>QLNU02015003.1:150147850-150181577 GCA_006491805.2 Dysdera silvatica
CAATAATCACTGAATCAAACGAAGAACACAATATAACGAAACACACTATCAATTCAACACCCATGAACTTCATGAACGTTTATCGGAAATCCAATAAAACAATACAAGACGGTTAACAGAAATAATGTTAATCAAGAGATAGGCCATGCAATTAGATTGGATCCATGAAGTTTTTCATGACCTCTGTCTTCGATTCCCAAAGTGGGAATCGAATAATACAATAGCCTATATATATATATAATATATATTTCATATAATATATATATATATTATATAATATATAATATATATATATATATATTATATAATATATATATATAATAATATAATATATATATATATTATAATATTATATTAATATATATATATATATTATAATATTATATTAATATATATATATATATTATAATATTATATTAATATATATATATATATATATTTCTATATAAGATATATATATATATATAATATATATTTCATATAATATATATTTCATTAGAGTTTAAAATAAAGTTCTGAAAGTAATAAAACTTATTTCTTAATTATACGTGCAGTGTCCACAAACGAAACGTTTTTATCCTTTTGCACCGACACAATACTCGTGGTACCAGGTTTTGCACGTTTGGCAGCGGATTCAATCTCTTTTTATCGTCGAACTTACAGACAAAGGACCATTTTCCCAACAAAGACCACATTTTCATGCCTCTTCTTCACCCTGTCCGCAGTTACTAAAAGGTAAAACATTATCCTGGCTGGAATCAGAGTCTGGGTCACAGCCCTTTTTTTTTTTACGTTTCATAATTTTTGTGTTCCCATCGTTTTTCCTTTTTTTTCCTGGTGAAATCCCTTTTTTACTGCTAATGTTGTAACATTTTCTGGAAATGTCGTGTGGAAGGCTTTTGCTCTGGTGGTTATTCTGTTCTTCCTTGTCTGTGGTTGTGTCTGTGGACAAGGAAGAACATTCTGAGCAGAGGTTTCTGGAGTTTGTGTTGATAGATCGGGGACCCATTGCTGTTTCAATTCCAATTTTCTGAAAATAATTCAGAAATAGCGAACTGCCAACATTCAATAGCGTTGGGTTTAAATGGGTAAATTCCCGTGCAGGAAAATCCACTCACAGCCAGATGCATAGATGCAGTGGACATCCATGTTTCAGTAAACAGTCCATTGAAATGAATTTTGCCTATCCTTATGTTTGGATTTCATTGTTGCCACTTTGTGGTCATCTGAACATAATTATTTTTCAGTGTCTTAGAAGCGCACCTGTTCATAGGTTGTAACACATGAGTAATGAGTAGTGTAAGATGGTAAGCAAATCATTTCTCTGTCTTCTTACAGAATTGTAGGGCTTCAAGTGAGGAATGAGAAACATGGCTATCTAGAATAAGGAGGACTGTGCCTGGTACGCAATTTGTTTGGAAATGGTGCAGCCACATCATGAATATGTCGTCGTTGATCCACCCACTATTACTGATACAGAAAATAGATCCATTGAGTAGATTGGCCGAGAACTCTGCCTTAAGTCTTTTACCCTTGAATATGATGACAGGTGGTACGCATGAACTAGAAGAGCTATAACAAGCTCTTATTTCGCCCCTTTCAGCACAAGTAAAAGCCAGGGCCTGCTTTGTACCTTTTTGTGCAATGATTTTGTAAGTTTTATTGTTAAGAGGTAACCCGATTTCATCCATATTGTAAATAAAGGTTGGCTTGTTATGGAGAGAAAGATTTGTTAACAGTTCATTCGAACGGTCAAAATATTGGTTAACTGTTTCTCTACTTAGAGCACCCGCTCTTGCCTTTGACAGGCCCTCTAGTTTTCTCAAGAAAAGGTGACTTCTCTGACGGAATGCTGAACACTAGTTTTTCCCTTCCATGTTTTTCCAAGGGTGAGGAATGTTGTTTTCATCAGCCTGCTTGACAGCCGCGATACGCACATCTTTTCCTGTTAGTCCAAATCCTCTTATGCTTAAATACTTGATTCTATCGACAAGAGCTTTTTCTAATTCCTCACCAAGCACTGTAGGATGACCAATAGATGTACTAAATGAATATTTTTATGGTGAAAAGTCATGGGTTCTCATATGATTTTGTTTTCCCCTTTGATAACGGCGGAAAACAGTTGTAAATGGCACGCCGAAACTTTTACTAGTGTCCATTAACGATGCCCCTACGTTTGCTGCTTCAACTGCTTTCTCCATTGTCTCCTTATCCCACTATAACCGTCCACTTTTCCTTTTATAGTTCCTGACCATCTGAAGGTAGGCAAGAAAACAGTAATTTAATTGTTTATCTCAGTGAATAAATAAAATCGTCGTTTTCAAATAGACCCGTTTCCGACTATTCATGTAGCCCCATATTGTATTTAAATTTCATGATGTCATAACTCCATTAAAAAACCATATATATAGCAGCGCGAATAAAAGGCGAAGTGTGGGAAGAGTCCATATTCATATTAAATTTTAAAATATTTCGATTACGTCTTAAACATTTCCGTAAAACCTTGACTAACAACAAATAAAAGTTATAAACGGCATTCTTAGTATAAATAAGTTACCTACCTTCCCTTCTTTAAAAAATTCTTTCTGTATTCTATCATGCCACAAAACAAAATTTACTTCTTCAAAAGCTACAGCATACCTCACTAAATGACTAACATTCGCGAAATGCCTTGTGGGTTTAATAGACGTCACATAACATGCCCAAAACCTTAGCTGTTTCCAAATAGCCCCCCGCTATTCATATAGCCCGTTCTACCGTAAAAGTAAAAGAGATGGTACCGAAAACTGTATATAGTTTTGTTTGTGGATAACCCCCGTTCAAATTCCGCCCTCTAAAATTGCCCAGAATCTCCGTGGAAACAACATTCTGTCATTTTCCCGAAAACGATGGGGGAAGGTGAGGGGGGGGAGATACACTGAAATTCTCCCGAAACAGATGGACGGGTGAACGAGGACGACGGACGGACGGACGGGTGTCTCCCGGAAGTTTATTCAGATGAGAACGGGGATGCATAACCCTCATGGTTCCAGGCCTTTGTTTGGCCGTCGCCCGGACATGATTGCTAAATAAGGTCCCTTGGAATGTCCTCCCATTCTATTACTCTTGTGGCGCTGCTTCAGGGAGAAGAGGTTTACCCACACAATGAGTTCTTAGTTATTTAGGCTTAACTCCAGATCCTGAGCTTACGATGCGGCTTTGCTTGTTCACGTTTTAGTTTAATACTTAGCATAACACCTCCAACTAATTAAACTTACAGATTGAAAATATTCCCAATACATTGTTTATGCCTCCTCTGTCCAACATTTTCTCGACTCACCTGATATTGGAAAACAGCTTTTGGGAGTTAAATTATTGACTGTGAAGAAATCAATATCCCACGTCGTTGTCAGCGCTAATCGTTGTCTAAAACAGAAGTGGTTGCTGACTCGAAATCTTCAATTTTCGTTTGTGAGGTAATTCCTTTTGTCTAAAAGATAAGTTTGTTGTAAAACCGTTTGAAGTCCACAGGCTTTGAAGTAAAATTGCACCAATGACACCTGCTTGTTGCTTCAATTATGGGATCAATTCAGAATCTTTTAAAATACTTTATTTAAAAGCTGCAACATATTGCATATATGATAAATTGCAACACCTTCTCTTCGTTTCATTTCGAGTTTTAAATGTCGAAAGGAATTTCCTGAGATGAAATCGAAGGCCTAGCGAAATATCCAAGATATATAATGACAACTTGTTTCTGCTCGTGGTCGTTAACTCTAAAAGACCCACACATCTTCACCCTACCTTCCCCCCTCAAAGAATTTATAAATGCGATTGTACTATGCAAATTGGGTGAATTCTCTTTTTGAATTGCGTTACCTCTAGAATTCTCTTTTAAAATATAAAATAATCTTATAAATTATAAAAATAAAATAGCCATATAAATTATAAAAATTTAATAGTCTTATGAATTATAAAATACAGTCTGACTTCAATTTAACGATACCCGATTCAACGATATACTCGATTCAACGATATCCTCGATTCAACGATATCCTCGATTGAAAGATACCAGATTTTGCGATACCCTCGATTTAATGATCGTTTTTATTAGTCCGGATTGAGTCGCATTGAATCCGGAGTTATATTTTCATCGATTTAGCGTTTGTTTTCCTCCATTTAACGTTTGATTTCTTCGATTTAACGATACCTTTTCGCCATTAGTCTGTATTTTCAAGTGGGATTTCAGTTACAAAATCAACTGTCGTCAGAAAATCAACTTCAATTGAGCTTCCTCAATTGAAGTTGTGACAACTGCGTTTTGACGTCAACAATGATCTTTTCGATGCATTTGAAAAAATCGAAAAGGCAATGTTAAATGCCAACTCCCAAGAAAAATTAAAAACAAACGTCAATCGAAGATTTCTTTTCGAAGCAGTAATTGCGTATGTATATTTGTCTTATACAGTAGCGCTCATAAGTATTTTGACAAACAGTTTTTGTTCAATTATATTATCCCCTCTACGTTTTATTCTAATAAAATACCTTAATAGTAAATGAATATGTATTTAAAAATGTTTAAAACATCATTCACTTCAAAGCTTGCAATAATAAAAACTAGACTTCATAAATATCTATTGGATCATAAGTATTTTGACAAATGTTATTTTTATAGTTCAGTCTTGTTTTGACTGATAACTTAAAAGTAAAAAGTATAAAGGAGGTTTAACGCATCTTGTAGATTTTTCATTATAGAATGAGAGTTGGAAAGATAGAGTCTTGAAAATATGTTGAATCCTAGTTTATTATCTTAGAAAAAAAGGGCACAAAAATGAAAATCATAACTTTGTAAAATAAGTGTGTTACGAAAGTTAAGAAAAAAAATGCTAAATGCGTAACCTTAACCGACGTGGCGGGTAAGACTACCCAGGAATAGAGAGGCCAAGAGAACGCACCTTGAAAATTTAACAGTAGTCACATACAAATAATCCAGTGCCTTCATAACTGGAATATTCCTCATGTCACCACTCCTTACATATTCGGCACTGGATCCAATCTTCATCATATGATTTTTCGCAGGATGGACGTATTGTCTCCTCATTGTTTGCCGAACTTGTTGAAAGAACTAAGTTTTCGATAGAATTCAGAAAGATTTTTTTCCTTTGTTTTCAGAATTTCTACTTTCCCTTTTTTTTTTAATTTTGTCCTCATTTTTATTTTTCTTAAGAGCTCGATTGGCTTTTGCTTCCTCTAATTTTAGCTTTTCCTTCCCTTTATTCGCTAACAAATTTTTGAATGGAAACGAAGCCATGATCTCAGATTTTTTAGATGTTTTTTCCCTTCAGCTCCTCGTTGTTTATGTCGAGGAAGTGGCACCATTGACTGGATACTGACATATATTTCGTTTTCTTTAGGAGAAACTGCAACTGTGTAATTATTAGTCAAAGGCTTTGAAGTTACTAGTGAAGAGAATACTACTCTTCACGTATAATATCAGGGCTGTATGGCTCAATACCTGAAACTCGGAAAGCATTTTCTGCAAGCTGAACCATGGCTGTTAATCTATAAACTTTTTGAAAAATCCCTGAAACTTCGTACAGGGTTATTACTTTTCCCGAGTTTTGTACAAACCACATTTCAGCTTCAGATTAGCATGCAGTTTTCAAAGGCGCAAAGAAACTTTTATCTAGTGGCTGTAGCACATGAATTGCATGCGGTGGAGGAGTAAGATACGTTATATAATTCCCTTCATAGAAGATAACTGCAGATAATGGGCAGTGTGGTGTGTAATTATCTGCTATTACAGAGCAGGGATGTCTGCAGACAGTTTAGTTTGTTTGGCAAAATGTTTTATCCAGTCCATGAATAAATCAGAATTCATGTAACCAGCGTTGCTGATTAAGGGAAACGTCCCATTGGGTGCATTTTTGTACAAAAGAGCATTCATTCTCTTTCTAAGCAAAATCAATGCAGGCGGGACGGAAACTCCTGTGACACTAATACAGCAGTGACCGTTTGGCCTCTTTTTTTTTGTAAGTTATATTGTATCTCTGTGCACCACGGTAAAAACAGTATAATTCCTGGCTTAGAATACTTGTGTAGAAAAGATTTTTTAACCTGAAGCTTTAGAAATAATTCAATAAAAATTAAGAAGATATATTTACAATCCTGAATATAAAATACAAAATTTGGATAAGAATCACAGTCCTGCATCATTGTCATATACCGTCGAACATACTTCGTAGTAGAGAAAGTTGTAAAATAAGGTGGTAGATAAGATGTTGCGGTCTAAGAGCCAGAAATTTACTTGTATTGAGCGCTTTCGAAAACATTGTAGGATTTGGATGGTTATCAATTCTGGTAAATGTACTGTTTTGAAGCGTAGTAAGGTATTCTTCAAAGGGTATAATTCTGCTGTCATTATAAATGTTCGGCCTCTTTCAGCACCAGAATTTTTACAAAGAGTTTTTTGCCTTTTGGTGTTATAACACTTTCTGCTCTATTAGGGACTGTTAAAATACTTATCTCATCCATATTGAATTTCCCGTGCACAGGAAACTTTTTATCTAGATAACAGCTCTTGAGATTATTATAGAACCATGGCACTTGCACTTCACTGAACCCTATTGCTCTAACCACACGCTCTAACCACGTTTGGATTTCGAACAGAAAGGTTATGTCGTATACAAAACGATGTTAACCAATCTTCACCGGCTACATTTCTCTCAATATTGAATCTTCGAGCAACTCCATCCATATCAGAATATTCGAAAGAAACTTTCATCATATGCTTCCAGGACAAGCCATAAAACCTATTACCCAAGCCTTTGCAACGTTGAGCAAATTTCCTTTCCATTTCATCTGTTGAAGCTCATTTGAATTGTCCAAATGAAGTCAAAACCCTGAAAAAAGTAAAGACGTAATTAATAAATTGATAAATTCACGATATGAAATATCTAAAATTTATGTCTGAAGTTCAAAATGAAAAAATATATATATATAAGCTTACATGTATCCTAAATCAGAATAATTAAAAACTCACTCACAGCCTTAAAACTTTTTCTTAAAGTGCATTCGTTGATTCCCAAATCATTCGTCACTTCCTCTTTACTCTCACCAGCTTCCAATCTTCGTTTAGCTTCCAATCTCCGTTTAGCTTCATCCATCATTTCACTTGTCAGTGTCCTCCCATTGGACTTCCACTTACTTATGAGGTGTCATTCAGTATAAAAGGGGGAAGGGGAATGTTTTATAAAAAAATAAGTGTAAATGTAAGTTCATGTAATATAAATACAAGCAAAATAAAATAACCTAAGTCAAATTTTGTTATTTCCGCAATTAAGGAAATATAATTTTAATATTTACGAAATAATTGAAATTATAAAATTTAAATCCATGATTCATAAAACGTTGTTCCCGAACTCAAAATGTTTTTTTATAGTAATAAAATAAATTTTACAAGAATTTTTTTTATAAAAATTTTATAAAAATTTTTTAAGAAGTTTTATTGCAATGACCTCTTCAAATTACATAGCAGATAACACTAAGCAAATTTTATCTGTTCCTACTCTCAGCTATCGACGAATTGCTACTATATATCGTTCATAAATAGCAGCACCATTCACTGTAGTCAAATTCTAATATAGCCACATTGTTAAGAAGGGAACGACCCTCGTAACAATATGTACTTAGAAAGCTAACATTAGTTCTTTATTTACAAAAAATTAAGATTTCTTCAGAGAAAAATTACATGCTAACATAACGAAATCGTATTATACCTGATAAATAAAATACAGTAAGGATGAAAATAATAATGGGAGTTTCTTAAGGCAGTTGAAAACACAAGTGTTCATGTGATCACACTCGCTTCTGGTTACAGTGTTTCCAATAGGAAAAAAATTCCATGCGTACTCTTACCCGACTACGTGTTCTTACCCTCCTTTCCTTTAATACAGGTAGCTGTTACTTTTAACGTATAGTTGTTACTTTTAACGTATAGTTGTTACTTTTAATGTATAGTTGTTACTTCTAACGTATGGCTATTTCCTTTAACGTATAGTTGTTACTTTTTGTTACTTTTAACGTATAGTTGTTACTTTTTGTTACTTTTAACGTATAGTTGTTACTTTTCGTTACTTTTAACGTATGGTTGTTACTTTTTGTTACTTTTAACGTATAGTTGTTACTTTTTGTTACTTTTAACGTATAGTTGTTACTTTTCGTTACTTTTAACGTATAGTTGTTACTTTTAACGTATGGTTGTTACTTTTAACGTATAGTTGTTACTTTTTGTAACTTTTAACATATGGTTGTACTTTTTGTTACTTTTAACGTATAGTTGTTACTTTTCGTTACTTTTAACGTATGGTTGTTACTTTTGTTACTTTTAACGTATAGTTGTTACTTTTCGTTACTTTTAACGTATGGTTGTTACTTTTTGTTACTTTTAACGTATAGTTGTTACTTTTAACGTATGTTATGCGCAGTATGGTCTAGATGCTCTTGCGCCATAAAAAATCCAAACGAAGTTTAACTTATTTTACATGTATATTTTCAGCCTAACGAAGAGCCCGGGATTCATCACCCCACCCCATCGCCGTAGTTACGTCATTAGTTCTTATAAGTGTGTTTCCCCGATTTAGCGATTTCTTCGATTTAACCATCATTTTCACTGATCCTGTCAAAATCATTAAATCGATGTTAGAATGTAAACTTGTCTTATAAATTTTAAAATTTATATAAATTGAACACTGTATAGATTAAATTAAACAATAATATTAGTCAACGTCTATTGGCGTAGTGACACCAGCGTCGATGTCATGGCGTGGTTAGATGGTGAAACGTTCGAAAGAAAATAAATATTTTCTTTTAATATTTTGTTATCAGGTCCCACCGAACGCAAAAATATTTATTTTCTTTCGAACATTTCACCATTTGATCACGCCATAACATTAGCGCTGGTGTCATTACGTCAATAGACGTTAATTAATATTGTTGTTTAATTATAAAATGTTCTTATAAATTAAAAAAATATGAAATACTCTTACAAATTAAAAAGTATAAAATAAGCTTATAAATAATGAAATATAAAGTAGTCTTATAAATTATGAAATATAAAATAGTCTTATAGATTATAAAATATAAAATATTCTTATAAATTACGAAATATGAAATAGTTTATAAATTATGAAATAGTAATAATTTCTACTAATTATCTCTATCCTAAAACAGTTCAATGTCTAATTACATTAAAAATAAATTAACGTTGTAAACGTTATTTTGAAATCGGCGAAATTTGTCATAAAAATATGATAAAAAAAGTTACGAAAAACGTGACACTTTCATGGGTTTTAGTGGTGAGATTAAAAACGTGAAATTGTTTTAAAAAAGCTGTTTTGTAACAAACAACGAACGAAGGGTTTTTTTTAATGGGACAAAACTGTTTTTAGATCCTGTGCCGGCTTACGTCTTCTATGGGCCTAGAGTCAGCAGAATAGAATGGACTCCTAAAGAATGTCATCCTAGCGACATATTCGGTTAATAAATCATGAGTTTTCTTGCAATCAGGACCATAGTTTGAGGTTCTTTGTAGGGGGGGGGGGCCAAAGTTAGTTGAGGTTTTGATATATTTTATTAGTATTTAAAAAAAAATAAAAAACCAAATATCTGCAATGTAGACGTGAAAATGTTTTTATGAAGCTAATTAATTCTTAGTGCCGTGTGTTTCGACAAAACTTAAGACATGGAACAATATATAATATACGAGTATACATAATATTCAAAATGGTTTTTGTGAACAAGCCATTTTTAGCAGGGGGAATCAAACTAATCCATATTTAATATAAATGAATAAAACGCTTAACTTAAATGTTAAAAACTTCTGTAAAGGTATACTACATATTAAAATTTCTCTTCTCCTTATTGCAAACATGATAGAGACTCAACTGTATTCAAAATCTGACATGTACAAGATCGGCTGTGAAGCTCTCCTTTGAATACATTTTTAACGTTAAAGAATAATTTCCATTGTCGTATACAAAATAACTTAAAACTTATAAACAAAAGAAATTCAATTTTTTCAAAACAAATTTCAAAACGAATTTCATTCATTTTGAGAAAAAATAAAATGAGAAAAAATAAAATGAAAAATAATTTCCACGGAGGAGGGGTGAATCCCCCTAGCCCAAGTCTGGCTACGGCCCTGCTAGATATTCATTGTCTTCAATATTCAGAGTTATTAATAATGAAATTTATTGGGACATATTTAAATAAACGCGGTTAAAACAACTCATAATATCTGGCCACTGATGAGCCATAAAATCTTGGGGTCCTAGGTCTGGGCCTAAGACTCTGCGATGTTACCTGATGTAGATTCGAATGAACTATAGATATAAATCATGCACTATCTGAATCGTTAGTTACCATGGTCGCCAAATATGAGGCGAAAACAACAGGGTGAAAGCGTTTGCGAACAAGTCTGGGAAAAACGAACTGTTCACGACAAACGAAAAGCTGTTGATTCCAACTTGAATCGCTGTTTATGGCAACAGCTTTTCGCCAACATGCGTTCGTTTTCAACGCTTCTTGGAGTTGCTTTTTCCAATAGGCGTTCGCTTTTAACGCTTTAACTGTTTAACTTTTAATGCTTTTTTATCCAAACTTATTTTGTAAACAAAGCCAGAAAATTTCATTTCGTCAAATTCTGTTTCTGTTCGTCATACAGACGACTTAATAACATATCGTATCATTTTATTACTGTTTCATTTCTATCGTTTTGTATTTGCATTTGTCGAAAAAGACCCTGTGAAATTACGCCAACGTAAATTTCGAATATAATCATTTATTAATAAATAATCATATCCACAATTTCACCAAAACTAATTTTACTAAGTATACGTTCTAAGCATGTTTATTTATAAATTAATTAATTTCGAACATTCATTTCCCGGTAGTTTTTTTCACAAATCATGAAATAATATTTCTTGACGAGATACAATTTTTCATTACATTATTTAATTCACTATTCAAGTACTGAATGCTGATTAATCATTTATGATTAGAATTTCATAATTCATTTCCCATTTCTTGAAAATGTATAAATATATAATTTCAAACAATTGGGCAGATCCTACTTCAACCAAAATTAAATTTTACTAATTTTGAAACGTTAAAAACATACATTTATAGTATATAGAGATTGTGTTATAATGGTGTCTTCATCTATTTCATGTATTAATAACGTTCTTAATTAAACTATTTTTCATCTGAATAGTTTTAACATAATATAGTTTTAAAATATATGCGAATAAATTAGGCGTGTAATATACTGATGTCGATAAAGATGAAAGCTTATATATAACAATTTTATACTTAAATTTTTCGATAAGCTTGTTTATCAAGTAAATGAGTGAGTCAGTCAGTCAGTCTCAGTCAATGCCCTCTCTCGTGTGACGAAGGTAAAACATTATGTAATAAAACATTTCAGTCAACATGCAAAAGGCACCTGAGTACGTCAGAACGATTATAAAACGGCCTTAAATGTCACAAAGACATCAACTGGACATATTTGTGAAAGGAAGAATTATGAAAATGCTGGAATCTGGTCAATTCCCGACCAAAGCGTCCCTAATTCTAAATGTGTTCCATTGTATGATCTCAAGACTCGGGCAGAGGTTTCAAAGTATTGAAAATGTTATCCGACTACCAGCGATAGATTGGCGAAGAGTAACAACTTCTTAGAAAGACCGATATTTGAAAATAACTGCACAACATCAAAGGGATCGCTCTGCCAGACGAAAAAGAATTATTATTATTTAATTATAATTAATAATTAAAATGTAAAATATAAAAAATATAATAAAACAAAATTGAGGATTAGAACTTTAACATTAAAACTTTGAGTATTTTATTAGTACATGAAATCCATTCTTCTTTTTTTTTGTGTAAATTTAAGCATTACATTTTCATAAACAGTTTCTTCACGGTACTTTTTTATATTTAAAAGAATGCTTTTCTCTATTGATAAAACATTCAAGTCGCTCAAGCGTACTTGTCCTCCTGTGGCTCTAAAATATGCTCTGTTTTTTTTTTACTGCATAAAAACTTCTTTCGGCAGTTTATGAAAAAGTTCATGCTAGTTCTGCTAATTCGTACACCTCGCTAAACACAATGTCCAATTTATTCAACTTCATGTAACAAGTCATATCTGTTACTGATCATTTTTTTAAATTCGTAAAGGGAATAAAACACTCGCAATTAAGTTTTGAATCAAACTCTATAAAATATGAGGCGTGAGGTCTCTTAAGTTCCCTTGATTTAAACCCATGCAAAGTACCTTGCCAATTTTAGTGACTGTTGCCAACACAACAATTATTGCCAGTAAACCACAAAATTTTGCTTTTGGTAACTCCTCGAATATTCCAATTAAGAACACTAGAATCATTTTATTTGACTAACTATATGTAGAAGAATGTTTTTCCAATTTGGAAGTTTCTCTGTAGAGGGCTTGTCTAAAAAGTTAAATTTTATATTTTTATACATATAAAACTCATTGTAAAATAAATGCTGTGTCTAATATTTATATATTATTTGAAAACTATATATAATTGGAAGTATGTTTCCGCAGACAACGGTTAAAAAGATAATTGCCTTAATACCTACTTTACAATAATAAAATATTAGTGGCGAAATTCTCCGTGATAACATCGTTTTTCTTCCAGTAGCGGAAAAAGTGAGAAGCTAACAGAAATGATTTGGGATAGATTCGGTAATTTTTTTTTTCCCAATGAATTCTACAAGATAAATTTTGCTATTTTCGCAATAGGACTATTGACACCCCTTCTGTCAATTGACTTTGATTCGTGATTTTTTATTTCACATTGATTTTTATTTATCAACTTTTATTTGATGTCGATTTTACTTTGTCAACTCGCCAGCTTTTGCCGTTCACAGTCTTTAGACTTCGAAGTTTTTCTAGTTTGGACAATACAGTTATATATATGTCATCATCATATTTAACCATTAAATACTCTCCTGGATGAAGGTCTCTTAAACCGTCACCTTTTTCTTTTAACGCTTCTAACAGGTCCTACAATGTCCCATTTGATCTTGTCAAGTTCTTCTTCCAATTCCTGAAGTTTTGCTTCAGAAGCAAGGGATCGTCCATTAAACGTAGCCAAGGTCAATAACAAACGGCAGCCTGGGCCATTCCAGTGATTCTTAGCACCCCCTGCTTTCATGCCACACTGACCGCTGCCTTGATCAGGAGCACTCCAGCACCTGGAGACTAGGGGCCATGGTTTCTGGTGTGTCAACATAATGGAGGAATTAGCCATAATTTCACCACGCTGGCTAGACGGGTTGGTGAATTAGCCCTCCCCTTCCGCCTTTCTATCCGTGCAGCAAATATTAATTTGCCACATAAATAGAAAGCTCAGCCTGCACCACTTGAAGGCGGGGTAGGACACTAGGTTACTGGCCTGGCCGGTTCCACACATCGTCACATACGTTCAGCGTGTGGGTCTCCTTCCAGTTAGATACCAGCAACCCTTTTGCAGGCCATATATATATATATTCCAAGAAACCGAAGACCCTGAAAACATCTCGACTAGATGGGTGGAAAGAAATAAGAAACAGGTTGGGGGTGACGTGGGGAAGCAGGTATAGGGTGGCTTGTGTGGAAAGCTTGTTGGAGATCTTCCAGTAAGGCCGCTGCGGCAAAAATGATCAACAGCTTTGCTAGGCATCTTGTGTCTGCTGGGCGCTGACATCGCGTTAGGCTGGATTGGTTGCAAAAACCGTTATTTGCATGCGCGCCAGTTTCTGAACTTCGCGTATATATATATATATACAGGGCCGTAGCTAGGGCGTGGTGTGGAAGGCCAGGGACGCCTGTGAGGAAGCACGTAAAATCTGCTAAAATAATTCACAGGGGAATGTATGCCCGTGGCTGGGGGTGAGAGCAATGTTGACGGTTCTTCTAGGGTTACAAGGTCATATAGTTACGGTTCTGTATACATACAGACAGACGGGGGAGGGTTAAGTAATATAATTGTTGCAAGCGTTTAATGGAGAATTCTAATTTGTTTTGTTTATTCAACTTTTTTTTCAACTGTTTTTAAAAACATTTTTTTTGACAACAAACAGTCCGTTGGCGTTTTCCGTAAAAAACAGAAACGTCCATCACTAGTTTAAGCACAATAAAATCGTTTTCAACGCGACATGAGAGAAGTATTTTCAAAGACAAAACAGTCGGAATAAATTAATTAATCAATTATTATTAATTATGAGCAAACAGTTTTGAAGGCAAAGTAATACCTCATAAATTTTAGAAGACGTGTGGACGCTGTTAATGGTTACTAAGTGGTCTGAGTTAAATCTATTTGATACATGAATAAAAAATCTTCGGCTATTTCTTGAAAGAAATGCTTAAAGTTCGCATTAAGACTAACAGGGTGACGTTTCTCGGACCAGTGTTGCCAAAGGCAGGATAAAATATTTTAAAAATTTTAGGACAGTATGGAAAGATGCATCTTTCTTCTCAATGAGATTATGGACGTTTTCATAAGACATCCAATTTTCTCCGCTTAATAACCTAATTTAGTCATTCCCGAGTTCGCGCCTTTCTAAGGAACTTAAATTCTCTTATACTTAAATTTATCTTAGAAAACATGACTAAAAAAACAGTTACCTAGGACATTAAGATTTATTTCGCATCCCGAAAGCCAGAAAGAAATAGGATATGACAGCATATCCACCAATCCTCATGAAAAAATTCTATAAAATTAATTAGAAAATCTGTTTTTCTCCTTTTTATTTTATCATTTTAAAATGACCAAATATTTCAAAAATAATGATATAGTTTAGACCATTGTTCCCCAAAGTGTGTTCTACGTAAGGGCGGATCCAGAAATCTTTTAAGGAGGAGGGGAGTGATTTGTTTCCAATTCCTATTTTTGGTCAAGTGTCCGGTAATTTTCATTTCAATTTCCGTGATATAACCTCGGAGCAGGGCGGGGTGTGTGTTGGGCCTCATCGTCCTCCCTTGAATCTGCCCTTGATTATGCAAAGCCACAGAATTCCTCCATGAACTTTTAAAATAGGGGTCGCCAAATTTCTTTAACCGGCGACCCCTTCAAGAGTTCGTTAACCTTTAATCGACCCTCTCTGTTTTACTATTACGTAATTATAATAGAACAAGCAAAAAGGACGCTTACTTACTTTTCTAGATTTTTTTATAGTTGCAGTGCTTATTCTACTTATAATATAGTATACATTATTATATTGGCTTGACTATTAACGCTTTACCTACCGCTTGCAACTGAAATGTATACATCGAAAAGACTGAACGATTCGAGTGCAGATTATATGAGTTCTTCACAAATAACAGCGGCATTTCTCAAAAAGGCATTTGCGCCAATTAATAGGCTTCTGGGCAGCAAAGCTGGCAAGCGAAAGGCCGATTAATAGGCTACCGGTCGTTAAGCGTTGGTGAAAAATAGCCTATTAATATGCTTCCGGTAGGTAAAATGTTAAGTTAATGTAATAATATACACTGTATGGAATATAATATGCATTACAGTAAACTTAATTTATTATATATCGTATATACGCGTATATAAGCCCATCCCCACAACTTCCTCGCAAAAAATCTTTCAATAATGACTGACCGGTATATAAGCCAGCATCGTCATTTTCCCTCAAAAAATGACGCGTGTGTGAAAAATCACGCGGCACCAGCCGCCATTTTCTTGTAAACTTCTTGTTTCATAACACAGAGTTTACCGGAAATTAATAATCCATTTTCTTCTTTCTGCAGGATCTGTTGCAAATCTCAACATTCTATATTTATTCCTTGAATAATTAGAACAATTCTCAGCGGAACACCCACCAATTTCACCTCATTTTATTAAAAATAACACACCTGTAAACCACTCAAATTTAACACAGCTGTGAATGGGATCACGAGATTCGATAGCACGAAAATGGAGAACATGGGCCAGCTCTCTTTTCCAGGAGACTTAGTAAAGACCAATCTTTTAGTGATCACGTAATTGTTTTGAAGCAAACCGTAGCCGTTTTTCTTCTTTCCGGAACTTTCCGGATCTTTATATTTTAATGTCATAATGTCAAATTACAGTTACCTTGAGCATCGAATTTTCGACAGATCAAGTTTTGATATTTTTTGACTTCTGTATAAGCCTACTGCCACACTTTCGATTCAAATTTTAGTCCAAAAAAAGTGGGCTTACACACGGGTATATATATATATATATATATGAATTTATATTGTAATCAATAATTATACATATAATAATACACATGACTATACATCATATAGTAATAAAGAAAAACGTATCCCTTTGAAGGTTAAGGTTCAAAGTCTTTCTTAACATTATATATTTAATAGGTGGGATAAATAATATATAAAATTTGATGTCTTATATTTTTCTATCATCCCTCGATCGACCTCTTAACCTCAATCGACCTCTTAACCTCAATCGACTTCTAACATTATTATATCGACCACTTTTGTGATCCCTACTCTAGCGGTTTTGCAAGCAATTTGAAAAATATAGCCGACGATTCCAAGAAAGCCTCTAAATTCTATAATTTTTTCCTATGCAAACACTTAGATGTATTATAATTTAATATTAATTAACTACTTGGAACTATGAACAATAACCCAGGTAATTAATAAATAACAGATGGAGAGTTATCAATAATCAATATCGAAAAAAAATAGGAAGTATTGCTTACGTTTTATACTGATATATTTGTTGCTAATTTTTATATGTATATCTAAGTACTTATAAATGATACCCTTGTAGGTTTTCCTTGAATATTTATCAATGTATTTCATGGACAGACGTATAGAATAAAAGTATTCGGGGGCGTTGTGAATAAAAGGTTTGAGAGCCACTGGTTTTGATGATATTTATCAATGGAAAATTTCTCTAGAAAACGAAAAAAAGCTCTAGTTTCAGCTATTATCTATACGTGGATGGCAGAAATTATTGTATAAAATTTCTTACGTTATTAATGTTTTTTGCGATAGTATATGATGTTCTCACATTACTGAATGTGAGAGTAATAACTTCAGTGATGGATTCTTTTTTTCCAGTAGAATAAAGAGATTAAAAACAGTGTCCTATTATGTTCAAGGAGGAAGGAACGTAAAGTAAAATTCCTGAACGTTAAATAGTATTATGATGTGTATAACGAGTACTGGAGAAAGATCCGTTGGATACCATGGACAGATAGAGTTACAAACAGGGAGATCCTGAAATTTATCAACCCCGAGATATTACTGGAAGGCAAGGTTACAACTGACCTTTTTTTGCCATATCAAGCGCACGAACACACTAGAGACACTTATGATGCTGGGAATGGTCTCTGGATTCAGAAGGAGAAGCCGGCAAAGAACACTTTGGTTTGACACCATCCAAGCAGACACAAAATTGAATATTGTACAATTGAAGGAGAAAGTTCTGGATAGAAACGCATGGAGGAAGTTGGCATGTGGAGTCTCCACGAGTCGGACACTATTGACTAGATAACAACAACAGATACCAGTTTACACCTGATGTAAAATACCTTTGTATATTTTTAAAGGCGTGGCTATACGGTTTGATTCAGATATATCGTTTAATCTAAATTGAAGGATGGTGTTAAAAAAACTTACTAACAACTCTTTCATCACAAGACCAGATTGAAAGATTTGAAAGCATGCACTTTCAAAAATTACCGGAGATATGCCCAATAAAATTGAACTCCAAGTGATAATTCATTTGAAACATAGTTCATTTGAAACATTTCGGAAAATTCCTTCGAACGAAAAAGCTATTATTAAATTACAAGAAATTAATTAAAATTTATATTTCCAATTGCAAAATTGAGGATGTGTTGTCCGTAGGAGTACATGTAGTTCTGTGTAGAGTTACGTGCAACTTTGTTTGTTTATAAGTGGATATAAGTCTTTGTAATTATCCTCTATAATAAATTTACATAGTCTGCGTAATAAGTTTCCATAATTAGTTTGTCTAATCTTCTTGATAAGCCGCCATAATAAGCTTGCCTAGTCTGCTTGATAAGTCCATATAGCTTGCATAGTATGGTAAAATAATCTATACAGTATGTTAATATAATCTATACATTATGTCAGCATAATCTACATAGTGAGTTTGTATAGCTTATACAGTATGTCTGTATAGTAAATCAGCGTAGTTTGCTTAGTAAATATATCACAACGTATATAACGTTGTAAGATAATTTGATACAGCACTACGCAGATTGACTTTCTAAGCAGGTCTCAACGTTATAAGCGTAAAGGTAAGTTGAAAAGTTGTTTGTTGTTTTGTCGTGCGCGACAGACAGACAGACATGCAGGCAGGCAGGCAGGCAGGCAGGCAGACAGACAGGGCTGTCTTTCGCCAGGAATACAAAAAAAGGAAATATTAGAATATTGAAGATGTCGTTATTGCGTTATTATTGCATTGCCAGTGGATGAATAATTAATTTGAAAATTTTATTAAACGTTTCCAAGCTTGACCGCAATGGAGTAGAGAATTTTTATTGACTATGATAGAAGGATTTTTATTGTTATGGAACGCTACTAAAATGTCTAATTCATGTATTGATCTTGGTTGGCAGATAATTGTGAGTTGGTTGAATTTGAATGTGTGGTTATGTGACCAGCAATGAACCGCAATGGCAGACTTATGGAATTCTGCCTTCTCTACGTATTTACAGTGGTTCTTCAACCTCTGTTGCAAAACTTGTTTAGTCTAACCAATGTAAGACAAGTTACATTCGCAATAAATTTGGTAAATACCCCAACGTTTAAAAACGTATGATATCATCCTTAAGCTTTGAGGTCTGAATTTTATCGTACGGTGATAAAGATTATTTTGAAATTGCGTTTTATGAGAAGTCTGGAAAATAAATAGCTGATTTTGAAAAGAATAGATGGACAGTTGTTCTGGAGAATTCAGAATTACTTGTGTTAGAAATAATGGTGATTGAAACAAGTTAAGCAAATTTTCGGACAGCAATATTTATAACATTATTATAATACGAATAATAATTTTGACACCCACGTTCATGCTCAATCTGGAGTTTTGTTTAGTATAGGAGAAAAAGAGACTTCGTCCGCGTCCTAGAGTCCAGCTAGCGTCTCTCCATTGATCCCGGAATAACTTAACCACTAAGCCAACGAGGACAAGAAAAACGCTGTGTATATAAGATTCGAAGATATTATTATAATAATTCACTAATGAAGGGAACATTAAAACTCACAGTTCAATTTAAAGGGTCTTTCATTGCTGGGAATACCCTCAATAATGCAAATGCTTTGATCTATCGGACTCTACTTCACCATGGTGCCTGCAGCAATGCTTCCCTTTTCCATAAAAGCCTGGATAACGTCATCGAATAGTTTAGATTTTCATTTATCAAGTTGATTTAAAATACTTGTTTGATTTTGTTTCTTGCGTACCAGCAGTGCTATTCCCATTTGATCGGAAAGTAGCACATAAAATGGCCCTCAGCTAGGAAGACCGAAGTGTTAAAATTTGAAAGCTATTTTGTTTGGTTAAACAAAAGAAATTAGACGTCGAATTGGTAAGAAAAAAAATTCAGCGAAATATAAAGTGTCCTCTTGAGAAAGAAAATTAAATGAACAAATTAGATTCTTAATTCTAAAATATTACATTTGGCCTATTTTGCTATTTTGTTGCAAGACCAGGATAATGAAAAGACGTTAGAAATAAAATAGAAATATTCGAAACGTGGACACTGGGAAGATTATTGAAAATAAACTGAATTGACAAGTTCTTCCATCAAGAAACCTGAAAAAATCGAGTATAAAAAATCTATCATAACTGAAATTCTGAGAAGAAAGTTAGCATATTGTCGACATATGGTGAGAGGAGAAGAAACAATCCATTTACGGCATGCACCTCAATTTGCGTGAGTGAGAAATATCATAGGGAAGAGTGGTGAATGTAAAAAAAAGAAGATGGATGGATGATTTAAGGAACTGAACTAAGCAGAAAAGATCTGTGCAAGCAGAAACAGGAAAACGTGGTCAATATTGGCTACCAACTTCTGAATCGGAAAAGGTATTTAAAGAAGATTCTTGGTTTGTTGA
The DNA here is from genome assembly GCA_006491805.2 of Dysdera silvatica. Classification (NCBI taxonomy): domain Eukaryota; kingdom Metazoa; phylum Arthropoda; class Arachnida; order Araneae; family Dysderidae; genus Dysdera; species Dysdera silvatica. The sequence goes on from QLNU02015003.1 coordinate 150,167,979, forward strand.
CAACTTGAAAAGAAATACATTATATATAACAAAAATTCTGGTGTGCTTCTTAAAATCATTACTGCGTATACACATGGAGGTTATTTGTATGTACTCTATGGTTTCGTCTGATATGCAAGGCAAGTTATTGAGATATCTCAGAAGAAGTATTAAACTTCGCTGAGCTAATAACGTCCTTATAAAAAATCGGAATCTTCCAGTAACTCAGGACAACTCCGGAATAAGAGGTTATTTGAGAATATTTACCGAACTACAGGAAATACTTTGTCCATTTTTCCGGAAACGTCCGGGAAAAGCATATCTTATGTTAGGTTGTAGTCGGTATGGGATATGATCCGCGAAGCATAATGGTTGACAATTTTCCCTAAAACCTGGTTCCTGTTTTTTGGCATGTCTAAATTATGGTTTGTTTGCTCTTTATGGTCCCGGTCTCCATTTGCCATTTGTTTCTGAAAGCATCGTTATCGTTTTATATTTCCAGTGTATTAGTAGTTTTCGGAAAAATAAAACCCACGAGAGTTTTATGTTTGAACGCAGTTTAAAATATCCTGTTAAAGCTAGCATTATTATTTTATAGCAACGGGGTTATCACTTGAGTTTGTGCAAGGAACGAAAGAATAACTGCATTTGTTAGCATCTGTAAACATTATATACGTTATAAAAGGAACGGATAATAGGGCTATTGATATTAATTGATATTGATTACAACTCTTGCCATTGATTAAAATTCCTGCTTTTATTTACAATTCCTGTATTGATTAAAACATTTAATATATATTAACTAAAACATTTTTAACATATATTAACTAAAACATTTTAATATATATTAACTAAAACATTTAATATATAGTAACTAAACATTTAATATATATTAACTAAAACATTTAATATATATTAACTAAAACATTAATAATTATTTATTATCATATTTTATAATTATTGATTATAGCATTTAACACATATAGATTAAAACATTTGACAGACATGGATTAAAACATTTAATATAAATTGATTACATCATTTAACATATATAAATTAAAACATTTGACATATACGGATTAAAATATTGAATATATATTGATTACAACATTTAACATGTATGGATTAAAACATTTGACAAATATTTATTACAACGTTTAATAGTTTTTGATTACAACATTTACTATATATTGAATACACAATTTACTATATATTGATTACAACGCTTAATATACATTGATTAAAACGCTTGATAATGATAACAATTGATAATAATTACCACATCTCATAATGTTTACAAATACTGGTATGTATCAATTACAATTTATGATATATATATATCAATTAATTATAATTCTGGACATTGATAATAATTATTGTTACTGATTAAAACTCTGCATGTTGATTAAAAATCTTATTATGAAACCCCTCAATATTATTAAAAACCCCAATATTAATTAAAATCTTTGATATTATTAAAAATCTCGATACTGATTAAATATTTTAACATTGATTGAAAATATTTTTGTTGACTAAAACTTTCATAAGCTTATCAAATGGGAATTCATTACATTTTTTTTACATATGTTGCCCTTTTACCTTAGTATTTTTTCTATTTTTTAACTGTCACTTTACAAACTTCCGATTTTACGAATTTTTTAAATCCGTAAGAGTTTGTAAAAGTCCGACGTATAATAAAAAGGAAGTGTGCAAGTTTTTGGCATACAGGACATTGAAACTTCAAAAACAAAAAAGAGCGACTCAATAAGAAAAATATTTAAAAAATGAAGGTCAACGATGGGGGTTACAACTTGAACGTGTGCCCACACATTCCGTTTTGCTGATGCAGGAATACAATTATCACTGTAAAACGAATATGTGCGAGCGAAAATCAATACTCAAGGACATAACCACAAGGAGACATTCCCAAGAGAAAACACCGGACTTTTGTAGGGCTACTATTAAAAAAAAATTAAAAATTTGAAAAATATTTTTTCCATCATAATCCCACTTAATGCAATGAAATAGTGACCCTCTTCTTTTTTTTTAAATTTAATTTCCTAAATTTTTTTCACGGATATACCAAAGAATGATTAACGAGATCTTGATATGATAGTGCTGGGAAAACCTCGTGATATTTGGGCTTTAGAATTCGTTATATTAAATTTTAGCTTCAGTTTTCAGGAGAGAGAAGCAAACCATATTTTTTCAGCCCCTTTCGTTTATGAATGCATCTATCAAATTAGAAGTCGTCTTTGGAAAGAACAAAATATTAGTTGAAAAAGGTAAAAATATTAGAGTAAAACGAACTTACAAATAGTTATTTATTATTTTTTACTTAAAAATATTAATTTTTTATTTTTTGTTGTATGTTTTGGAAAAACACTTTCGTAGGTAAGCATGACCGAATTGTCGCATATACAAAGGAGACAAATGTCTGGAACCCTCTTTTTTTTTTTTTTTTTGAGGAACCCGGATTAGTGAAGTCTCAAAGCTACTTAAGAATCGTTGCCAGTCATCGGACCTCATCATTAGGGCAGTATTTTTGTCAAGGTGCGAATTTCCGCGAATTTTAAATTTTTTGTATATATGTTGTATGCAAATATGTTACCTCTATCTACTTTATATTCAGTGTATAAAATTTAAATTCCAGAACGGATTTACCAATAAATCGGATATAGCGTGCATTTTCGTTGATTATAAGATCCTACTGTATTTACGCAGACTAAATTTATACTAGAAAGGGCCCCGAAAAAATAATTGTTTGGGCCCCACGAAGCCTAAATCCGGCCCTGCAGATAAGGTTATGATGAACTTTCTATCTAAAGCTTAGCATTCAATTAAGCTGCAAGTCATCACATACAAATTATCAAATTTCGGGTAGGATGATCAGACTCAACAACAATCAAACCAATTGGCAATGTAAACCTATTTATTCTAAATAAACTTTAGTGCTACAACTTTAATACTGTTCATTCATAGATAATATCCTCCTAAACAGAATCTATAATTAGAAAACAATAGACGACTTCAGGTAACAAATGGAGCAGTCTCACTAGCTGACCAACACCATTGCTGATAGAATTGTACAACAACTTTTAATTCTAAAGAATAATGTTAATTACTGAAGATATACTAATATTAAACTATAAAATTAATCAAAACTCCTAACCTGGGCTGGTTGGCCCAAAGCCAATCCTGGAACTACTATGAGGTTACTTTCAATCAATGGTCCCATCATCCGAGTTACAATAATCGCTTCACCAGAATTATCTGTAATTACACTGCACATTCTTCAAAAAAATTGCAGACTCTCATTAACCAAGTACTCTATAACCTCTAAACTATAACACTTCAGTTAGTACGTTAAAACAAAACTTAAATTACAATTAAATAAAACAGTTAATAAAAAATTCTATTTCAAATGTTCTTGCCGTGTATCTACCCACAACATTCGCACTGTCGCTATATTAAAACTACAACTAGACTTCCAGTCATCTAGTTTCAAATAAGAGTGAAAGTACTTATCGTTTCAAGCGTCAGGTCCTTTTTCCACACTTAGTCGTCTCCGCGGCACAGAATCAGTTCTGATAGATGTATCCATAGAATCGGAAGTTATCTTGATCGATCTTGAGATGTATCCATAGAATAAAATCTTGATCGATCGGGTATGTAGAATAAAATCTTGATCGATCTTGAGATGTATCCATAGAATCGGCGAGTTATCTTCAAGGATTGCAACAACTCAGTAGCCAATCGAAATAGCTCAGACTAAAATGTACCTTCTACTGGAGTTTAGCTTTTAAGCAAGGGCTTATTTCTCTACGACCTCTTCTTAAACGGTTTGATAAGCAAGAGCAGACTTTCTTCAGGCCAACAATTCCCGAGGTTCTTAACAACAAGTATCTTCAAGTTAACAAACATAACTTTGTAACAGAACCTCCATAACGGTTAGTACTTCTCCTGCAGTGCAGGGTTTCATAAAGCCCATGATACACGCAAGCACGCACTGATTCAACTACAAACGGCAACTTTATGCTGTTATGTGACGTCATACTGATGAATTTTACATAAAGACTTCCCGGAGAAAGCGAAGTGCCCTCTAAGTTAATTTACCTGTTTTTACTATTGAATCTACAAATACCCAGTTGGATTATTATTTTACCTATAATGGTAAATGACCATTACAAGGTTACACATAAAAATTATAAAAGAATGAAGCTTAAAAAAGACAGCAATATTGCAACGGCCTTTTCTAATGCATTGTAGAAACCTTCATGAAATCAAACACTATGGTTCTACAGAGAAGTTCCAATAAGATTTGATATATCAGCAATATGATTTTAAATTAAGAAATAATTTTTATAAACTTTTTAGGCGTAGTAATAGTAACGCCAATGTTATGTCATGGTTAGATGGTGAAACGTTCGTAAAGAAAAGAAATGATTTTTGCGTCTGGTGGAACACGATCCCACGACCTTCTACTATCTGGGTGAGGTGCTCTTACCAACTGAGCTACAGACGACAAACACTCAATCTCCCTACGAACGTATTTAAAGCGTACTTTTCGAAACCGGTTATTTCGCGAAATGCAATACATGGATTGCTTTTGAAACCGAAACACAATTTTAAATAGAAGTACATGGACTGCTTTTTAAACCAAATTGCGAAGAGATCGGTATTAAATTCATCGACAATTCCGTTGCAGTTGATATAGTTTTTGATACAAGTCGAAAATAAAAAAATACGATGTTGGTTAGTTAGATAAAGGTATTGGTAATCTATCATTTAAAATGTTAGTTACGCCCAAGCTCTCATTGACATAACCATCCGTAAACATGATTAACTGTATATAACCATGTGTTCATAAACTTGCATAAACATTTAATGCGAAATAAATTAAATAAATTACAACTGGTGTTAGAAACAAATACATTACATTTTGAGAAGCAGCCATTGAAAGCATATAGAACAAGTTGAAGTCAAACGTTTCGAAGCTATCGTAGCTTCATCTTCAGTGCGAAAATTGTTGAAATGCTGGAATATTATCTGAGCGTTACATATTCTGTGGTTAGATCGTGGAATTCGTTTAACGCATTATGATGTCTATTGTTGCTAGATTGCCAATTTTCGACGAATATTCGACCATTATAGTTACTATAATAGTCGAATATAATAGTATTATAGTTATGAATATTTTTGTGCAAGATTTTCGCATTATGCCAGGATAGGATATGGTTCTGTTCAGCGCAGTGTCTGACAAGAAGTTAACAACAGACATCATAACGCGTTAAATGAATTCCACAATCTACCCGCAGAATATGTAACGCTCAAATAATATTCCAGCATTTCAACAATTTTCGCACTGAAGATAAAGCTGTGATATCTTCGAAACGTTTGCCTTCAACTTGTTCTATGTAGTTTTAATGGCTGCTTCTCAAGATGCTAATGTATTTTCGTAAACATGGCTACACGTTAATAAAGACGCATAGAAAGTATAAGAAAATGCCACCTTCCTAAATTCTGGACCGGAATTAGCACATCAAAAATCATCTTTCCTCTCTGCAGAAGTAAAATACAAATAGTTCTAAAGAATATAAAAGAATATAAATGCAAAGAATGGAAGAGAATGGTTACTTAGAAAACGGACATGCAGATGGATAGTTCTTGGGAAGATGAGAAATGGAGGGAAGAGGTTTTCCAACTTTCCATAGGATATGAAAAATAGAATTTTTCTAGTCATTGGTCGCCATATTTCAGGGGAAGAAAAGGTGGGGAGTCAATCAATTTTTCCTCCGCCTTCTGAAATGGTTCTTATGTTGCCGAAACTATTCCAAGAAAGCCATTCATTATTAAGCAAATGACAAAACCTTTTGTTGGAAAAAAAAACCGCGATGTCTCACAAAGAAAGAAAGAAATGGAAAATGTCTTCTTTTCCAACTTTTATTTTATTATGAAATAACTGTTATGCACATTTACACTAGAACTATTTCTTCCATTCTTCGTTCATCTTCTTCCCTTCGTTTGCGTCAATTTGCAGGAAAACAGCATTTTCCTTTATCTCAGCTGGAGTTATAAGTGAACATGTTGTTCACTGCATGTTTAAATGCGCGGATAAGGGGCAAGAAGTATATGAAGAAAAATATAACTTCAAGGATGACTTATTTGAGGATATCCATCTTGATGTATCATCCTAGTTATTTCCTATATTTCTTCAGGAGGTATATGCATTGTCCTCCAAAAGTTACAAATAAGTAGTTTTTCCACTATAGCATTGTAAAAAGAGCATTGATAAGAATGTCAAACATAGTTTATAGGTAGGGAATAATATGCATTGAGAAAAAAAATAATTCAAAATTAAAGCTATCATTTATTCCTTAAAAAAAACCATATAATTTATCCTAATGGAATAGTGCGCCTATTATTTTTGCTTGCATGAATGCATTGACTTTTAAGTGGTCTTACCTGATCCTGAGACGAAAATATATTATAAATATATTAAATATATAAATATAAAATTGAAATTTGAAGGAAGAATAAAATATAAATAATAAAACGAGAAGGTATTCAAAAAGGAAATATAAATGATATCTCAAAATCGATGGTTGGCTGAACTCTCTAAGTCAGCGAGAAGTTAATACAATGGGCCTCCGCAAATTAAAATGGCCGAATAATAGTGGAAATGTCATTTCTAGAGTGTGAAACCAGTTTTTCAGAAAACCTAGAGTTTCAAGTAGATATCAGTCTAAGGTCGTCAACCTGATCCCTTTCGTAACGAGTTCTTGTACGCGAGTCTCGCCAGGAGATTCCATAACAGACAGTTATTTCGACACTGGCGTAAGGTTTAAAAACACGACGTTTCGGGAGCCAACTGCTCCCTTTGTCAAGTGAAGGCAGAATGAAGAGTTCGTGAAAGTCCTAAGCTTATATACCCGCATGTTGGGAATCCCCATCTGACGCCATTTGGTGCGGAGCAGTTCCAGCTGGGGAAACTTATTAGATGTAACATGACTTTTAGTTTTTGTCCAGAAGTAGAATTGATTATACAATTTTTTTCCTACCCACGAATATGTAGCTCAAACTAGAGCTTTTTTGTTTTTGGAGAAAAAGAAACGATTTCCTCGTCCTGGATTCGAACCAGAGTCCCTCCGCTTAGCCCAAAATGTCTTAGACCGCGAGACGAACGAGGACAGGAAACAACGCTCTCTTTCTCCGTATATAAGCATGTATGATATTATTACCCTTCACAGGGATAACACAATTGCCAAATATGGTCAACACAGAAAAGCCTCCGGGGCGAGATTTTTGTGAGTTTTTCGTGGGGGAATTTATTATACAATAATTTTTGCCACCCACGTATATTTAGCTCAAACTAGAGCTTTTTCGTTTTTCCCCTACGAAAAACAATAATCTTGCCCCGGAGGCTTTGCTGTGTTGACCACATTTAGCAATTGTGTTGTCCCTGTGAAGGGTAATAATATCATACATCCTTATATACGGAGAAAGAAAGCATTGTTTCCTTTCCTCCTTCATTTAGCGGTCTAAGACACTATAGGCTAAACGGAGGGACCCTAGTTTGAATCCAGGATGGGGAAGGCGTCTCTTTTTCTTCAAAAGCAAAGAAGCTCTAGTTTGAGCTACTTATATGTGGGTGGCAAAAATTATTGTATAATAAATTCCCCCACGAAAAACCCACAAAAATCTGGCCTGGAGCCTTTTCTGTGTTGACCATATTTGGCAATTCCAATGAAGGATAATAATATCATACAGTAAATATCGATGTCACCTGTGGTTCCTTTCACAAAAGTCGTATAGAAAATCTCTCTTCTGAGTTTCCGAAATCTAATTTGAATATGTTCTCAATAATTACCAAGTATCCGTCTATTTATCTAAGGTATAGCGTAGCTTCTGATATCTTATATTAAATAAGCATTGAGGTCGCCACTGATTTTTTGAAAAAAATCGTATAAAACCAGTTTCTGCTGAAGTCTCTTGAATTTCTTAAAAAATGAATTTGAATATGTTTCCTATGGTTCCCGAATATCTTTCTAGGTACATCTAATGCACCATAGATTCTAATTTGTCGTTTAAAAATAAAATTGAGGTCACCTCTGTTCCCCTTTACAAAAATTGTAAAGGTGCACCAGAATATTCTTTGCATGGTTGAAAAGCTAAAATCGCCAGTATTCAATCCCATTGCAAAAATTACACGTCATACCCTGAAGAATATATTCAAGAACATGGCAAGGGCGTCTGTAGACGTATTCATAAGTTCATGGTGGACAATTTCAATGTTTTCTGTAGATAGAAAATTCAATATTGGTAAATAAGTTTCCAGTTCACTATTTTATGAAAACCCTGTATATATATTTAATTAAAGAAATTGTGCATAGAAGAGCAATCTCTTCTTATTCTGCGTATTATGCACCCGAAGCCATTTCTTTTGAAGCCGTTCCGCTATGAAAGTTTTTCCGAATAGCACTCAACTTTAAAAAACCTTGTTTGGTATATTCTTTTACAGAACGATATCTGCATGCGCACAAATTTACCTCATCGATTAATAAATCGATTTTAGGCGTCTCCTGCTCCTTCTCCTTTTCTTGTTTCTGTAATTCCTCCCTCTTTACTTCCACTGTCCTCAGATTTCCGATGCAACCAAAAGCTCTATTCAGTTTCAGTCGTGCTAGTTTCAGTTAAAGTTCAATTTCGAATCGGATCAAAGGCAGTATGGCGAAAATTTCCCTTTGGAGACCAACGAAGCTTTCTAAGCAAACTTATGGCAACATATTAAATCAGTATTCATAATTTAAATCCGTCTTCATAATTAAGCAGATATTTTGGTCCAACAAACTATCATAATTGCAGTTGCAATTAATTCACCTCCCCAGGAAATTAATTCAATTCCTCCAAAGAAATCATTAATTCTTCACTAATTATGTTATTAAATATTTATGTAATTATTAATATATGTATAACTTAAAATACATCGACAATTATTTTCTGTAAGATTATTCTGTAAGATTATTTCTTATAAGGAAGGGCAAATGAAAATGCCAGAGATTTTCTTTTTATAATTTTCTGCCTTAATTTATTTTTTTAAAACAATCTTTCTTATTCAACGGTACCACCTGTTTTTTAAAAAGTGATCTTTTAATAATGCCATAGTGTCCTTATTTATGAAGTATATTTTTTCTATATTATTTCTATTACTATAGCATATTTATTTTATAGTATTCTTTCTATTACTGTAGCATATTTATTTTATAGTATTCTTTCTGTAATACTTTTTTACAGTATTTTTGTCGTAGTATGTTTTGTGTGTCTAGAGTATTTGTTCTACAGGGTATTTATTGCTATGATATTCTCTTCCTTCTCTTTATACTCTCTTCCATTTCTAATCTAAAGCTTAAAATAATTTAATGCAGATCTTCTCTTACATTGCTATAACTTTTAGACTGCTCAAGTTATATATCATTAGATACTATATATCGTGCTGAATAAAATTATTGTAATTATTCTCTAGTCTATTTATTTCTATAGTATATTTGCTGTGGTAAATTTATTTCTTTAATAATTTGTTGTAGTAGATTTATTTCTATATTAATCTTAGTGTAGTACATTTATTTCGGTATTAATCTTGGTGCAGTATATTTACTTCCATAGTATTCTTGCTGTACATCTATTTCTATATTATTCTTGCCGTAGTTTATCCTTTTTTATAGTATTCTTTCTATAGTATATTTTTGGTAATTTTAGAAATGTATTTATCTACCCTCGAGAATAAGTAAAAGAACCTACCCAGTTGCTAATATAAAATTCAATTAGCATTCATTCTATATATGTATAAGAAGATTAATAATTATAAAATAGAAGGAGAAAGATAATATTGACTAAGGTCGATATTTAAATTTAGATGATCAAAATTTTTCCTTAAACTATAAACCATCATAAAAAGGTCTGTGATGACGGTGTATACATTGGTACATACGAACATTTATAATTTTCTCAAAACATATTGTATTAATTGTTGTAGTTCCTCGAGAGGTGAGATGCCTTTTCTTCATTAGGTCTTTGCTGTTACTTTTATAACTCGGCCGGTTGTCCAGTAGTCCTTTAGAACCACACCCTAAAGCGATAAATAAATTTTTACATTTTTACTTTCCCTTGACACTATTTAACTGATATTTTATTTTGTACGGAACCACGGGCTTAAGCATAAGTTCATAAGGGGGTGTTATATGCTCAATGGGAGTTGCAGAGCTACGACGTAAATAATCCTATGTTAAATCTGCAAAATTTCATCAACACCCCCCCCTCTGCGTGCACCAGTGCATGGAACACAAAATTGCGTTTTATTTTTTTGACGTGGGGGACATTAAAAGTATATGTAATTAAAATTAAAAAAAATCTTGCTATTACTGGATTCAAATAAGAGGAAGCAATATAATACAACAGTTAAGATAATTATAAATACAAAATTTCCAAACTCGCACTATTTAGAATTAATCACTGTTGACATTATATTTGTATTTTGGTTAATTCAAACAAACCCAAAGCTTTTGCACTCGTAGCCTGTAAGTACGAACAGTCACTGTGGAAAGGAAAATAGCTTTCTGAAATGTAAGATTTGTGAACTAAATTTGTGACAAATAATTGTAGAGAGAAAAAAAACCGGATGGTGGTTTCAAAGTTATTTGAAATCTACAAATAATTATCGAAATAATGAAAAAGAGTGATGTTTCGATTCAGATATAACCAAAACAGAGTTTTTCGGTGAACGAAAGACCGAGTGTATCTGAGTCAAAAGAATGGGAACGAATTCTAAGGGCTTGTTTCTTTAAAAGAACGGAAATTAAAGAATATATACATTGAATAATTTTCTCACCTTTAAATTCAAACAAACACAGTATATATGATTTTATATATATGCTGATGAATTGCGCACTTGCGGGTGTCTTATACATGTGTGGTTGCATCGTGTGGCTAAAGCATGAATGTACTAGAAATGACATAAATGTGACGTAATTCCTTTCTATATAGAGCCGGATTATCACATAGACAAACAAGGTAAATATCTAGGGCCTGTTTTGCCTTCCAGACGCAGTGAAATCTTGAAGCTACTTCAAAATTTTTGCCAAACAGATTTTATCAATAGAGCATTAATTTTATTGCGGTGATAATTTTCGCGACGTTTTCCGCGAATTTTAAAGGATTTTGTATATACGTTGCATTCAAATACGTTACCTGTACCGGCTTTGGTTTCAGAGTTAGAAATTTAAATTTCAGAACGGATTTAGCAAGATATCGGATATAATGAGAAATTTCCTTGGTCCCAAGATTATCGATATACATGAATCCTACTGTAATTATACAAACTTAATTTATACCATAAGGGGCCAGAAAAAATTGTCTAAAGGCCCTAGGGCTCACGAGACCTTTATTTGGCCCTGTTTCGATTTAAACTTACAGTTTTGGTGCAGGATTACGATGATAAACTTACATTGAAAAGCTGTTGAAGTGATTGCATTAGTTTTGAACGTCGTGTAACCTTTTTTTTTTTTATAGAAGAAAATCTTGTTTCATGTTGAATGACCAAAATTGGATTTTTTGAAGAACTTTCAGAGTCATCTTTATTCGTGGAGAAAAGACCTGTCCTAAATCTTGATTGATTCCTAAGATTTATTAGAAGTCTCGAATTCAAAACCATTTTCGTCAGCTTGAGGTTAAACGAAAAAGACTTTGAAAACTTTAGAAGAAGCTACCAGAAGGGAAACACAAAAATATGATATAAATTCTGATAAATTCAGTTCAGTTGAAGACCGAAGGGTGAAATAGGTGACTAAGACTTCGTTTAAAAATTCTGAAAGGAGTGCTCCTTATCTGAGGATAGAAGTTAAAAATCGAGATGAAAGTTCGCTTTACTATACATCGCTTTTACAAAAGACCTATCTGTATTTATACCCGCTTTCGCTAACCGAAAATGTTTCTCTTTTTTACGAATAAAGGTGCAAACCAAGATAGCGTTCAGCATTGGTTTTGAGCCGAACATGAATCATTTGCAGGAGATTTTCGATATGGTCAACATTGTGCATGCAAATAGAGGATGACTGGGTCCTCTCAAAGAGCGCATACCTTGGATTTTTGGAGGGCACGAGTCCATTGTTCAATAGGCTACTAAAACAGTTGCCATCTATAGCCCATGAGGGCGCACTGGCCCAGAGGGCGCGAATGCATTGGTCCATGGGCTACTAAAAAAGTTGTCGTCTATCGCCCATGGGGGCTCACGGGTCCGGAGGCTGACTGGCCGGCGGCTCAGTCCGCCCCTGCATGTAAAACATACTGCTACAACTTCGGAACAACAGGATCAGGATTCCAGGATATTCTGTTTTTACAAATAGTGACAGCAAAATGTGTAAGATTAAGTAATCGAGCATACTGCCGTACGTCCCACAGATTATTTAGAATTTTATGTATTATTTGGTATGATTTGGTAGGTTAGATTTTGGGTCCGGCAACGTTTGAACATTTTTTCCGTGGAAAGTAATAGTAATTGCTTCTTCACCTTACGTTGTGCGGGCTTACAAAAGCTTCCATAGGAATGTTCTGATTTCTGATAGCGGGGAAACATTTTTTCAAGAGAAAGTTAATGCTACGATTCACATGTTTCAAAAAAAGACAAAATGTAGCTTCTATAAGTGTTTTACTCGTATAATCCGAATATAGAATACAGAATTCAGATATAGAATATGGAATTCACATATAGAATTAAGAATCGGAATATGGGATGAGATGCAGAATATGGAATTCAGATGTGGAATATGCAACTCAGATGTAGAATATGGAATTTGATATAGAATAGAGAATTCAGATGCAGTATATGAAATTCAGATGCAGAATAGAGAACTCAGATGCAGAATATAGAATTCAGATGTAGAACAGAGAATTCAGATGTAGTATATGGGTAATTCAGGTGTAGAATAGAAAATTTAGATATAAAATATGGAACTCATTGGAGCTTTTTAGTTTTGATACTCGTATCAATCATGATCTTAATTATCGTTCAATTATGAGCACATCAATTCTAATGCTTATAGTCTCGATTAACCAATGAGAGTGTCAAGTTTTTACAAAGGTTTTACAGTTTTTTAAAAACAATTACATTTTTTTAGGGTTTTTTTAGGATTTTTTAAATTTTTTAAATTTTTTTACATCTTTTTACAAATCTTTTAGTTTTATGTTTTTTTACAGTTTTTACAGTCATACATCGTAACCTAAGATAATCATTCAAACACCTAGTGTTTCAACATTTTTTAAATAAATATTTCCATGCAAATTTTAAAAAACGTATCAACAGAGGCTTTCTGCATTACCTGCTTGGTTTACCACAGTCAATAGACTGCCCATTTGCCCAGAACAACCGGTTCATAATGAAAATGCTTTAAATACACTTACAGAGAGAGGAATGCAGGGTCACCTGTAACTTGATGGTTAGAACACTTGGCCGCCAACCGAGAGATATGAATTGTGCCCCACCATATTTCCGAGAATTCGCTTTTTCTGCGAGTTGTTGTACCACTCTTTTCTAGGTATACTCAGAGCCTCCCCAAGGCCAGGGTGAGC
>QLNU02015003.1:150181677-150199547 GCA_006491805.2 Dysdera silvatica
TTTCATTGATTAGAGTGTACATCCAGATGCTGCTGGAACAAATGCATAAGGCTCAGGTGCTCGCAGTGCTGGCCTGAAATACAAAATTAAAATCCGCAGAAAGTGTCTACGATATTTTTAAATCACATTTTTCCCAAGAAATAATATGAATTGATTTAAGAGAAAGTGAAATATAATAAAAAAATTAACTTGAATATATATATATGTATGTGTTTGTGTGTATTATTAAATGGATCGAGTCCATTTGAGTCCCAGCATTTTGTTGTAATTTGGAATAATTAAATAATTTGAAGAAATAATGTAGTGTTGATTTTTCAACGCAACAGATTTAAACATTTCTATTTCGTATAAAAACTAACAAAGGTAATATTTAGATTCTCGCATGATTTTAGCTTAGCAACTTGTGGTGGAAGAAAGTACGTTAATGCTGTTTTCTCTTGCATTGGTATTGGAGTAAAATTACGCTGCCACCGTGTGCCTGTGGGCACAGCCTCTCGTTGCTCATTGTTTGGGTTTCGTTCCCGGTACTCAAAAATGTGAGACGCTTGGGAACTTTACACTGGAAGCACAAACGCGAACATTATCGTCACTGAAAAGCTACTTTATTTACAATGGTACTGGGTGATGAAGAATCCAATACAATAAGATTCTTTTCGCTCCAGAACGAGAATAGAATCGTACAAAGTCATGTTGGAAAAACTTTCACCTCAAAATCAAATAGCCAGGGCCTGTTATTTCAGAGCGAGAGAAGGGCGTGTTTCCACACTGCTCTCTCTTGAGAGTATCCCGATCTCCCACTTTGGACACTCTCCTTCCTTCAGGAATTTCTCAAGGGGTCTGTTTGGTGTTATGTAATGATGGGACGTGTAATGCCATATCATACAACTATTAATTTGCAAATTTAAAGGAAAAAAAAAGAAAAATTAAAAAAATGTATTTATAATTTGAAAATTATTTATATAAGAAAATTTTGAAAACATTTATTAAGTATTTTGAATTATTTTCTCAGTACTTCTGTATTAGGAAAGGGTGTAATTGCAATCATAATTTTCTTAACGAACTTACAGAAATTCCAACCACATGTGTGATATAACAGTGTTAAGAACAGTTGCAAGATGTGTTTATAATAATCCATTGTTACCCCATCAGGAAATAAAAATATCATACGATTATTTCGGATAAAATTATGTTCATTTTTTTGTATCGTTATTTTTGTCGGCATCGTTATTTTTCAGTGTCGTTATTTTCGAAGTACATTTTTTTTTTAAATTTCAAAACGGATTTAGCAAAATATAAAAAAAGCTGTTTTTAACAAAAACGGAAGCAAAATACGATATCGAACAGCAAAAGCCCTTTAGAGGAAATTCAAAACTTCTGAAGGAAAAATCTCCAACTCATGGCTAAAATTTTAAATAGAATAAGATTTCTAAAAATATATTTTTTTCCTTCGAAAAGTTTTATATTAAATAGCATTGTTAGCTCATTTCTATTAAGACAACTCTCTATCAATAGAGATAGCTAGTTCCAATTAAACCAACCTTTATGAATTAAAGCAAATTCTTCCAATTAAATTAATACATATCCGTCATAAAACGTGCCAATTAAAACGAACTGTTTCAGTCAAATCAACTTCATTAATTAAAACACAACCTAAACAACTTACATCAACCAAAATGCAATCAAAGCAAATTTATTAACCAAAAGACAATTAAAGTAATTTGTATTAGCCAAAAACCAAATGAAAATCAATATTCCATTAGAAGCAAAAGCAAACAAACACCTATGTAAATATAAACAAACAGGGTGCAACCTCTCAATCATTTCTATATTCTCTTAAATTAGAAAGTCATAAAGGAAATTGAAAGGTAGAGAATGGTATACACTTATTCTGTGCATTTAAGATAAACTAAATTAAATAGACACATAAAATAAAACATTGAAAAATATGAACATACTTAAATTATGAATCATAGATTAATGTAAATTATATTCACACCAAATCAATCACACAATCCTTAACAAAGAATATGTTTATTATAATAGCACTCCATAAAACGCCAAGAGAACTATTATGTGTATAAAAAATATGGATTGATTGTTTAATATAATGCTAAATGTAAAGAGAATGGAATATTAATAAAATTATGAATACACATGCACCCAGTATATACGAGAATTTTGACATCTGAAAAACTTCATTGTGTCATAAGCACAGCGATGTCATTGTGTCATAAGCACAGCGATGTCATTATTTTTGATGTCACTGCATTGCGTTTATATGTGCCAGTGGAAAAAGGAAGTGCATATAAAATGTACAACTGTAAAGAAATATTATCAGTATAATATATTTTCCGAAGAGGTTATAATTTTTCATAATAATTGAATTGAGTGTTAAATAATAAAAAAATTGATGAATTCAAATATTAAAAAAATGAAATTAGCGAACGCGAGCGCATAGTGAAAGCATAACACCTTATAAATCTTAGTAGTATACGAATCAGGATCCTGCACAGGGCCGTATCTAGACTGAGCCCCCTTTGTGAAAATATAATCACCTTCCTCTACTAAAAAATGTTTTTGTAGAATTTTGTTTGAAATTTTTTGCCTTGCACAAAATTGCATACGACAATCGTGTTGTTCTTTAATGCTAGAAATAAATTCAAAACGGATTTTCATGGCAAACCTTGTGCATACAGTTTATTTTACAAAAGTTGCAGTTTTCTTCAGGTAAAATTGGAAATTTGGAGAAAAATTGGAAATTTTAATATATTTTTACAAGTTTTCTATGCAAACTTTTTGCTAACAAATATATTCATTAATGGATGGATTATTCCCATTTCATCGCCATAAATTACTTCTTCACATATACTATTTTAAACATTAATTATATATTCCAATCTTTTTAAATTCTATCGAAATTTACAGTACTAAGAATTAATTAACTTCATTAGAATATTTTATGTCCTCATTACAGATATTTAGTATTACTATATATAAAAATTAAAAGAATCATCAAAATGTTAACGAATTCTTAGCTCTGCGATTTCCAAAGCTACCTCTGTAAAAAGCTTCTGATTACGGATTTCCAGTTCTGTCTCTGTAAAAAACTTCTGACTACAGATTTCCAGTGCTACCTTTGTGAAAAGCTTCTAACTACGGATTTCCAGTTCTCTCTCTGTAAAAAGGTTCTTACTACGGATTTCCAGGGCTACCTCTGTAGAAAGTTCCTGACTACGGATTTTCATTGCTACCTCTGTAGAAAGTTTCCAACTACGGTTCTATTTCCGCCATTAAGTACTGGCTGGTTCGTAGACCATCTGATTTTAAAACTTGATCAACTGGTCCTAGTAATAGAATGACAAATAAACCGAGGATAGTATCATTTTAGCTTTTAATATAGGAACCTATTCGATATTTTAAGACTTGGAGAATAAATTTTGCGGCATGTCATATGACACAGAATTTTCCGTCCTGCCGAATAATGTACGGGAATACGTTAAATATTTTAAATACAGCATAAACATGTCGTTTAGTGAAAGTTTATACAGGTCAGGATACCCTTTTTTAAAAAGTTGTCCGTGGTACTAGGCTCATTGACAGACACGTTGAATGGTTGTAATAAATTGAATTAGTCAGTCCATAGACAATAAAGATAATGAGGATTAGCATACAATGTATTTTATTGGCGAAAATATAAAGCTTACGATATAATGAACATTTTAGAATTATACATAATACCCGCTTCCAAGTAAGTATTTAGAATGAAGTCATCGAATCCTGGTCACAGAATTGTCGAAAAGCGTAAGAGAAACTATATATATTTTAGAAAGGATCTGAGATTGCTCCGTGACGTCTGATTGGTTAAAACGTGATAAGTAATGATGACGTATGATGTTCTTGCTCCAGAATAAGGGAAAGCCATAAAATTAAATTACTTTGACGCCGGTCAGACGGAAAAAATAAGGAACCTTCTGTGGGAAAATATTTTCTTATGAAAGACTTGTTTGAAACAGCATATTTAATTGCAAACTTTAATTTATTTTATTCATATTTAGTTGATTCTGCTACCAATAAACCTAAAGTAGCCGCAAAGTCTTATTGTGGATTCCTCCATCTAATCTGTTACTGCAAGCAAATAAGCTGACGTAGTGCATTTATATGAATCTATGCCCTCCAAATTCCTGCACGTTCTCCACACCGATAAGGAAGGTCAACAATAAGTGTACGGTCCCCTAGTTTTGGCTTTCATAATTACTGAATGCTTCGTCTAGGTTATTGATTGTGACTGTAATCAGAAGTAAGATGGGGCCAGCCTCTCTCTACATCCTCCTTGCCCATCCATGGACCACCGTCCTCCCCTTTGGGTCGTTACTACACAAGCTTCAACTACTGCATGAAAGGCGATGAAATACCGGTAGGGTCCTTTCAAAACGCACCTACAACGCATTCGGGAGAAAGCTCGTGATAATTGGGCTCTGTTCATCTTAGGACGTCATTTTATAAATTGAAGTAACAAAGTTTTTGAAACTATGAGGGTGGGCCGATCATTTGAGAGCAAACAAAACACTTGTATATTTGCTGCTAGCATTCCTCTCTATCTTCCTTTGTTTGCTTCGTATTTTTTCTAAAAAACTTTCGATTCTTTTTATTAAAATATCATCTTTATTTTGAAGAATTATTGATGTTCTGTAATAAAAACCTTGTGCTTTAAAATGTTTTTACACGTATCTCTTTTGCAATAATTTTTGTCACGATGTTATACCTATATTTCTTCTCCATTTTACCTTTGCTCTAATCAGTTTTCAACTTCGTTTCGCTGATTTCTACATTTCCCCTATACAATTATTTTTCCTTTTCCAACAAATTGCAAAAATTATTTTTGTACGTAAATTCACGCTATTTTGACTTCTTCACTGCCTCTTCCTTGTTACTTATCGCTACGTTTCCAGTACTGATTTTGAATTGGGGAACTATAAAATTTTTTTAACTTATATATAAATTCCTTTTAATCAAAACAGTTTTTCACGTAGATTAGTGTTTCTCATAGTGTGCTCTGTGGCATCATATCAAATGATTCGCTGAGTTTTCGGAAAATTCCAGGAGTAAAAATAATCAAATAATATTTCTAAGATCGGGACTTGAAAAATAGTGCTTCCGCGACAAATAACATTTGATGTAGACAATAAAATTTCAAAAAGTTATCATCCTTTCGGACATCTCAATAATTTAAGAAGTCTATAATTGGATGTTAACATCCGGTATGAGAAACATTTAACGATTTGTTGATGATGAGCATAATAAAATCGTTTAGAATTAAGCCGATAATGGTCAGTGACGTCTAACATCATTATCCAAATTATGTCAGTCATATTAAGAAAATATATTCGAAATTTTCAAGAGGGAATATCCCAAGGCTGGGTTGGGAGACAGTCCAACCCACATATTTTCATAATAAAGAGAAACTCAATCAGAAACAATACTTTCTGTCTAAAGAAATGTTTTATGCAGCCAAGAGACTAAATCTAAGTAAATGATATTTAAGGAGACCCAGAATGCAAAGTATTTTGCAATTAGTGGAGAAAGTTGAAAAATCTAATATTTATATTTTCATTCGCTGGTGTCATTATAGAAATTTGCCTTTTCGAAAATTAATTATATATACGAGGGTTGGAACTTTAATAGTGGCAACTATTTATTTACAATTGATACAAAATAGATACATGTTACCAAATATTACTGTCCCTCAATCTAGTCACCAGCATTGTGTACAACCCGTTGCCAGCGATGTGGAAGTTGTAGGATACCTTTAGCAACGCCTGTTGTGTTGATAGTTGGAATGGATCGTTCTACTGCCTGAAGAATCTCTGGAACAGTTGTGAAACGAATGTCACAAAGTGGTTGCTTCATCTTTTTAATCATTCAATCAAGTCATAAGTCCTTGTGGCTCTGACTTGATTCCTACGATGAAGGAACCATTTCGTGGCATTCGCTTCAGAACTGTTCCAGAGATTCTTCAGGCAGTAGACCGGTCCATTCTATCAACACAACAGGCGTTGGTAAAGATATCGTACAAATTCCAGATCGATAGCAACGGGTTGTGCACTATGCAGGTGACTACATTTAGGGGCAGTAAAACTTGGTAACATGCATCCATTTTGTGTCAACTGTAAACAAATAGTTGTGACTATTAAAGTTCCAACACTCTTATAAAAACGCATTTGTAATATTTCAACGTATTGCGAGGATCATCCACTCCTCTATCATTGACATTCATCAGAGTAAAGCTTATTATACACCAAAGAATGGTACTCATCTTGTATGAATCCAGAACACCAGAGGGTATTTGTTTGGGCATATTGATGCATATATGATGGTCAACTGATTTGGAATTCATTACCAAACACTTCGATTAATTTACAGGGTGAATCTATATTTAAATCTAATTAAGACGTGTCTCTCTATAAATATTTCTCTCTAAATTATATATATATATATATATCCATGTATTGCGCAGTTGGCCATTTGGGGGTGACAGGAACTGGTCAAGCCTTTTGTTTTTTCCAGCTTTTTCTCGGCTATTCCACAGGCCAGGGGCATTTGATTATATATATTTGAGCAATTGTGCAAGGCTACGTGTATATTACCCTGTATAGAATCATCACTCTCTTGTAATCAACGTTACGTTGTTCTGTATAATAAATTGTAGAAATAACAAAAAAATAAACTAGTAAAATAGGTACAAAACATTTTTCTGGGAGCATGTCTGATTTCACGAATATATATTTTGTAGGCAATATATATATCTATTGTATCATTATCTTTATTTGATGATCAACATTTTCCTAGTCGTTATTGAACATCTTCCCTCAACCAGATTTCTTCGTGACCCTATTTTTCAGTTTATTCCTCAAAGTGGTGATTGGATTTCTATATTGTATTTATACTTTTCTTTGTCTTAGCCACTTTTATAGAACATAATGCATTGTCCCCATTGCTGTTTTATCAGTGCATTTTACATAATTACGGTTATTTGCTGGATATACATACTTTTGCGTGGGATAGTAGATAAGTAGGTGCTAGTTTCCTGTAGAAAGAAAGCAAAAAATATTTTTATTATTACTTACAAAAAACAAAATGTTCGTTAAAAGTGTTTACATTTACATATAAATGGTAAACAGAAAAACTTCTATTTATTTTCAATAAAAAATTCAGGGATGATTTTGATGGCACAAAGTTACAATAAATTGAGCCTAGTGATGACATTTTTTATTTAATTCAATAGAACAGCCTAAAACATCAATTCAATTTTCTTAATTCGCATTATTTATATAAGTAAATACATCAACAGATAAAAATATTTCTTACCTCCTTCTGAGTAAGGTCGAAGCAAATTTTTCAATAAGTTGTTGATCACAGGCAAATTTTGCAAAAAAAAGTAAACAAAACAGCAGCAGGAATGCCAACTTTAATAAATAAAAACATCGAAATCAATCATTTTTAAAATAAGCACTCCTATCTACCGGAATCGGATTTTATTAAAATATTTTAACCAGATATATAAGAATTATCATCGCTTTTATCTTTCTCAGTGTGGTGAGACGAAGTCACCCAAAGATACAGTATATATATAGGCTAAAATTTCCATATTGGAGTAGATAAATAAGTGCTTCAATCGAAAGCTTGCTCTCTATCATTTGCTATTAATTATATATTATACTATTACTAAGGTAATTAAATCATTTATGAAAACCCTTTATATCGTATATGCTTTTAGTATTCCTCATTTAACTGAAATTCAAGTGGCAAAACATTATATGTGAAGGCATTTCGACAATACATGTTTTAAGCTCAAAATAGAGCTACCCATTACCCAGCTTCGACTATCCTCAATCTTAAGAATTGATGAATCATAAAGACAAAAAAAAAAGGATATCATCCTGGATTGGTGATCTCCAATCCGGTACAATTCTAACAAGCTAATATTAATAATTACCCACAGAATTATGGGTAATTACTATTAGTAATTACCCACTGAATTATGAAAGCACTGGCCCTATGGTTTATGTTAACCATTGGTAATTATGCTATCCCTGCGAAGGGCAATATCAGCCGGAAAAATTTTATGTTACTTTTTAAATTGTAAGCAAATTTAAAATTAAATATTTTTATATGTGTTTATATATTTTATCTATGCAAACTTTATTTTAAAGTTTGAAATTTTAAATTCTAAAATGGATTCAGTCTGCGATCGGATGTAGCGATCAGTTTCATTGGTCCAAACTTCTCGTTATATGCGGGTTGTACTCTATTTCCTTTTTTTTTTCAATTATGGAGTCTTGGGGTGATGCAGCGGTAACGCGTTCGCCTAGCGTGTATTTATCCGGGTTCGATTCCTGACGGTGCAAGGAAAACCCTCTATCGTGTGGGCTCCAACAATATAAATTTTCGCTTTGCAGGCTTTATTAACTGTTGCCACTTACAAACGCTAGTAAACAAACTTAAAAATTTCAACTTCTAAAATTAGAAAAATAACAAATTGTTTCCTTCTGCACGATGTTTTCCATATATACATAATTTCAATTCCCATATCTTACAGCTTATATTGTATAATTAAAATTTCACATTTTATATTTGGCAACAGTACGTGCAATTGTTTTCCGAATTCTAAAATCAAATCAGTCTTCCGTTTACCATCGAAGTGTGCACACGTCATTCTCGGAGGCTCCGCCAAAAAGGCGTACTAAATTCTTTTCACGATATATTCGAATTAATTTATTTTATAGCATTTATTAACGAATTATTCTGAACATTTAATGCATTAATAAATGTTCCAACTGAATGAATTACTGTATTTCTTCAAAACTTACATTTTCAACCGTATAACTTCTCACTGCAGTTAATTCTCTGGGCCAGCGGTCGCCAACCTTTCGGACCTCACGGACCACTAAATTCATAATTTTAAATCCCGCAGACCACATTTCGTGAATTTAGTGCAATATAAAGGTGGAAATTGTCATTCAGAATATGAGAATTTCTTAGAATATTATTTTTGTTTTATTATTAATAAAACATTAAAAATGCACATAATGTCCAGCTTTTTCTGCGTACCATAAAAATTTCTTCGTGGATCACCAGTTGGCAACAGCTATTCTACACCTTAAGAGGTTCAACTTCCTTTGAAAACTGTACGTCCCGGCGCAGCATTACAGGACAGCAAATGTTTTTGCGTTCCAAAACAAAAAAAAACACAATTTTCTTATTATTCATTCGTGTTTTTTTAAATATTCTGTATATTTTCGTACTTTTCTTACCTATGCACTTAGCAATTTTTTTTTCCTCTGGCCATAAATGTCCATTTCGCGCCTCCATATAAAACTGCAGATGTTATTATTCGTTTTATAGATAGTAAGCTTCAGTTTTCGTGAGACATTCTTGGAACTAAACGCTCTCTCCTCTAGCGGTGTTCATTATATACGACTAAAACTCCAGTGCTAAAACTGGTCTGAAAGCGACACGACGTAAGCGAACTTTAACTGTCCGCAATTAATTAAAATTCGAATAACTTTAGAATTTTATGAATTTTCAGCCTGGTTTGAATTTCAACAAACTTGCATATTAAAGGTGTCTTAAAAGCTTGGATTATTTTCAAAGTTTTCAGATTAAAGTTCTTTAGTCCAAACTTTTTATATGTTTTTCAGGGAAAGCGTTTTAGACAATTAACAAAAATGATTTTGTTCATATCAAACCAAATAAAATCGTATTTATATAAATCGAACACTACGCAGATTAAATTAAACAACAATATCAATCAACGTTTATTGGCGTAGTGATACCAGCGCCGATGTTATGGCGTGATTAGATGGTGAAACGTTCGAAAGAAAATAAATATTTCTGCCTTCGGTGGGACCTGAACCCACGACCTTCCACAGTGGAAGGTCATGGGTTCCTGGCACAGATTGCTTTTTGGCGCCCCACTATCCGGCGAAAACAGGAGATTTTCACAGATGCACAGTGAGCCATATAGCCTACGCGATAAAAGTGGCCAACAGTCTCTGAAAGAAATTCTCTAAAGATGTCTCTAAAAATTTCTTTAAACTTGTCTTTTTTTAGAGAAATTTTCTGCAGCTGGGTCAATTAAAAATTTTTTTAATGTGACTTCAGTTTGGCGCCCTCATTCAAACGGGGCCCCCGGCGGCTGCCCAGGTCACCTGTCCCTTAAGCCGTCCCTGTATATACGAGCTAAATAGATATTGGATTTGTCTTCAGAAATAGTGAGTTGAACACATAATTTTGCCCTTAGAAATACTGCTCACGAGTGCCGATTTTCTTTGTATCTCTTCTCTTGCGTTTGATGGCGCAGTATAGCCCAGATGCTCTTGCGCCATAAAAAAGCCAAAC
Organism: Dysdera silvatica; assembly: GCA_006491805.2. Taxonomy (NCBI): domain Eukaryota; kingdom Metazoa; phylum Arthropoda; class Arachnida; order Araneae; family Dysderidae; genus Dysdera; species Dysdera silvatica. The sequence continues at coordinate 150,192,076 of QLNU02015003.1, forward strand.
AATCAATCAATCAATCTTGCGTTTGAGGGGAAGTGGGTCGAGAGTTATCCAGATGTCTGGGGGAGAAGCGAGCCTCTAATGTCGAAAGATTGCAAACGATAAATTGTTACATTAACACGTTTTTGATTGATAAATTCAATAAAAATCTTCTCATGACGTGTGCAAGTTTTGAAAGGACCCACATACGATCTCTGCAAAGGCCTTTTCACAGCATCCGTGTGAACAAGAGGCGTTTGTTTACATTTGTTCACATATTTGTTTTACATGGAAAAAAACGTTCGCGTGGCAAGAACGTTCGGGTGACATAGTAGAGTATGCACGTTGCACATGGAATGGCGTCAATTATTTTGCTTTGCGTGAGATTGCACAGACTCTATGCAATAAACTAAAGGCTGGTAAATAGCTAATTGGTTGTTTCGTACGAAACGTATTTCGCAATTTTCAGGTTTCGCACAAAACGTATTTCAATGTGACAAAGTGTGGTTTCGTTGCTCCTAGTTGGAGGCTTTGCTGCGCTGTGAGTCGGGGGTTGCCTCAAACCTGTGGAGGACTTACTTGTTTGACTGTAACCGCAGCTTTGGATCGCGGGGTTATTACGCTACTACTACTACTACTGATCGCAAAAGTTGTGCGCGTAAGCGTACGCGGCTTGGTGCTGCTGTTGTGATAGAAAGTCAGATCTGATCACAAAGGTCGTGCACAATGAGAAATACGTTTATCCATACTGTCCACTTAAATTGCAATACAGCTGCTTTGATCATAACGATTAGGTCGGCACTGCTTAAGCATTAAGTAGAAAAAATTTATGTTGATATGAAATTGTTTGTATTAAAGCATTAATCGGTTTAACTGCGTTTGTTATGCGACTGAGTTATAATAATTAATTATTGATAATGAATTATGCTTTCACCCCGCTTTCAAGTATTTAGGCTACATGTATAGTTTACATTTTTAGAAGCTTGAAAGAAGGGTCCGTTTTCGTATTTCAGAGCCCAGATGAGTTGAACTTAAATTCAAGTGACGTTATGAGTATGTATAAAGTGACACATACAAGTATGCAATATAATATATGCAGTACACCAAGTAAGCATGCAATATTCGGGTATGCGAATACATATAATTCAAACAGATATAGCCTTTAATATTAAAAAATGCTGTACCAAAGCGCGCATATGTGAGAGAAAATAACATCATTTAAAAAAAATCGCGTGTTTAAAAAAAAAAATTAAGCTTACCTACTGCCGTTCATGCTGGAATTGTTCATGTTGAAAAAAACAAATATTCCTGTTTACATACATGAAATTCGATTGAAGTTCGTTTAGCGATTAAGTTCACTATATGGTGGAGTATAGGAATGTCTGAAAAACAATGGTGCACAGTTTAGACGAACTTTCAAAACCACTATGATTCACGTCGGTTCGTCAAAGAGAAAAACAAAATTCACTGTAACAATTGAAACGTATAAAGATTAAGTTACTGTAATTTAAAACGCATGTAGACGATTCAGGAAACGCCCCCTACGAATCGGCAGCAGGAACATACAATGAATGGACTTAACGTCAGGAATCCAATGAGATAGGTGGATAGGAAATCTTCACTAATACAGCATGGTCAATCTTTGCACATCAGGAACCAGTATGGAAAAGGAAAAACAAATTTTGTCGCCAACTCGGAATGACAGCATCTCCAATTATAATATCATGAGGTCACAGAGAGCCACCAATATGTCGGGGGGAGAAATGAGCCTCTAATATCGAAAAGTAGAATATTCTGTTTTTAACGTAATAGGCAAATAAACCACCACAAAGTAATATTCATTGGCATTCCGGCATGCCACATGGCGGCATGAATAGTTAACGTGAACTATTAAGTTGTAAGATATTATTACCCTTCACAGGGATAACACAATTGCCAAATATTGGTCAACACACAAAACCACCGGGGCGAGATTTTTTGTTAATGTTCTGTGGAGGATTTTTATTACAAATAAATTTGACACTCACGTATTAGTAGCTCAAACTAGAGCTTTTTTTTGTTTAGGAGAAAAAGAGACGCCGTCCTCATCCCGGATTCGAACCAGGGTCCCCGCGGTGTATTGACCTACTAGACGAATGAGAACAAGAACAATTGCTTTTTTCTTTGTATATTAAGTTATAAGATATTATCCCTTCACAGGGATAACACAATTGCCAAATATTGGTCAACACACAAAGCCACCGGGGCGAGATTTTTGTGAGTTTTTCGTGGGGGATTTTTTTATTACAAATTTGACACCCACGTATTAGTAGCTCAAACTAGAGCTTTTTCTCCTAAACAAAAAAGCTCTAGCTAATTACTACGTGGGTGTCAAATTTATTTGTAATAAAAAATCCCCAACGAAAAACACACAAAAGTCTCGCCCCAGAGGCTTTTCTGTGTTGACCATTATTTGGCAATTGTGTTATCCCTGTGAAGGGTAATAATATCTTACATCCTAATATACGGAGAAAAATGCGTTTGTCATTGCCCTCATTCGCCTAGTAGGCCAAGACACCGCTGGCTCAACGCGGGGACCCCTGATCCGAATCCGGGATGAGGACGGGGTGTGTTTTTCTCCTAAACAAAAAAAAGCTCTAGTTAGAGCTATTAATATGTGGGTGTCAAATTTATTTGTAATAAAAAATCCTCAACGAAAAACTCACAAAAATCTTGCCCCGGAGGCTTTTCTGTGTTGACCATTATTTGGCAATTGTGTTATCCCTGTGAAGGGTAATAATATCTTACAACTTAATATATGGAGAAAAGAGCGTCTGTTCTTGTTCTCATTCGTCTAGTAGGTCAAGACACCGCGGGCTCAACGCGGGGACCCTGGTTCGAATCTGGGATGAGGACGGCGTCTCTTTTTCTCCTAAACAGAAAATAGCTCTAGTTTGAGCTACTAATACGTGGGTGTCAAATTTATTTGTAATAAGCAAACTATTATGAACTTCTAGGTAATCGACGAAGTCAAGCTTGATTGCGGTGCTAATAGGCGAGTTGCGTAACTTCATACATGGCGTGAAGAAAAGGCAAACGCGAAAACAGTTTGTAGAAACTTAACGAATTTAATACTGATTTGTTCATGTAACATCAACAACTTTCGACGTGTTTCGTAGCTAAAACAAACATGTTAACAGTAGTCGTCTGAACGGAACATCGCTACAACATCGTGTTTGTTAATAACGAGAAATGTCGATCGCATCTTAATTGAATACTGGTTAACAAGAAGCGATGCGTAAACGAAGAAAGAGAAAGTTCACAACAGCGCCTAACAATTTAAACTTCACTTAAGAGTTACTGCCCATGCGCGACGATTGAAAGGTCAAGGTACGTTTAAGAACGCAACTGCAGCACCAAAGGTCGCTAAATAGGCGTAAGAGGCCGTTATAGTATTACGTAAGCACATTTCTGATCATATTATACCTCTCTTCCCTTGTAAGAAAAAATAAGCAAATATCTGCCCCCTCACTCCCACCCTCATGCTAATGTAAGACTTCGATTCTCTAATTTTGTTCGTTCATGTTAAGTTTTTGAAATAAGAATGCAATGTGTGATGCAAATTATAATACTTATTTACATTTTTACTCTAATATTGAGCACTTATTAGTAAGTTTGTTATAATATTAAATGCTTATTTATAAATAGAGAGTAATCACAACAAATTATCGCATTTAAAAAGTTTTAATACGCTATTAATTGCTATTTTGGTGGCAATATGCCACCACTATCGAAACAATACATCGGCTTATAACAGCGAATTAAAATGTATATTGTAAGCAAATAATGTATAATGAGCAAAAAAATGGATTTGGAAAAATATTTATTGAAAATAATGCAATCATTATAATCTAAAAATGTCAGGAAAGCTATGGGGTGTCCTGAAGAGGGCCTCCGGCTAAAAGAGATTGAGAGTCACTGATTTAAGTAATCAAATATTTAACTGTGATTACGTGTATTTTATATTTTATAATTTACGGCAGTACGTTGTAAATTTAAGCATTGCACTTCTGTCAGGATGGTTGTCACTTTGTAACTATGTGCTAGTTTTATTATTTTTTATATCTTATGTAAATATTACCTATATTAAAAAATAACCTTCTGATATTCGGAGTCCCACAATATGCCGCGGGCGGTCTTTGTACGCCACAGTCAAGCAATCTCTACCACTGCGGATCGCCCCGCACAATATTACAGAACCACGGAAAATTATTATAGGTGTCAATATTTCTAAATTTGATATATTCTAAAATCTAAAAAAAATTAATGAAATATAAGTATATAAAACACTTGTGTACAATTGCATATAAGCTTATATATTTTGCATATACTCATAAAGTTATATGTGCCTGTGGGGACGGAACCCCCAATAATTTCAAATAAATTGTAATTTCACATATATATGTAGCTATATATAAAAATTATGCATTCCAATAATTTTGAAAACTCTACATTATGCATATACTGTTTTTTATTTAGAATTCCGAATATGCAAAAAAACGCATATATATAATTGTAAGCCCCCCCTTTAAAAATAATCGTCATTTTACTTACAACGAGTGAGAGTAATATAAAGCTGACATAGATATTAATGAAAAGTTTCGGATACCATGCCAAGAAAAGAACATCGCGAAATTGTCTTCAACTTCCCATCCATTACCAATAGTTATCTCCAATATATGTATACATATAAATAAACTGCAGTATCAGAATTTGAATAGAGGAAACAATAATTTCTAAAATGTGCAAATGGCTGCATTTTTATGTAAATATTATGAGAAAGCTGTCGTAGACGAAATCGAATTCTGGTATTATCATATTTTGCTCATCGAAAAATGAAAAACTCTAAAACGCGTTGTCTCTCGCGGTCGTGTGAACCCAGGAATATTCCTGGCTTATTTCTGTTAAAATATGAGATCCGAGGCCCCTCGTAAAATGTAGTTACCATCCTGTAAAAATGTCGTAAAACGGAAACCCTTTTAGCATAAGCCCGGCGGAACACGGTCTGAAATAAGATAAAACGTGTTTTCTGAGGAAGAGGACATCGATATTTGAAGAAGAAACATTGGTTTTCCTGGCGACAGGATAAAATATAGGCGGATTTATTTGACAGGGACGTCGCAAATAAGGAATATTGTATTTTAAACGCGGAGTTTTCAAATATCCGCTCAAGATCGTAATGTTTGGAATACAATTTTTTGTATATCATATTGGCAAATGCAATATAAGTACGTGTACCACGTTCCATTCAAAAATGCGTTTTTCAGTATACAATTGCCATATCTCTATCTCGAAATGACCACATGACAAAATTTATAAGTAAAATAATAATAATATTATTATATTTTTTAGTTAATAAGGATTTTTTTTAATCTTTAGGTAAAATATAAAGTAAAATAAACGGTTTCCAACTGTGGCAAACTCATTAAAAGGATTTACTTTAGCTGTTTTTATTGCCTTTAAAATTGAACTCAACAACCGAAAATTATAAAATCTAGACGAGTTTCGAAGTTATAGTATACGTTTTGCTCCAGAATCTTGCCTCATTGCCTCATCAAACGGTGACTAATAGGCATGTGTTCTGTTTAAAATACTGAAATGCGTCGCCGGTTACTTTCTTATAGAAAGCACAACACCAGTGGCGTAGGCAGAAAGTTCATAAGGGGGTTATAGGCTTAATGGGAGGGGTTACAGAGCTACAACTCATATATTCCTATGTTAAATATACAAAATTTCATTGCAACGGGGTTACATTACAACCCCCCAAAACACGCCCCTGGCTACGCCTATGCACCACACAAGAAACGATAAAAGGTTTTGAAATGTAGCAACAAGCGTTTCGGTATAATGTGTTGCGTATAAACTTCCTTTGATTCATGCTAGACGTCGTCCTATCTCCTTCCTTTCTATCCTCTTTACTGATATTTAGCGTTCGAGAATCGATTCTGTAAATGTTTTTGTAAATCCCTTTACATAACTCATTCCCCCTTTTTCATTTGGTTGATACACGTGTAAAAGCCGTGTATTCTTTTACAAAGTTTTAGAAACTGTATTCTGAAAAGTTCTTCTCAACAGAAAAATAAACTTTTCGTGGATCATATGAGATCCTTGACATTTCTTGAGGACTAGAGAAAATCTTTTCAGATCATACACAGAGTTAGAAGCTAGTGGATACCGGATAGTCTTGAAATGTTATTCGTGCTGCCACTAATTTTTATAAAAGTCTAAAAAAACAGTTGTGTCTATACCCTAGTGTCAGAAATATTAATGTATTATTATATGGATTGAGAAGAGACAAACATTTTTATTCTGCAGATTCAAGTTATTTTCATAGACTGAAAATCCACTGTGCAATCGTTATAAATATGTCGTCCTCAAGGAAAAAAATCGTACATCAGTGGGGCCGAAAAAAAAGATAAAGGAAAGAGAGAAAAGATATGGCCCAAAAATTGCTCATAGCATTTTCCTATTTTTCAACTGAAACTCCAGAAAATCAAGTTGCTACGACATCAACGTGCATAGAGCAGCAAAACATTCAAGAGTGTTGTGCAACTGCGGATAAAAGCCTTGCAACTGCAACAAATATTTCAGAAGTATGATTTCAAAAAGAAAGTATGTTTCTCACAAATGTGAGCTATCCTTCTAACCGTTGACCAGTGGCGCACTGATAACCCCCGCAAACCGGGGGCCGCAAGGAAAAGGGGGCCCCTCTTATCTTCTTTCATTTTCCATAAAATTTATACAAAAAAAATAATATGGCAGTTTTCAGTTAATAGGGATTTTTTTTTTAATCTTCAGGCAAAATATAAAATAAAATTAACGGAATTTCCAACGGAAATTCCAATTGTAGTTAACTCATTATTCGTATTTACATTAGCTGTTTTCATTGCCATTAAAACTGAACTGAACATCCGAAAATTAAAAAATCTAGACGAGTTTTGAAGTTATAGCATACGCTTTGCGCCCGAACCCTACCTCACGAAACGGTGAATAATAGACATGTGATCTCTTTAAAACATTGGAATGCGTCGCCAGTAAATTTCTTATAGAAGACAACACTATTATATATTTTTTTTCATATATGCATATATAAATTAATTTTCATAAAAGGGGGCCCCGAGATTTTCCGTTATGCCACTGCCGTTGACATTATCCCCTTGATATAAATGACAATATTTTGAAAAAAAAAATTAATTTTGGACCTTGTAAACCAAAAGGTCCTTTTCCATACGACGAAAAAACAGGTGCTTCTCGGATATATACTGTTACAACAAAACCACTGATCAACAACCCATTTATCGTCTTTAGTAATGCTATTCTCCGAAATTGAATATTGCTTATTGTGAGCCCTGTTGGTCTTTTGCAGATAGACAATTCGTTTATCATAATTCAGCTTGGACTAAAAGCATAAAGGACTGGCAAGAATTACCGAAAAAGGCTAAACAACACGAACTTTC
>QLNU02015003.1:150199647-150231988 GCA_006491805.2 Dysdera silvatica
ATAATTAGCGTATTAATAAGAAATTACTGTAGTCAAGGGTCATTAAATAATAATACCCTTCACAAAAATTAGATTTCTAGAACGACAGCTGGAGCTTTTCCGTTTCTGGAAAAAATTAACCTGCTGTATCCAAAAACAGCAATAACTTTCGTCTTTATCCTAATATGATTTAGAACTCTTTTCAATTTTAACATGACCAATTTTTTGTACCACAAACTGATTAATAGATGCAATTTTTTCATATCAAATGAGGGAAAGTTGCTGATTCTACATAGAAACTAATTATGTACATCGCATTTAATACAATTATCTAATATATTATACGAAACCAATTAGAGTCATACGCCCTTTTCTAAATTGTATTACGCATATATTATAGGAAGGGAGAGCGGGGGGGGGGATATGTTGAGGACATGGGCAGTCGCTTTGAGGCGGGCCAGCAGGGCTTTAGCCCGCCCAATCATGGAAGAGGCTTGAAGGCTATAAAGAATGTTCATCAGAAATGTTCATCAAATGAAACCTTTGCAATTCTTTACCTTTACAAAAAAAATTTGAAATGTGTACACTGTAAAAATGAAATAAAATGAAAAAAAATTAATTGTAAACAGAATAATACAAATTATTTTTGACACAGTGACGTACTGATAACACCCCACAAGGATGGGGGGTCTTTTTCCTTCATTTATTTTCCATAAAATTTATAAGTAAAATAATAATAATAATATTGTGTTTTTTAGCTACTAAGGAATTTTTTTTAATCCTTAGGAAAAATATAAAACAGAATGAACGGTTTCCAACTGTGGCAAACTCATTACGCTTAGTTATGTTAGCTGTTTTCATTGCCTTTAAAACTGAAATCAATATCAAAAAATTATAAAATCTGGACGAGTTTTGAATTTACAGTATACGCTTTGCTCCAGAATCTTGCCTCATTGCCTCATCAAACGGTGACTATTAGACATGTGTTCTGTTTAAAATATTATAATGCGTCGCCGGTTAATTTCTTATAGAAAGCACAACACCAGTGGCGTAGGCAGAAAGTTCATAAGGGGGTTATAGGCTTAATGGGAGGGGTTACAGAGCTACAACTCATATATTCCTATGTTAAATATACAAAATTTCATTGCGATGGGGTTACATTACAACCCTCAAAACCGGCCCCTGGCTACACCTATGCACCACACAAGAAACGATAAAAGGTTTTGAAATATAGCAACAAGCGTTTCCGTATAGTGCGTTGCGTATAAACTTCCTTTGATTCATGCTAGACGTCGTCCTATCTCCTTCCTTTCTATCCTCTTTACTGATATTTAGCGTTCGAGAATCGATTCTGTAAATGTTTTTGTAAATCCCTTTACATAACTCATTCCCCCTTTTTCATTTGGTTGATACACGTGTAAAAGCCGTGTATTCTTTTACAAAGTTTTAGAAACTGTATTCTGAAAAATTCTTCTCAAGAGAAAAATAAACTTTTCGTGGATCATATGAGATCCTTGACATTTCTTGAGGACTAGAGAAAATCTTTTCAGATCATACACAGAGTTAGAAGCTAGTGGATACCGGATAGTCTTGAAATGTTATTCGTGCTGCCACTAATTTTTATAAAAGTCTAAAAAAACAGTTGTGTCTATACCCTAGTGTCAGAAATATTAATGTATTATTATATGGATTGAGAAGAGACAAACATTTTTATTCTGCGGATTTAAGTTACTTTCATAGACTGAAAATCCATTGCGAAATTATTATCAATATGTCGTCCTCAAGGAAGAGAACGTACATCAGTGGGGCTAAAAAAAGAAAGGAAAGAGCGGAAAGATATGGCCCAAAAATTGCTCATAGCATTTTCCTATTTTTCAACTGAAACTCCAGAAAATCAAGTTGCTATGACAATCAATGTGCATAGAGCAGCAAATAATTCAAGAGTGTTCTGAAACTACAGATAAAAACCTTGCAACTGAAACAAATATTTCAAAAGTATCAGTTGAAAAAGAAAGTATATTTCTCTTAAATATGAGCTATCCTTCTGACCGTTGACCAGTGTCGTACTGATAACCCCCGCAAACCGGGGGCCGCAAGGAAAAGGGGGCCCCTCTTATCTTCTTTCATTTTCCATAAAATTTATACAAAAAAAATAATATGGCAGTTTTCAGTTAATAGGGATTTTTTTTTTAATCTTCAGGCAAAATATAAAATAAAATTAACGGAATTTCCAACGGAAATTCCAATTGTAGTTAACTCATTATTCGTATTTACATTAGCTGTTTTCATTGCCATTAAAACTGAACTGAACATCCGAAAATTACAAAATCTAGAAGAGTTTTGAAGCTATACGCTTTGCGTCAGAACCCTACCTCATGAAACGGTGACTAATAGACATGTGTTCTGTTTAAAATATTGGAATGCGTCACTGGTAAATTTCTTATAGAAGACACAACACTATTATATATTTTTTTTCATATATGCATATATAAATTAATTTTCATAAAAGGGGGCCCCGAGATTTTCCGTTATGCCACTTCCGTTAATATTATCCCCTTGATATAAGTAACAATATTTTGGAAAAAAAATTAATTTCGGACCTTGTAAACCAAAAGTCCCTTTTCCATGCGACGTAAAGAACAGGTGCTTCTCGGATACATACTGTTACAACAAAACCACTGATCAACAACCCATTTATCGTTTTTCGTTATGCTATTCTCCGAAACTGAATAGTGCTTATTATAAGCCTTGTTGGCTTTTTGCCGATAGAGAATCCATTTATTATAATCCAGCTTTGACTAAAGGCATAAACGATTGGCAAGAATTATCGAAAAAGGCTAAACAACACGAACTTTCATATTGCCATTTGCAAACATGTATTACGCATGCTTCCTGAAAAAAAGAGACTCTGCTGTCGATGTAATTTTAGACGTGGATTTAAGGAAAGGGATAAATTTTTGGAACGATTTTAAAGAGGATTACTGAAGTTACCCTCACTTTAGCTTCATCAGACTTAGCTTTTAGAGGACACTCGAAAATCGACCATATTTTTGTTTTTCGGCTATAACTTCTGAACAAATCATGATAGCGTAATTTCGTAAATGTACAAAATTTCACAGCCTATCCACTGGTGTAAAAAAATGTTTACGGAATATGATGATTATAAAATTAGATTTTTGGATTTTTCCGCAGGAAAAAAGCGCGTAGGGGCGACGCTTTTCTTGTATGCACAGAAACTATGTCGGGGAAGTACTACATAAGGGGCGACACTTCTCCTGCATGCATAGCTGTACGCAGGGGAAGTAGCGTGTAGGGGCGACTTCAGGTATATTTTCAGTAGGAAGTGGGGGAAACCCCTTTCACAGAAGAGAAACAAATGATGTGATTATATGTACAAAAAAATAAATAAATCCCATCAGTGAATCTAGGTATCCCCTAAATATGAGCTTATTAAGCCAACTTCTTCTGGAGATATAAATATTTACTTTCAGAGAGATTTTCGTGGTCACCCTATATCATGTACTATAATTCGCCGTGTATATGAGCCATGTGGTCTCTAATTATGAAATTTATGGCATATATTATACGTCTGTCCTTTGATCCGTAAAACTTAAAAAACCTGTAGATCTGGTAAATGTGTTTCTCTAACAGGTCATTGCGTATTAACTTTTAATTACCCTGCATCTGTTTCAATTTCCTTTGTCTTCCTATTTGTGAGTATTTTACAATTTCGTAATTAGAGATCACATAGCTCTTATACACGGCGAATTGTAATGCATGATATAGGGTGACCCACGAAAATCTCCCTCAAAGTAAACATTTATATCTCCCAAAGCAGTGGACTTAATAATCTCATATTTAGGTGTTAACTAGAGTCACTGAAGGGATTTTTTTGTATATATAATCATATCATTTGTTTTTCGTCTGTGAAAGCGGTTCCCCACTTTCTCCTGAAAATATACCCAAAGTCTCCTGTACACTGTACTTCCCCTGCTTACAGCTATGATTGCTGGAGAAGTGTTGCCCCTTACGTGCTACTTCTCCTGCAGAAAAATACAAAAATTGAATTTTATAAGTCATCATATTTCTTAAACAATTTTTTTACACAAGTGGATAGGCTATGAAATTTTGCACATTTAAGAAATTACGCATAATTACATGATTTATTCAGAAGTTCTAGCCGAAAAACAAGAATATGGCCGATTTTCGAGGGGCGAATTCACCCCTAACCATACTTTTTAGGCGACAAAAAAATACGTATCCGGTATTTTTGCCCCCTCTACAAATCCACCAAATTTCATTAAAATAGGAGGGGAACACATGGGTTGCTTTCCTTGTTAGTGTTGAACGATGCTATTAACATATCTCAAATTAATTTATTTTATAATTATGTTCAGAGATTATATAATTTCTTTAGCCAGAGCATTAAAATATGGGAACTTTTGGAAAACATAGAAAATATTAAGCAACGAGTTCCAATTTTGAAGAGATTATGTCCAACTCGATGGTTATCAAGGCACGATGCTGCTTTTTCTATTCGCTTTAGGTACGCGAATATTATGAAAGCTTTAATTTACCCCATAATAACGTCAAAAAAAAAAAAAGAAGAAAGAAACGAAGCTATTGGCATAAAAAAATATATGCAAACATATGAATTTCTCTTACACACCGTAATTCAAGCAAAACGATTAGAAACAACAAATTTAGTATCCAAGATTCTTCAATCACCATATGAAAACCTAATTAAAGCAGCCGAAATGTTAGGTGAAGCTGCCAAAATTTTAAAATATTATTGGAATTGTTTCTGTAAAGTAAAAGAAAATGCCAAGACCATAACTTCCTGTTGAGGCCTCGAATGCCAGTTTTCGAAAAGAATACAAATTCGTACTAAAAGATGTTTGGTAAATTAAGTAAAGACTCGTGTCTTAATCTGGAGCCATCTTTTAAAATTAACGTACTTTATACAAACGTAGATATTATTGTCTCTAAAATCTATAACCCGTTCACTAGCATGAAAGGCACTTTACTTAAATTTGAGTGCTTGTATCCTTTAAATTTTGTTAAAAAAATGACGATGAATTGCAGAGTTCTGCAAAATATCTTGCTAAAGAACTCTCTGATGACCTTTCCTCCGAATTTGCCCAAAAATTACTTTTAATGAGAAATGTTCTTAAAACAGATATATTAAAAGTGCAAAACGGATTTATTAAAGATTTACCTGAGCTTTTGATTATTAAAAATACATTCTATACTCAGTATTCCAGATGTTTCAACTGCACTGAAAATTTTTTAACTCTTTCCGTAACATTGGCGAGTGTAGAGCGATCGTTTTCGAAACTCAAATTAATAAAAAACTATATTCAAAGTTCAATGACACAAAAACGACTATCCGCGTTAATTGTCATAAACATTGAAGGTAATCGGGATAGGGAAATAGACATAGATTCTTTAGTAGAGGAGTTTGCTGAAAAACATATATGGAAAAAACGACTTTTACGGTAATCAACAAAAATAAGCAGTAAAGACAAAAGTACCATTGCCAACATAATAACACTTGTTACAATTCTTCCTAAAAATAATATCAGCAGTGGACGAACTAAACATATTTTTCAATAAAATATGTTTAGCCTTTTAAATATGCTTTCGCCTTTCCCCGTCTCCCACAATCTGAAAACCCGAAAATATATTATTGGTTTGGTGCAAATAAATGTGGAGGTAATTTTTTTTTATCATTATCTATTTTCATATATGTACATAAAAATTAATTTTCATACAAGGGGGCCCCAAAAAGTGCCTTTACGCCACTGTTTGGACATCATCAAAATTTTGAGTTCCACTGAACCAAATTTTTTAACAAATAAAGCGAGCACGTCCCCAAGTTAGAGTTAAATCCAGTTAAAACCAAGAAAAAGATGTGCTGTCCATTGCCACCAGAGCCATGGGTGCGGTGTTCTTTTTTCGGTATAAACAGTTGAAGAAAAAAACTCTAAATACATAAAGTGTGTGGAATGTGGAAGGATTAAATAATTCGAATTATTTTTGACATCACCAGTGGTAATTCACCACAATTTTGAGTTCCATTCATTGGCGTACGCAAGCGCGGGTCCTCCGACACCTCCCCCCCCTCCATATCAGTTGAACATATTGGTTAGAGTAAATTCGGTGAAACATAATTTGAAGAACCTTGAAAGAGTACAATTCGTTTATATTAAATAACTTAAGAGCAAAGCGTATGTCTGAATTGTTGCAAAATGGCATAGAATTGTAGATAAGCTTCAGGCCCTTTTATGTAATCTAGCCAGTCTGTTGTGCTGGGAAAAAGAGCTGGAGGCCCAAACAGTGTAGATGAGATTCAATTAATGTATAATATAGTTCACAAATGATTTTTGATGTCAAAAGATATTTGATTTTGTTAATTGTACCAATGCTCCTACTTATTTTCAAAGCGATATTCCTGTTGTGACCATCCCAGCTAAGGTTCGCTTGAAGTTTAATGGATGTTATTCGACAGTAGGCAAAAAGGTTGTGGCTAGAAATGCAGATTATTCCCCATTTGCAAGTGTCAAACTTCCAGGATATCTTTGCTAACAATGCCAACTATGATTCAAGTGTATGTGCCATCCTGTAAAATTGTAATTCCTTGAGAGAAAGGTGACTTTTAGCAAGTAATTGATGTCTGAGGACTAGTAGTAATAATAAAGTAGCCAATGTGACATTCCATGAAGGCCTATCAGAGTGGCATTGATTGGAATAAGGTCAGAATATAATTAGAATACGCTTACTAGCCTGCGTTGGAAGCCATAAGTACAATGTTGCGAATGCCCTGTGGCAGCAAACACTTACATCGGATACTATTGTCGAATTTGAGAAAGAAAAAGATAAGATTATAGTAGATAAGGAGAAAATATAGCAATCAAATCGTAAAAGACTGGATACGAGTCATTTGATGAGGGAACCTTACGAGAATTCATCGCCCAATTTTTTTTTAAAGTTACACACATGAAAGTGGTCGTTAAATGAAGAATAATGGCGCAAAACCCTTTTTCGACATCTCTTAAAGCAAAGATATGGCCCTTTGAAATTCATCAAATTTTAGAAAATAATTCAGTAGATTTTATTGAAATTTCACATATCGTTTGTTTGTTTTTTGGTTTTACGGCTCAAAGACTATGATAGTCATGCTGCGCCGGGACCTACTGTTTTCCGAGGAATCCGAACCTCTTAAGGCCTAGGGAACCAAACCCCGGACTACAGTGAGCAGTGCGATCTTTATGAGATCTCTGAGTAAGCGTTCTTTTTGCACTGCTGGGAGTCGAACCCGGATTAGCCGCGCAATAGGAGAACGCGTTACCACACTGCGCCACCGCAGGGCACATATCGTTGCCATATGAGCAGCAAACGCTTGTGTATGTTTAATTACTAGATGAAAAAGAACTAGCATATGCAAGATTGGATTTCGGTGGGGGCAGAACTTCGATGTTTTTTTTGAGTGGGGGAGAGTCATGAATATTTTGAATTTTAGCATTTTTCAATTTTAGCTTTTTCATTTCGAAGGCGGCAGTATCCCCATCAGCTCCTCTTCTCATCTCGGTACGACCTTGTTGACAAGGAAACACTTGGACATTTCAATGGCCAATTTTTTAATTTTAACAGCAATGTTGAAAGAGGGTTTTCCTAATGTCGGGAAGCACGAGCTTTTTGAAAATGTCAGGAGACTGACGCTTTTGGGTCATCAATACACTCAGGACAAAAAGCCACACGCCCCAACGGGCAGCTATAAATAACAAGCGAGTTTAACATTATAACAACCATTATTCAATCTGTGTCCGATTTTCATTAATTTACATTTGTTTTACACCGAAGTGGAAGCTGCTAATATTTCATTTATTAATAACAAGATTTTTTCTATTTTGCGCAAAAATATATGTATAAGTATTTAAAAGAAATGGGGTCTAGTAGAAAACCACTAGGTGGCATTTCATGCCTAACTCTAACCAAATGCAAATGTTATGTCAGTATTATTTAGCACTTTATTCATAAAGTCACGTCATAGTTTCATGTGTCTTTACATTTTCGGCATGTTGATGAGCTAAGCGCGCTAATCTCATGGCATTTTCTAAAACTCACATTTCCCGACTATGGGAGATCCCCTTTTACACCATTCATGTTTTAATTAAAAAATAGGCTATTGAAATATTCAACACTTCTCTTGTCAACAAGGTTGCATGTAGTACCAAGCGGGGGGACTGGTGAAGTTAGTTCCGTCTCCGAAATGAAAAAGGTCATTTAATTGTCAATAAAGGTCATTTAAAGGTCATTTAAGGTATTCAGGACCTCTCCCCAACACAAAAATCAAAGTTCAACCCACCCACCTCTCCGAAATCCAATGCTGCTTATAATAGTAGTACTTTTCCATCTAGTAATTACAATACAAACGTGTTTTCTGCTCACATGGCAACGATATCTGAAATTTCAGTATAATCTACTGAATTTTTCTGAATTTCTTGGAAATTTAAAGGGCCATATCTTTGCTCTTAGCCATGACTCGAAAATTTCTTTTACACCATTATATTTCATTTGACAATCTCTTTTATGTGTTTGTAATTTTTAAAAAAATCGGACGATGAATTCTTGTAATGCTCCCTCAGGAGATTAGAAATATAAGATTGAGAAAAGAATGACGTAACTTGCAGGCTATGGGCTTCGCTTGAAGTGTTGTAGTATGCCCACATCCAGAGGGGACTCTTTGGGACCGGTACCCTCGAAACTAAATTTTTAATGGGACTTGGCTACGGCCTTGCATGCTGTGATTGTATCGATACATGCTATAAAAATTTATGAACCCCCGAAATTAAATCTTGGCTATGGCCTTTGGCTAATAGCAGCGATATTTTCGCTGTGAACTTACAATACTTACGAAGCCAAGTTCACAGTGATTATTACATGTTCCAGAACGTACTTACATTGGTTTCAACAGACTCTAGCGTATTTCTAAAGAATTCTGCTAGCAGCCACACACACACACACATACATGCATACACATACAACTACATAAACCTACTTTTTAATCAGCACCTTTCAGAAAGCCAATATTTTTAAAAGAAAAACCTTAAATTTTTTCCATAAATATATGCGTGGAGTTTGTATCAATAATAAAGATGTATCTTTTAACGAAGGGTGTATAAAAATAACTGCTAAAATACAGTTCAAGCTGAATAAATGGTTTGAAATATGTCAATCACGTTACAGTAACTTACCCTGTAAGTGAGTATCGCAGAGTGTTGTCGTCCTTCAACATCGGTCGTTTGGCGCAGTATAGCCCAGATGCTCTTGCGCCATAAAAAATCCAAACAAACAAACAAACATTATCGGTCGTAAAGGAACGGGAAATACAATGAACATATATAATAGTTATTGCGAGTCGTGCATGTAATTTTAAATCAACTTAGAAATTAGTTTTTACTAACTCCTTATTTTTTTATTTAACACACAAAAGTCTATTGGCATTTATTTCATAAAAAATATTTTTCTTATTTCAAATGTTATGAATATTTTTTTATGTCATTGAGAAATTAAAAGCTTTATCTAACTGTGTAAGTTAATTAGCATTCATTAAGAATTACATTTCCTTCAACTTTACATTAACTTTAAAAAGCGATAAACATTGAAAAATATAGCGCTTTATGGAGATGAGTGTGGATGAAATCAAATTAAATATACTAATGTCTTCTGACTTAAAAAAGTTGTTTTTTAATTTCGAAATGTTAACAAATTAAATAAATTAATCTTCAAATTAATTAGAGTAATTTAAAAATTCATTATCAAACAAGAACTTCTAACGCAATCAATATTCACTTGGCACTAATACGTTCTACATTTTTTTTCACCAGTATATGAAAAATGCCCTCTTTTTTGTTTGGAATTTACATATCAGTTTTTCTTAACTTTAAAATATTAAGGGTTCTTATTATTAGTTTATATTTCCGAGTCACGACTCCCCCCCCACCTTAATTTAAAAATTACTTTATAATAATTTTAGCAATAGTTTTTAACGTTAACTGGTGATAATACTCACGTAGGAAATAAATGTTAATTATACGTCTAATAATTGTTGCCCGAAACGTTGAATCGTGTGAAATGAGAAACGTTTCAGCAACTTCTAGGCGTAAGCCCTGGAAACGGATTACTCGACGTCCAAAATTGGTTGTGCAATGGTCGAATATGCTAATTATGATGTAAATGTAATTCTGACGTTTAGTTTATAACATTTATTTGACGTAGAAATCTATCTTAGTTTTCGACGTCATTCATAGGTACTATAATAGTACAGTACAAAACCTATCTATTATATGCATATTTTTGTATATTCCATATATTAAATTAAATTTATATATATATAAAATTTAATTTAATACATGGAATATACAAAATATACATATATAAAATAAAAGTAATTATAATATATTTCAAATAGTGAAATGTATCTGAACAAAGGGATCTCATTTTGTTTAGTTTGACTATGACCGTGTGTGTGCTTTTGGAAATCTTTGCACCAGCCAAAGAGGGTCATATTCATCTGTGATGATTGGTCAAAGAAATCGATATTTAATATAATTTATCCACCAATCACTACTAAGTTTTATTATATTAAAAACAAGTATTAATTCATGAGACATGATATTATCAAGCGATAATGGCATTTTCTAAAAAGTTTAGTTTTCTCTTTTTATCGGAGACTGAAATGTGCAAACGAATTAGTATTTGCTATTTTATGTTTTTCCGTATTCCGTATTCGTTTTTCCGTAACATGTATATAATTTATAAAAATATGTGTAATTATTAGCAAATTTTCGTATTATTAATATAAAATGTTAAAGATTTAAATAAAATTGATTAAATATCCACTATTGCTAATAGCATTAATAGGGAATAACCGGACACTTCACTTAGGAAAAGGTGATTAGAGGCACAATCAAGGTACAAAACTTCCACGTTCTCGTAAATATTTTCAAAATCCTAATAAAAAATATCTGTTTTGTGTCTTACGTTTCATTAGTTTTTCGCATTGATTGCAAATCAACTTGTTTGAGAATTTCCACTCCAAAAATTTGGATAAGGAAAATCATCAACGGGAAATAACTTTATTTAACGTCTTTTAAGAAAAGGAAACTTCGAATTAACAAAAAAAAACTCTAAATTAAAGGCTATTCTTTTTACATTATTTTCATACATGATTTATATGGCCGCGGGAAAAGTTCCAATTCTCCACGAATTCAAATTAAACATGTCCAAATTTGATTGAGTATGATTTAATAATAGATATATAATTTATAAAAATATGTATAATTCTTAGCAAATTGAAGTATAATTAATATAAAATTGATGTATAATTAATAGAAATGTATATAAAAATGCGGTTTTTTTTCTCTCTAAAATTTTGAGTGAATCATTTGAGATGAACAGAAGGGAATAATTATTTTATTAAACCTAATTGTAGTTTTGGTGGTGCATTCTATTATGTGATATACTTGATGTCACGTGGATATTCTTAACTTTGAAGTTTAAGATGTTGACTGATCAGGAATTAGGTTAGAAATGGACGACAACAGAAAGTTATAGCTTGTTACACGGCTTTACTCCAGAGGGATAACATGAAAATAATGAAATATGATGGCTTACCCACTATAAAGCTTGCTTTGAATCAAACATAGCCGAAGGACTAGAATGATAATGATGGTAGCTGCCTGATCATTGGGAGAAGGATAGGAGGTTGAGAGGAAGGAAGGGCCCATCTATCGTTTCTCATCCATGATTTAAAATGCATCCCTTTTCCACCATAATTTGCCAATTTTCTTGCAAAGTCTTTCAGTTCAAAAATAAATTGGAAAAAAAGTGACATTCTGAAACTGGCTGAATGACATAAGATTACTAAATAATATTATTTGTAAATAGGTTCAAGTATAAACAGTTTCCGACAGCAACTGCTTGCTTGTCAAAACTGCCTACTTCTTTGCTTTTGGGTCTAAAGTGATATGATAAAGAAATTGCCGTTTATAGTCTTTCAGCTTCGACAAAATTTCTTGTCCAATTTTATTTGGGTCCTGAGCGCTGCAAAAATGTTAAAGAAGGAACGCAATAGCCGGTTGAAAAAGTACCATAAATTTAAGTTATCTTCACGAACTTTCTATAAAAACAGGAGGATTATGGTTTGAAGATAAAATGGGAATTGACGGGTGAATTTTTTTCGTGGTTTTACTCAGCAAAGATTGTGGAGAGAGCTTCTCTCTTTAAAATATCGCAACAGTGGGTAATTTCACTTATCTTCTCGTCTCAGAAACCGCCATCATATTTTTACTTTAATATCATATTGGCTTCAATAAAGCTATCTCATGTCATCTTAGTTTTTAGTGTTTTCTTTCTTCAGAGTTAAATATATGTTATAACAGGGTATGCTGGCACATATAATGACACGATATCTACAAGAAAACATAAATAAAATGCATAATAAAACCATCTAAATATTTATAAAAGAAATGCTGCAGAATCGACCTAAAATGCATACCCTAGGTTCAGTGGAAAAGTGGTCGTTTAGAGAGGTGGTCTCTTAATGGATATCCACAGTTAGTAGGGATACATGTGAAATTAAACAGAGGACAATTGATATTTTACAAACATCAATGGAAAAATTTGTCACATTGTTAGCATGTAAATATTAAAATTAAAAAGTACGATTTGGTAATATGAAATTTGAATTGCAGAAATGAAATCTGTTTTTGACTGTTTGAAAAAAGAGTGAATAGTTGTTTGATTTGATGTTGTAATTTTTTTAAACAATTTTGACTTTCAGAAAATAAACTAATTTTATTGTCTTTAGCATATACTTAATTTTATGTCAATCTATTCACTTTTTTAAATATTTTATAAAACCAGATGGCGGGGAGGTTTTTCTATAAGTGTGCTGATGATGGTTCTTAATCAAAAACAAGAGCTTGAAAAATCAAAATATAAGTACACAAAACTCAAAATTCGCTTTGAAATTAAAATAAACATTTTATAATAATAAAATCATGAAGATTTTGTTTGTTCGTTTCCAGATCAGAATATAGACAGCAAATGAAATTTCTTCCCTTCTCAATCTCCAAAATATGGTCGCTTATGGGGATGGAGAGAAGATGGTTTAAGATAGTGTCTGAATGTAGATAAATTTGTCATTGTGTCTATTGGAAAAAAAAATCTGTTTCGAGAGAGAGAGTGGTCTTTGGAGGATGCTGTAGTTGGGAG
Source organism: Dysdera silvatica (assembly GCA_006491805.2). NCBI lineage: Eukaryota > Metazoa > Arthropoda > Arachnida > Araneae > Dysderidae > Dysdera > Dysdera silvatica. Next base: position 150,212,908 of record QLNU02015003.1, read on the forward strand.
AGGTTTTACTATGTTATATCTCTATTCTTAATGGCCTATCTATCTCTATTCTTAATATTAACAACACTATCTTACATGTCTTTCCAAATAGGCAGATGTACCCTGCACATATTCCTAGTTCTTCCAACTAGAGCTTCAGATCCCGTGATTTATGTTTATTTCGATTTCACGGAATCAGCATTTTGATTATAAAGAAATTTTATAAAGAAATTTGCTATCTGTAATCGTATATTGTTGTTGTAATCTGTATTTGCTATCTGTAATTGTATGTTGTTGTAATCTGTATTTGCTATCTGTAGTTGCATGTTGTTGTAATCTGTATTACTATCTGTAATTGTATGTTGTTGTAATCTGTATTTTCTATCTGTAATTGTGTATTGTTGTAATCTGTATTTGCTATTAGTAATTGTATGTTGTTTTAATCCGTATTTGCTATCTGTAATTGCAATCTGGATTTGCTATTAGTAATTTTATGTTGTTTTTAATTCGTATTTGCTATCTGTAATTGCAATCTGTATTTGCTATTAGTAATTGTATGTTGTTTTGATCCGTATTTGCTATCTGTAATTGCAATCTGTATTTGCTATTAGTAATTGTATGTTGTTTTAATCCGTATTTGCTATCTGTAATTGCAATAATTAACTTGCCCTAGTCGTTGGCAACTCATGCTCTGCTGCTAGGAAGGGCAATGTGCTTTTAATTTAGGATGAAATCGGACACAAAAGAAATTGGGATACAAAAAAGAGCGATCTTCATAAACACAAAAGATTTGTTTTGAATATGCGAAGAAAATATTTGCAATTTCCAGGCACAAACTAGATCGAAGAAAAAACAACTTGTAGAAATATTTATATATAAAAGAATCGTCTCAATATTGTGGTGAAAATATAGAAAATGATAACTCAACATATATTATCAGATAAGGTAGAGTTACTGAAAAGAAAAGTTTATGGCAATAAATAAATAGAGATGATATATTATTAACATAAATATAATAATGGTTTTAGTTAGGGAAGTATTATGATACTTATTTTTTTTACATAGCTAAGGTGAAATAATAACTGATACCTGGAATCCTGAAATATACCGGATTCTGATTATCCTGTTTCCCAGTTTCGGAATATCATCCGAAATCCCGTGATTAGAAGCCCTAGCCACAACGCTGGGGGGGGGGGCTATGATGATTTTGCACCTCTGACAAAACAAATATCACAAAAGAATACTATTCGCGGAGTATTGGGTAGAGACTATTCCTCAAAGCTAGATACGCAAACGGTTGGAGGCAACATAAGGTTACTTGCGATATTTCACACTAGAACGTGTACACACTCCGTGTAAATAATTACGCTATAAAAACAATCTAATCGCAGTTAAAACTTTATTTAACTGCTTATGGCCATTTCGAAAGCATGCTAGCTTCCTTTCTCAGAGCCAAAATAACACTGACGGATAACACGTTCGAGAAATCCTCTGATGCCAAAGCACTGGTCATAAATTACCTTAAAGGAACCAATTATGAGTCCGTAGCCGCGTCTCTCGCCATGAGAAGAAAGAAGTTTTTCCAAATTGATGACATGGAGTTGATAGTTAACTAAGGTATTAGAATTCGTTAGAATATGAAAGTCTTTAAAGAAAATTGAGATCAAATTGTAAAAAAACTTTTCCTGAAATATGATACTTTTGAAGAAAAATTTATGGCCATCTTTCCAGGCATGTTTGTCCAAAACTATTTTTTTTAAGTTGTTGTTTGTGTAAGTAGCCTTTATGCTCTTTGAGACGAAACCGAAGAGGACGTCGTGTTCGTTGGTCGATGTAAACCTGGTCGCACTGGCATGAGATGGGGTAAATTTCTCAATAGTCGAAATCAGGAAAAATTACCTCCAGCTTGGAAAAGCTGAGTTTATTGATTGGTGCAAAAGTCACCTGGAAAATTAAATTTGCAGAAGATGGAAGCGATTTTAAAAGAAATTTTTGTAATGAGAGAAATGTAGATAGCATAAAGAGAGGAATCTATAGAGTGCTGGACAACTTCAAGTATAGTAAGTTTCTTAAATCGCGGTCAATAATGCTGGGATTGTAACCACTATCTCGAGCAATGTCACGAATATGGTTGAGTTCGATCTTGAGTAAAACGTCAAAGGTGAAAATTTCAAAGCACGTGAAATTATTTAATGATTTAATTTAATTACTTAATGTATAATAATGTAATAATTATATGACTAAAATATTTATATTATTTTAAATATTTTCTCCCAGTAAATCGTTGGATTTGCATATTTTTACGAAAGTGCAAAGCTACGATGATAATTAAAATTTTAATTACAAATAAATTTGACACCAACGTATATTTAGCTCAAACTAGAGCTATTTTTTTTTTGGAGAAAAAGTGGCGCCGTCCTCATTCTGGATTCGAACCAGGGTCCCCGCGTTGAGCCCGCGGTGTCTTGACCTACTAGACAAACGAGGACAAGAACAAACGCATTTTTCTCCGTATATGAGGATGTAAGATATTATTACCCTTCACAGGGATAACACAATTGCCAAATAATGGTCAACACACAAAGCCACCTGGGCGAGATTTTTTGTGAGTTTTTCGTAGGGGATTTTTTATTACAAATAAATTTGACACCCAGGCATTATTATTTGGCAATTGTGTTATTCCTGTGAAAGGTAATAATATCTTACATCCTAAAATTTTAATATTAAAAAAATTCTACGATACCACTAGTTCTTTTTTTTTTTTGACGAGTCAAAAATAAAATTGTTTTGATATTAAAATTAGGGTTTTAAATGCGTTTCAATAACCAGGAAATTGGTATTAGTCCTCTGTACAATAAACCAGTTCATTCATGTTAATATAGTTTTCACTTTACTGATTTCCTATTTGTAGTTTCGTATTAGCGTGTTGTTGAATAAAGGCTTTTTTCACTTTCATACACACTTATTTAGTTAAAAATAAGTAGTTAATAAAACATTTTTCAGGATTTCATAAACATAAAATTGATTTATTGCAACTTATGTAAAATGGATTATTAAATGATCATATCGGATTTGGACTTCTCGGCATGTTAAAGTTCTCAGGCCATTTGTCTTTCTGTGTCGTACAAGCAAACCGCTCGCACTGCCCAAAATCTATCTCTGGAGCAGTGGTTTTAATTTTAAAAACACTGCTCAAATTTTTCTCTGAAGCAGTGTTTTCAGTTTTGAAAACAAATCGTCAATATCTAAGTAGTTTTACGATAAATATGAAACAACTGCAATAATCTTCTAAAGTAGAAAAAATAAGCAGATATAAAATATTGAAAAATAACTTGCGTACAGTAATATGCAAACGTTTCCGCAAATAAATAGAAAGATTTTCCACGTAATAATGCAAAGAAATTTTTGTAACACAAAATGCATTTTTTCAAAAAATGATGCCACAAAATTTTCATGGCATAATTCAAGAACTTTTTTTCGCACGGCAGAAGAAATTTTCAAAATATATTTTGTGGAAAATTTTTCATAACATAACGCGGAAGGAAAAGTTCATAGCTTAATGCAAAAAAAAAATTATAGTATACGTGGGAAGAAATTGTATATTAGCAATATAAAGAAATTTGTGAAGAGGAATTGTGGGAAAGAATATTTAAAATTTAAAATTTTTGCAGAACTTGAAATGTCCACCAGTTTCAAAGAAGGTGGTCCACACTACCTATTTGCATACCTAGATGGGCATTATCAATTTTAAACCTGGCGCAGTATGGCCCAGATGCTCTTGCGCCATAAAAGCCAAGCAATCAATCAATCAATTTTAAACACTCAGTTTAAGGTCGAGGTTTTGCGAGAAAATTGGTTGAAGAAACTAAGTTCTGATATTGCAAAATCAAATATTATTGCCATTCTTAAAGTTTAGCACAATTGCCAGGAAATGGTACAATTGGCAATGGAAGGTACGACACTGATCCCGAAGTTTGATAGAGAAGAGCAAATGTGGCGAAAAGAAGGAAAAAGCACGTCTCAGGTGGATATCGATCAAACGGCTTTATGTCTTTGGCTCGAAACTGGTGAAGATGCGGTCTCGAGCCAGCTACGACGTCGAATTGAAATCAGCTTGAGACGTGTTTTCATACTGACCCTTCTTATACTCTGCCCTACCAATCCATACGTCATCTTGCAGTGGTCAGTGATAACCATGATTGTAATTTTGCTGTCACTGGGAATTGGCACTAATATCCGACATTTTAAAATATTCGTAAAGGTATTTAATTGGGGTCCAAAAGAGTTTTAACGTGTGTGTCAGGCTTAACTTTCTTAATTAATCCCTCACCAAACGTCTGCTCCACAAATCGTGAGTTGAAAGTCGGTAGATATAAGTATTGAACTAAATGTAGAGGGTTACCGTTGTGTAGTAGTGACAGGTTCCTCTGCGTGCTGCTAACTTAGTTGACTCTAACATTGCCATAAGTAACACCAACCAGCTGTAATGCTTGCTGCCCTCTGGGGTTGGTTTGCTTCAATCTTTAGAGGAGTTTGGACTCCATGGAAACTATATATCCATGCACGCACCGCAGTCTTTACTGTCCTTTAACCATAACCCATAACAAATGAACTGAGGATACTGCCGTCAGCTAAGATATTAATATCAATAGGGAAGATACAGTGGTATACAATATTAATAATATTAGGAAGATACAGTGGTATACAATATTAATATCAATAAAGGAGAATACAGTGGTATACAATATTAATATCAATAGGAAGATGCAGTGGTATGCAATATTAATATCAATAGGGGAAGATACAGTGGTATACAATATTAATATCAGCCAAAGGGAAGATACGAGGTAGTATACAATATTATTATCAATAGGGAAAGATACAGTGGTATACCGTTCAAAGGATATTGTATTGAGACACTTAGAGATATGCTTTTACAACTATATCTCTTGTATGTTGTTGAGTTATGTTATGCGTTGTCAATTGACGACTGCTAAGTGGTTGTAGTAGACTTGGTACGTGTAACAATATCCAACGTTTAGTATGAACCAATAGTCCTGGTTTGGATTTAAAATGTAGGTGTCAATTGATTTCATAGATATGTATTTCTAGAATGTCTATTTAAAACGACGTTGGCTGCTACTTACATTTCTATCTTATTTTTAAACTTTTTCTGTATTGCAAAATCTGTATTTTTTTTTTTAAAAATAGGGATTTTTTGTTGTATTTCAACTTCCAAATTAAAAAACACCATTCGTTACTCTTCTTTTCAAATAACTTGATATACTAGGCTCTCTAATAAGTTTAAAGATTTCGAGGCTCAGCCAATTCTTCCTTTACAAAATAATAACTGATAATACTTTCGTTTTAAACCCTTATCACGCTGAAGATAGCACAGTTATAACCTCTCATTTTCATCCACTGAAGTCAACTAGCAAAATTGCAATCTTCATTATCAATACAGCAGTTCAAAAGAGAAACATCATTCAAACTATTTCCACCTTAACAATAAAATGCAAATGGTTTCCCGAATAATAAATAGTCTATTATGAAACTCCACTCAACAAGAGTCGCTTACAAACCGAACATGCAAAGAGCCAATCCGGAACGGCTAAAATTGACGGAAATTTTTAGTTCTTGATTTTGTTCGGAAGTCGTGAAAATGGCATCTGCTGCTCTCGCAAAGATTAAAATCATCAAAATACCGCATATTCCGGGAGGTAGGAGGATTAAAACAATAAGGAAAATGTGGAGAAAAAAAAACGAATTAAAATGGCAACTGCTGCTTTTGCCTTCGTTAGGATTTCCCAGATAATTTTGTCTTTGCACTTTCTACATTTTCTGTTTCTTCTTTTCTGGAAAGATTAAGTTGGATTTGTGTCATGGTCCATCAGTTAGGACATTACCGCAATAACAAAAATGGTTAATTTTCTCGATCATTTGTTTTGAGTATTTCCCCTTATCTTTTTCACTGTAACGACTGTCATTTCCTTGTACATTTTCAAATAGCGTATTAGCGTTTAATTTGCTGAAATAATATTTTCCCCGTTTTGTAAATGGATTCATTTTTCAAACTCTGTTTCATACAGGATAAAAGCGCTATAAGTCACCAGTTTAGCAACAAAAATATCAAATTGTAGTTAAAAATAATGGTTTTCAGACGTATTTAGCAGGTGGAAATGCATGCGAGATAATTTTGACATAATACAAACTTTATGATTAACTTTATAAGTGAATGTGGCGTCATGACATCACTGCAACAGGCATTATTGACGCATATCTTCTACAACTTTTGTCGCCAACGCCAAAATACAGATATTCTCAATTATAGTCATAATATGTCTTCTTGTCTTCAGGAAATGTACTGGATTACTGGTCCTTCTGTACTTACCATTGGTGATATACTAATATACAAAATGAAAGAATAACATACTAATAAACTATAATGTATGATACTTCTTTGCATACTATTATGTTAAATGGACTAGTTAACCGTTTGCAAAATCGGAACAATGAAATAAAATTTCTCAACGATCTTAATTTTCATAACTTAAAATTTCACGCTTGCAACGATCGTTCTACTTGCATAATCTATAACTTCAAATTTGTTTTAGACTATATCTGTATATATATTGCTTTAATTGTTTAACAAATCCAACATGATAATGCTTGAGTTTCTAGGCAGTTTTTCAGATTTGACCCCTCAATCATGCTGTCTCTCTTCTCATACCAATTATCTTTCGAACTATAATCTAAAGCATTTCAAACTCGCGTATTAGTTTTAATATCTTCTTTATAGATAGATAGATAGATGGATAGATAGATGGATGGTGGATGGATGGGTGGGTGGATGGTGGAGTGGGGGCAGGTGGGTAGGCAGGCATGCAGACAGACAGACAGATAGATAGATAGATAGATAGATAGATAGATAGATAGATAGATAGATAGATAGATAGATGGGTGGGTGGGTGGTTGGGTGGGGGTGAGGGGTAGGTAGGCAGGCAGGCAGACAGATAGATGAATGAATAGATAGATAGATAGATGAATAGATGAATGAATAGATGGATGGATGGGTGGGTGGGGGTGGGGGTAGTGAGCAGGCAAGATAGATAGATAGATAAATGGATAGATAGATAGATAGATAGATAGATAGATAGATGGATGGATGGGTGGGTGGGCGGACCGATAGATAGATAGATAGATAGATAGATAGATAGATAGATAGATAGATAGATAGATAGATAGATAGATAGATAGATAGATAGATAGATAGATAGATAGATAGATAGATAGATAGATAGATAGATAGATAGATAGATAGATAGATAGATAGATAGAGGGATGGGTGGGCGGACGGACGGACCACAGTTTGATTGGATTTTAAAATATTCGCGTCATAAAAAATTTATTTCTACATGTTAGCACTTTATTGATATAAAAGTACTGGTAGATGCAATGAGACGATAATAAAGTCCATTTAAATAATCATAATGGAAATGATACTTCGTTTATTACTATGTTTTTCATATTAGTAAAGTTTTACGTCGGGCCCTTGAGTTTTGTCCCTTCCCCCCCCCCCTCTCTGTCTCCGGCTTTGAAATGCGTCAATATAAATGGATCCGAATTTGTGGACATTCATTTGCATTCTGCTTTTCGTTGGAATGGTCTTTTGATATATATCTATGCAGAATTGTTTTTGATTTCAAATTCCCCCATAAATTTTAGCTTCCAGGGCGTGGTCTTCCGGTTGCTTTCTTTTACCAAATTCTTTGCCTTTAACCTTTAATATCGCCATTTTTCTTTTAGACAGAAATGTTATTTCCCTATGATGCCATTTCTATGCCTTTGAGTAAGTTTCAATGTTTACGGCACAAGGGCAAGCGAAAGTCACGTTGCACCGTGACCTACAGTTTGCTATGGAATCCAAACTTTCTCGGCCAAAGGAAACAAGTACCTAACTACGGCAGTTTCATGACGTCATTATTGTAGGCCTAACCCGTGACGATGGCGAGATAGGTGCCTATTCTACCGTAGGGCAGTGGCGGCTCGTGGCGTTATTTTAGTGAGGCAGAACTAGGCTAATTTAGTAAAATAAACTGCATTTCTGTCTATGCTCGCCAAGAAACAGTTTTTCCTGGCTGAGTAAATACATAGGTTTATGTAGTTTGGTGAATTGGCTTAACTCCTGCCTCACTAAATTTTCGCCACGAGCAACCGCTGCCTTAGGACAGTGGGCTAGCATTTTTCTAAGAAATTTAAACATCTCAAGGCCTTGTAACCCCCTCCCCCTGCGGCTTACATTAAGTAGGTAACTGGAAACCTTTCGTTTACCGTTAGGAATCGAACTTAAATTAAGATTAACAGTGTCCTAGTTGAATACTGTATCATTGCGCCGCGAGAGAGCCTCTGTGCCCTTTATCTGAAAGTAATATGCCTTTACCTACAAGTAATATGTATTTATCCACAAGTAATATGTATTTATCCACAAGTAATATGCCTTTTCCTAAAAGTAATATGCCTTTATCTAAAAGTAATATGACTTTATCTAAAAGTAATACGCCTTTACCTAAAAGAAACATGTCTTTACACAAAAGTAATATGCCTTTATTCAAAAGTAATATGCCTTTATCTAAAAGTAATATGCCTTTATCTTAAAGTAAGCCTATATCTAAAAGTAAGCCTTTATCTAAATATAACGTAAATATAACTGAGTATTAATAGTTTCTTTATTCCAAAAAGAAAATTTTGACTTATAGTCAAACATGTACAACATAATACCTTTATTATTTGGACCTTAACGCATCATAAAGATTGGCAATTTCTCTGAAAATGTGAACGCGAAATAAAAATTCAATTAAAAATAAACACAATACAAAATATTTACAAAAATTTATTACACAATAGTGAGTAAATAAAAGTATTATCGGAATTACCATATTAAATAACACACTTTTCAGTGTGATTATATTTTATGCTTCATAGAATTAGAGGCTCCACTCTGTTGGTAGAGTGTTTAATAAATTATTGGAAGGTCGAAGGTTCGAGCCCTGCTCGTTCTTGCACATTTTTTACTTAAATTTATATCTAATATAATTTATATATTTAATATAATTTTATGCATGTACATAATTTATGTATGTAATATAATTTATGCATTTAATATAATTTATATGATTAATATAATCCTTTGAAAAAAAATTAACAGTGAATTATAAAACTTGCATGAAATGTCGATTTTAATTACATACCTAATCTGTGAATTTACATTTTACAATATTCGCTGAATATAAATTGCGAAATAGCGAAAATACGTATTTTAAGATAAGTGAAATGGATATTTTTGAGGCACATATGATAAAGAACGATGTGATATAACAGGCCAGTCACAGGATTCCTAAAAGCAAGGGTGTTTTTAATGAAAAAGGGATTTGATAGAATTTTTATTTTTTCATAATGGATTTGTAATAATAGTTTTCAAATGGGAGGGGTTTAACATCAACTCCCTTTGTGCACAGTCTAGGCAATATAAATAAATGAGACATTTAATGTGTTTATTTTTGTAAATATGGTGAGAGAGAGAGAGAATTGTGTTAATGGTTTTATGCATTTAGAAATCTTAGATAAATCATAATATATATAAATATATAGTACATGGAAGATGATAAGAACCAGGGATCAATAAACAAAGAGAAGAAAAATAGTTCAACTGGAAAAATTTGAGATTTTATTCTCAATATTTCGGCTAATAAAATAACCAGACTTTATCAAGAGGACAAAATTCAAAATGGCGCAAAACCAAAATACAAAAATAAATAGAATATTTTAGCACGTTCTTCGTCATCAGATGTCATGTAAAAATATGTTACTGTAATTATTTTGTGAAATTTTTTAATAATTGTGAAAATATTATGGAAAAAAATGGGTGGAAAGAAAAAGGTTTAAGTAATGAATGAGGAAAAAATCGCTTAAGGATCTTTATTAGTGAGTTGGTAGTATTCTGGAGGAATTAGTTTCCATGTATTTAGGTATATACCGTATTGCTGCATTTGTTAGACTCCATGTCTCTTATCATTAAGAGAGGACTGGGAATACACACTGGTTGAAGACCTTGCTTTTTAGACACAAAGGTAATTTTCCCTTCAGGATAAAACCGTTTCTTCCGAATGTACTCCAGCCAAGTTTAATACATTTCTGGAGTTCTTTAGAATGTTGTCTTCTATAGAAATCAGTTGGCCAAGGCACATATGTGAATCAGCAGTTTATAGCTCAATGTTCTCAACCTATATTTTTGTGTTCCCTACAAAATTATTGAACATGATTTTAGTTTTTTGTAAGTTAATTTTGAGTCCAACTTCTCTACTTCTAGTTGAAAGCTCCTGTGTCTCTCTCTCTCTCTCTCTATATATATATATACAAGGTGGTTAGTAAAGTCCTTATACACGCAGATAACTGTCGAACAGAGAGAGCTATATGTATGAACGTGATGTGTAGGTATAGTAAAGTGACTATGTACTACAAGATGAGACTGCGTACAGCGTCCCTAGCGGAAAAATTCAGAATTTAAAGCTGCTATCTCCAAACTATTCAAGATAAGGGCAAAAAGTTAATCACAAAGTTGTTAAGGATCAGCTAGTTAGTACGACACGAATTTATTTTACCACCTTAATAGGGCAAAAATCGTGATTTGTGAAGTTTAAGGGGTACAGGACGCCCCTGCGCGACAGCTTTCCCTTCGTACAGCTCTGCGTGGAGGAGAAGCTTCGGGTAGGGGCGATACTTTCATTGCACACACAATCTCGTCACAAAGCGCATGATATGCAAATGTGTACGCTACGTCATACGTTATCGGTAAGCATAAAATAGTGGCCAGGCAAGGAGTGTAAGACAGTGTGAGAAGTGAAACGGTGCGTTAAACGTCTGTAGTTATATATTATATGGCGAATTATTCCAACAACGAGTATTGCGAGATGGTGCTGTTATATGGGGAATGTGGTCGTAATGCAAGACAAAGTGCATGACAATATGCCGTACGTAGCTGAAAGGGAAGGGTAGCATTACATCTCGTCCCTGCTCAGGTGGCCCAGCAGGTTTAAGTCAGGGTGTGCAACCAGAGGACGTTTTAGCTTATGTTCTGATCCACCCACAGTGCAGTTCAAGAGAAGTTGGTATGATGTGTGGCCTAACAGGCGGCCGTGTGCGGCAAATCTTGCAGCAAGTGGGAGCTCACCCCTACTATGGAATACTGCTGCAGTCACTAGTTCCAGGGGATGCTGAGCGACGTTTTTGTTGGTGAAACTTCGTTACGAACACCTTAGATATGCAGCCGAATTTTTTAGCGAATGTCCTTTGGACGGAAGAGTCAAAATTCACCCGCAACGGGGTGTTAAATAGACACAACGGACATTATTGGGCTCTCGAAAATCCTTTATGGAGACGACCAGGCCGACATCAGGTGTGGTGGTGGTCTGTTAATGTGTGGTGCGGTATTTTGAACAACAGACTCATTGGACCTATGTACTACGAGGGCACATTAACGGGACGTCGATATTTGCAGCTGCTACAGAGCGTACTATCGGATATTTTGCATGATGTTCCATTGAGTGAGCGGAGAACCATGTGGTTCCAACATGACGGCGCTCCTCCTCACCATCCAACAGAAGTACAATTATTATTATCCCAAACCTTCCGCCAACAGGTCATTGGCTAGGGTGGTAGTGTGAGCTGGTTTTCACGGTCACAGAATCTTACCCCATTGAATTTCTTCCTTTGGAGCTATCTCAAAAGACAGGTCTATCACACCTAACCGACGACTGTGGACTATGTCCGCAGTCGCATTACCGATTTCTGTACAAGCGTCATACCTGCAATGCTGCTGAATGTGCAAGAAGAAACGCTCCACCGTATACAAACGTGTATTGCGGCCTACGATGGCCACATCTAGCACACATAATGACATACAGTAATACGCTGTTCACATTTGCCGAACCAAATACCCACATATTAGCGTTTGACGTGTTCTATTCCCGCAATTCATGTACCATTTTGTACTGCATCAGTGATGCTGGACAACTTTGTAATTAACTTTTTTTTTTCCGTTTCTTGAATAGATTTCGAGATAGCAGATCTACGTTCTGAATTTTTCCGCTAGGTATGTAATGTCAACTGATGATGTTAGAATGGCAAATGTAAAAATGGCATGAAAATAAAATTTGTATTTGTACGCTGCACGCAGTCTCACCTTGTAGCGCATAGTCACTTCACTACGTATACAGTACGTACATATACATCATATTCATGCATCTATCTCTCGCAGTGTGACAGTTATCAGCGTGTATAATGACATTACTAAACCACCCTGAAAATTGTGCAATAAAAGTATTGCCCCTATCTGAAGCTTCCCCTCTACGCATGGCTGTACAAAGGGAATGCTGTCACAGCAGTTACGCAGGGGCGTCCTGTACCCCATAAACTTCCTAAATCACGATTTTTGCCCTATTAAGGCGGTGAAAACAAAATTGTTTCGTACTAACTAGCTGGTGCTTAACAACTTTGCAATTGACTTTTTTACCGTATCTTGAATAGTTTTCGAGATAGCAGTTCTAAGTTCTGATTTTTTTCACTAGGGGCGCTACACGTAGTCTCATGTTGTAGCGTATAATCACTTCACTGTACTTATATATCACTTTCATACATATAGCTCTCTCCGTCCGACAGTTATCTGCGTGTATAAGGACTTTACTAATATACATATATATGAACACATGAATATGAACTTCCATTGTGTGTTGCATTTATTGACTATGAGAAGGCCTTTGACTCTATTAAAACATCAGCAGTCATCAACTCTTTAAGATCAACAGACATTGAGGATGTGTACATTGACATGGTGAAACGTGTGTATAAAAATGCAAGTGCAAAATTTCGGTTACATAAAGATACCAAAACTATCAAACTTGGCAAAGGGGTGAGGCAGGGAGATACCATTTCTCCAAAACTTTTTACTTCAGCTTTACAGATGATTTTTCAGCAGATAAATTGGAATAACAAGGGAATAAAAATAAATGGTGAATATTTAAATCATTTGCGGTTTGCTGATGACATTGTTATTTTTTCAACGAACCCATTAGAACTCCAAGACATGGTACAGGAGCTCTCAACTAGAAGTAAAGAAGTTGGACTCAAGATGAACCTACAAAAAACTAAGATCATGTTCAATAATTTCGTAGAGGAAACAAAAATACAAGTTGACAACATTGAGCTAGAAATTGCTGATTCATATATTTACCTTGGCCAGCTGATTTCAATGGATGGCAACATTATGAAAGAACTCAACAGACGTATTAAACTTGGCTGGAGTGCATTTGGAAGAAACAGTTTTATCCTGAAGGGGAAATTGCCTTTGTGTCTAAAAAGAAAGGTCTTCAACCAGTGTGTATTGCCAGTCCTCTCTTATGGATCAGAGACATGGAGTCTAACAGTTGGAGCAATACGAAAGTTACAGACAACGCAAAGGAGCATGGAGAGGTGCATGCTTGGAATAACTAGGAGAGATCGAAAAAGAAACACTTGGGTGAGAGAGCAAACTAGAGTAGAGGACATCATTGTTAAAGTAAAAGGGCTGAAATGGCGATGGGCTGGGCATATTGCAAGAAGAACTGATCAACGATGGACAACAGAAATTCTGAACTGGATTCCAAGAGACCACCGAAGACCTAGAAAACGTCCTCAAACTAGATGGGTGGATGAAATAAGAAAACAGGTTGGGGTGACGTGGAAGCGAATTGCTCAGGATAGACTTGTGTGGAAAGCATTTGGAGAGACCTTCATCCAGCAGTGGATAGATAATGGTTGAATATGATGATGATGATATATACATATATATAAAATTGTGTAATAGTGGGAAAAATTTCCATGTTTATTGTTGAAAGGGGGATATTTTATATAGAAGCTGGTTGTTGCATTTTTTAAATTGAGTGAACACTGCTTTAAAATTTAATTAACTCAGCATTCGCTTTCTATATTTAAATTATATGTCTCGTTTTTTGTAACAGATTAATTAGTGAATAGAATAAATGTTTATAAGAGAATTAACTCGAAGTTAAATTATTTTATTATACGTTTTTTAAACAAATAAGTTTTAAACACAAATAAATTTTAAACTCGTGAATATTACGTATATGATAATTTATTATAGCCTTTTGTCGGAAAGATGCCTGAAAGCGTAAAAGCTGAAAAACTTTGTGACGTTGTATTTCCAGACTTCTATAAGTTAAATAGAATATTCCTTTTTTATTCTAAAATTATAAACATGTTAAAATAAATCTTTTGGTTCATCCCTCAGTTTTTAATGCAGAACTTTTATTGTTGTGATAAACTTCAAGCCAAAAAATGTGCTTTTCCTCGTTTTGAAAATGAATCTTATATATCATAAGATTACCCGAAAACAAAGTATGTTTTAGCTTCTGATATCCATTTCGATTGTCGCTTTCCAAATCTGTTTCCAATTATCGCTTAAAAAGAAATCTCGCTATTAATTGATGCAAATTTTTTTGCTCTCGAAAGTGAATGTGATTTGCAAATATGGAAAATATACATACATTACGTAAACGGAACATATATGGAATTAGATTTTTAATTATCACGTTTAATATGGTTCAACCTGGAGCTTCATAATTCCCAAAGATCACTGACGCGTTTCCAGAATGAAAGAAATGTTTTTTCTTTTTCGCCATTCTCACAAAAAAAAAAAAACACTCATTGAAACTCTGTGTATTAACCATTTTCGTAGTATTGTGTTGTCCATAGGACAATAATGTCTAAAGTTTGGTGTAAAGATATGGGCAAAACGCCCCAGTTTAAGACTGCATTACGAATATTTACGAATTGTTTATATTCCTGAAATACGTTTCCTTTTAACGTTTCGTTACTCCAAGCTGATCTCAGACCAGATTTTTTCCAGCTTTATCCCTCTTTTACCTTATTATAAAAGTTATTATATTTTTCGACTATAGTTTATAACTTTATTTCTTGACTACCTGGTCAATGAAAATATTGTATTTTATATGTTTTATGCATGTACTGTTTCTTTTCAACTTTAGCTGTAAGGGTTTTTTCTTTTCTGAATGATGTGAGCCCCAAGCTTAATTTGAATGGCCTGAATAATTGATTTTAAGTATATCAGTTTAAAATAATATTTGCATGTAATTTTAAGAAAGAGGCTATATTGTATTTATGAAGTACAAACTATAATTTACATGTAAATCTCTCGAAGTTATTTTCTTTAGACAGATGGTAACACGGTTGAACGTACAAGAACCCAAATTTAAGAAGAATCCATTCCAATACGATTCTCAGTGTTCCCTTGGACAGCCTTACCTGTTGTAAATGGACTTTACCTTTGTAGGAGGGGGGTTGTAGCGCCTTTTTACCCCACCAAACCTTCCCTTTACCGTATTTCATGTGGACCAATCACAGTTCTCCTCCGCAGCCGTTTCTAGACAGCTACGCATCCCTGGTTTACCATCGAGGCTGGTCTCTAGAAATGGCGCCAAAAATCCAGCCAAACTTTGCCGCAGACCAGCGAATGATAATCCGCTTTTTATTCTTTTTTCTTTTCGCGTGTCAAACAGTGCACGTACTTTCATGAATAATACTATTGATAACAATAATAAATATAAAAGTGAATAATAAAATAATAAAATGGAACAATAATAAATATAATAATGATAACAATAACAATATATAAACATAATAGTGAATACCGAAAACAAAAGTGATAGCATCAACATAGAAGAAGACCATTTCTGCAATATGCTTTATAGAGGAGAAATTACTAACACAAGTGCAAAGAAATTTCAGAAATATGTACCGTAAAACAACCCTTTATTTATAAATTAAATATAATTACTATTAACATGTTTAAAAAGCGCATTAATGAAGCCTTCCTCAGGCACTTAAAATGCTATTTTGCAGCAAACGTAGATGGAACTAGACTATATGAACTAGACGTTGATGAACTAGACTTTCGTTTACAGGCTACCGAATGACCCAAGGAACGCACTTGGGTACATACTAACTATGCAAGAAAAACGTTCGAGTGGTAGCCACATAACTAAAAAATATTTAAAATTCTATATATCGTAGCTTTCGTGCAAATAAAATTTGAAGTTGTATAATGCTTCCTTTATTATCACCCTGTATATTTACCAGATAACAGTCATCAGCTTTGATTATTGTTCAGTAAACTAAATCAAAGCAGGATCCTCAGATTTTAGGAACAATTTTGTTGCATATCTCTCGGAAAGATTTTTCAGGTAAAGGACTAAGCATAAACACAATTAAAGGACGAATGATGGAATGCAAATGGAGAACGAATGATGAAATGCAAATAAGTAAAAAAATGATGAATTGCAAATAAAGCACAAATAGTGAAAAAAATAATATTAATCAACCTTTTTTGGAAAGAGTTTTTGCAATATGTATATTTGAGCTTAATGTGTTTGGAAAGATAAAATACTCCTAGTGATTTTCTTCGAAAAAGAAGCATATAGTTGACACATAACTATTAAACTTGCTAAAACTAACCTGTTAACCATAAATCAAAACTATCGCCCAAAACATGAAATTGGCGTTATTCTGTGGCGATAAAATGCCAAAGAATGCAATTCATAGGGCTTTAGTGTTTCCGTTACTGCGCGGAAGGATACATGCGTCCCGCTGTTCCGTTTTCCGAAGAGGAGGTGAGACGGCTCTAGTGGGCCATCATAAGCGATGAAACAAGATTATACTCTTTTGAATATGACTATAACTTCATAAAACCCCCAAAGAGTCCCATCAAAACTGACGAAATGCACATTGTTGGAGAAAGGCCAAATAGTTCTAAAAATTTCTGCATCCCAACAATTCCTCTTCTCGAAGCATCGGGATGAAAAAGATGGCCGGCTGTGACATCATATATTCACCTGGTGACGCAAAAGGGTCACGTGGTAAACTCTTCTCTCCTCCTTCTCCTCCTTCTCTTCTCTCCTCCTCCATTTTCCCCCTGATCTACAGGTTAAGATCTGCTTCGCGCAACAGTTCGACAAAGGTTCACAGACAGGTATGAGCTCAGGTGAGTTTGTCTACCGACTCATTATTAGTAATGTATTCTCAACTTGCATGACCGATTTTTAAAACTGATTTCTTGCCAAAAACCAGTCATTTGACAGAAGTAGAGTTTATGAATAACTATGCAATGAATTTAGTTTTAAGTAATCTTTAATATCTGGATTTCTTTAAGGAAATATATTATTTATTATCGTAACATCTCTACATAGGTTAATAATAATTCTTGTTACTTCTAATTGCTTATCAATTTCAAGTTCATAAATTTCAAGTTTCTTAAAGCTCATTAGAAACTGCCTTAAAATTCAATCACCTTGAATTAGTTTAAACGCTTTCTCTATTTTAAAATAAATGGTAGATTCGAGGTCGATTTTTTTGCAATGGGTGTTATTATAGTGTTGTCTCAAATTTGTTTGCTCATATGTGGATTATTTTAATTTTGATATTGCAATAATATTGTCATGTTTATTTATTTATTTATATTAAATAAGTGTTTATAAAACAAAAACTTTATTTTAAAAAGCAAATATTTTCCAACACATAGTAGGAAAGTCCTTATATTCAATGCCTCATATATTTGTAATTAGCGGGAAATTTGAATAATACACGTTACATAAAATTCCTCAAAATATACTTAGTATTTTAAAGCTTTAAATCTAGCATGAAACCTAATAAACTACATCCAAAGCAACTTCCTGTTTACAGTAGTTTGCACTGCTTGTACCAGTTCGTAGAAACATTCACATTATTGAAATTAGGAATGAAAAAAGATATTCTAGCACAATAACAATTTGTACAGTAAGTCTTTAAACGTCCGTTGCTCATAATTTGGCTTGCTCAATAGTGCGCGTTTGAGTACAAATTCATTGTCATAAATTTCATGTGATTTTTGTACCTTATCTTCTGCTTTGCATTATGTTACAACTTATATGGAAGATTTTTTTTTTGCATTGAATTAATTTCATTATAAAATTTAATTATAGGTTTCTTAAAATTGTAAAAGAATTTTCAATGTTCAGTAAGCTATTTCCACATATATTATTAAATAGGTTTCTATTAAATGCGACTTTTCCTTGCGGAGATCTGAAGGGGGAAAAAATCAATACCTTTCGTCGCCTGAAAGATGTTTTTGCCGCAACAGAAAGTCTTCGACCGAGAGGCACCCTTGTAGGGGCAAATAAAATTGATTGGATTGAACTATTGACTCTGTTTTTGCACGCAAAGTAAAAAAAAAAAAAGTTACAATATGCTTTCGCAGTCTTTTTTTCTTTATTTCTTTCAACTAATATGTTTTTTATAATAGGTTTCGCAAAAAGATGCATTTTCAACCCAGTTTCGAAAACCTCATTACATTCGACGAGGAAGTCAGCACAAAAGGTCAGTTCCTTTTTTACTTACAAACAGCACTTTTGAATGTATTTTTCATTCCAATTTCTAACACTAACAAAAAAAATACTTTATATACAATTTAAACGCCTTAACCGTTGTTGGTAGCTGGAAATGTTCAATCATGGAAAAATTTAAAGCAAAATATAAAGTGTGTTTTCTTTATATATTTATAAGAGATTATGTTTTTACACGAAGCGGTATTTTTATGCAAATACAAAGTGAAAATCAGTATAAAACTGAAATAGTGTATTTGAACTTGAACGTATGTCAACAATTTATGAAAATTAGAAGAAATAGACGAACTGTATTAAAACTAATTCGAAATTATTCTAATTCCTGATTTAATCATTATAATTCCTATATAACAGGCCAAAAAATTACTTCTTTAGAATAATTTCAATGACTTCATGTTCCTTTCCTGTATTTTAGTTTGCATATTCTCATAAATAATACGGACAATTAAGAGATTACACACTATTATATAATAATAATTTTTTGATGGGCAATTAATTTCGTGTTATATTTCTTTTCCTCGCTTCCGTAAATATTCTTTCCGTCATTTCGTCAAACGTAAGCTTGTCTAGAAACATTCAAGAAGAAAAACTGCTCC
>QLNU02015003.1:150232088-150254540 GCA_006491805.2 Dysdera silvatica
TTGTATCAGAGTTAATAATTTAAGTCATTTAACATTAAAAAATTTGTCTTGATATGTGGATAGCCCGATCTTTATATGTAAAATATTTAACTTAAGTAAGTGCATCATGGATAGTTGTCCAATTTTTATTTAAAAAATTCCCGTCTCCCATTCTTCCTTATCATTATTACCGTCATTTAAAAATCCTTCTTGTAGCAACTGAATTTTGTTTAATTTACTTTTAATGCTTGGTTATTTTTTTTATTTCTAATGCAGCGGTGTTGTACGGACAGAAGTTCTTGTACAAAGAAAGAAAATTAGAATTGGGGTTGTGAATTGTGGAAGATGCTCACTGATAAGCTGCTTTGCGGTTAAGAGTTGCCAGGGGTGTGCCATTAGAATCACTTATTCAATCACTACACCAGAGAAATGTTGATATTTCATAAATACATTTTATGATCAAACTAGCTGCCAAATCAAATCAGTGCTTAGTTATAGCTTTGCTCTAAAACTTTCAAAACGAGCAAGAGAAAGGGAATTTTTTTAAATTTTTTAAGTTCTCTTTTATCTCTGTTCCCTTTGTTTCCTTATCTATATATTTTTTGTCTCTTCCGTTATCATTATTATTCTTTGGTTTTTATTTAAGGGTGTACTTGTTGCACTATTCGCATTGCCTTGGATCTACTTTGCATTTTATGCATCTGATAAGAACTGATAAAAAAACTGATCAGAAAACTGATAAGAAACTGATGGTGCATTTTATTTATAACCTGTATATGAATGATTATTTCTATAGTTGAATGTTATTAACAATTAGTCCTTTTCCCTATTTTCTATTACCTTTAGATAGTTAAATAGAATTTTTGCTACGCTTGGCAATTAATTCATTATCTATTATAGTATGTGAAAATTCAATTTTTTTTTAATCTGCACTGCTTTGTACATCGTGTGATTCAGTATCATTCATGTAAACTTCTAAAGAATGCATTTAAAAAAAATTGAATTTGGATGAAAATGGTTTTATACTACGATGATGTGCTTTTGAAATTAACTCGTACGACTTTTGTCGCATTTACACATTATCACTTATATTAGTAGTTTGTATTGACTCGTAGTTGAAAAATACACAAATATGTCTTATCAATATTTAAACTACTCATTTTTCTATGCTGTGAAATAAGGTACAATATAGCACCAGATGTACAAAATATATCAATATTATAAACGTGTGTATGTATACAAGTGTACTGTCCGTTTACTGAAAGTAGTCCGATGGAACAGTTAGAAATAACGGGAGGTGACATCACAAACGGCCTAGCCGATTACAGCAGAAGGTGAGGGACTTTAGTTCGGGCATATTGTTTGGCACAGACAAACGTTCGCTAAAAACTAAAAACCAGTTCTGAAATTGGGTCCCCCTCTGCTGTAATCGGCTAGGCCGTTTGTGACGTCACCTCCCGTTATTTCTAACTGTTTCATCGGACTTCTTTTCGTGAACGGACAGTACCTTCAATTTCTAAAGAAAATCTATGTCATCAGTATTTATATATCCTTTGATATCGTTGTTGATATACGTGAGAAAGAGAGAGAGATGGGGGGGAGGAGGGAAGGTTAATGCTTCCAGTAATGCAATAATATTGAAAACTTGTAAAGTAAACGTATAAGTATGGAAAAGTTTAGTGGAAACTCATCATAAATAAATAATTCTTGAAGATAAACTATTTATTTAATGAAAACTGACAGAAAATTAAAAATAGCAAATTCTTAATTAAAGCTCCAAATAATATAAAAAGTTTTTGAAAATATATCACCGGTTTGTGTTTTACGCTGGAAGGATTACTAAGATCCCACTGCCCTAAGGCCTACAAATTTCCGAGCAATTCGAACCTCTTTTACCTAGAAAACTAAATCCAGAGCTACAGATCAGTAAGTATAAATTCGAACTTCCAGCAAAACAAATACGTGCTACAAAATCATGAAAAGCCGTTTTACAAAACAAACTTCCATGTATATATATATGGAACCCCCTATAATTTTCTTGCTCTTCTCAATGCTTAGATCTTGCTCGTACCTTAAATAAATAAACAAATGGCTGGACTCAACGGTTGCTTACCGGAGCCAGATATGCCGTTGTTTCGAGAATTTCGGAGTGAGTGTTGGCAGCCGTAAGTCGCCTCTTTTCCCAAAATTTAATATTTCTAGCGGCAAGATCACGTATTGACGTTAATGGAATTTGGAGGAAAAGTACCGAGAATGGCCCGTCCTGGAGTCTCTTTGATGTTCTGAACTGTCAAAGAAAGGTATGAATTTTTTTTTGTTATTCGTTTCAGGACTCTTTCAAAATTCTATTCTTCAAAAGTTGTAAGAAGACAATTTTCTATGCCTCGTAGTCTCAACCAGGAAACGCATTTTCAGCTTGATTTATTTTACAGAGCATGGACATATGAGGTCATTTTGCATCGGTATCTATTGCTTTCCGATGTATCTTAACCTCTAGTATTACTGAATTAAACCAAAGAAGATGTTTAAGCTGATAATAAATGTTTAAAATTGTATTTTTACGTATGCATCTGCATTTAGGTTAAATTTTTAAAATTATATTACAGTAGATTCCCGTTATAACGAACTCCATGAGAACGTTAAATAATTATTTAGTTATAAAGATAATTTGGTTGTAACTAAATCTATATTAATTTATTAATATATTGCATTACATTCAAAGGTCAATATAAAATGTAAAGCATTTCTCACCATAACAAGATGTTATTTTGGTGGAAAAATAATTAAATTAACCTAGAATTTATATATATATATATATATATATATATATATGATGTGTGTGTGTGTGTGTGTGTGTGTGTGTGTGTGTGTGTGTGTGTGTATACTGATATCCAGGTGTAGGTATTGTTGTTTGAACCTGTGTAATACCGAAGAGCGTGTCCTGGAAACAGCCAATGAACAGAAACTAAGAACTTGGGCCGGAAAACCATTACATGGCAGGCACTACAATGACCTGCAACAACCACACGTTGACAAAAAGGCATCAAATTCTTGGCTGGCCAAAGGCACTCTCCAGCCAGAGACAGAAGGATTCATGCTAGCCATCCAAGACCAAGTGATCGCAACAAGGAACAATCAGAAATTCATCCAGAGAAAAGACATAGAAAGCGACAAATGCAGACACTGTCATGCGGCATCGGAGACAATCCAACACGTGATGGCAGGATGCAAGATCCTTGCGCAGTCAGACTACAAACATAGACACGATCAAGTAGCGAAAATAGTCCACCAGAAATTGGCAGCGAATGCTGGCTTTCTGACAGAAAAATGCCCGTACTACAAATATGAGCCAGAGACCGTGCATGAGAACGAAACACACAAGCTTTACTGGGATAGAGCAATCATAACAGACAAGACAGTCCCACATAACCGTCCTGACATAACCCTCGTCGATAAATCGAATAAGACCACGTACTTAATCGACATAGCAGTACCCAACACCAATAACATACAGACAACCTACACAACGAAAATCACCAAGTACCAAGATCTCAGACATGAAGTACGAGATATATGGGGTATGGAAAAGATCCTCATCATCCCGTTAGTCATCTCAGCAACAGGGATAGTACCAAAAACGCTTGCGACGAATTTGGAGATACTCAACATTGACCCAAACACCTACATTGAAATACAAAAAGCCACAATCCTAAACACGTGTCACATTGTCAGGAAGTTTCTAGACATGGCACATTAAGAAGTGATGTAAAAAGAGGCTTGGGAACATGGCGCTCTGCCCGTCCCAAAGCCTGTTTCCGCCAAGAATGGGCGAGGAAAATATATATAGAGAGCGTGTTTGATTTGTTAAAATGAAATTAAAAAATTAAAGAATCATCTTGTAAGATTGTAGGAGATGTCGTGTTTTTACACCGGGTTCCCCAACGATGGTGCATAATCTCTGTTTTGTTTAGAATTTTAAAAGTAAGAAAGGTTGAGGGAAACAGAATTTTTTTTTCAAATTTGGCTAGAAAAATAACTTTTAGTTTTAATTTATGCAGATTGAGATAAGCAGAGCACCTTGTTCGTTTAAGGTATGCAAAATATGGAGACAAGTCCAAGTCAAGATGGATCAGGTTTGCATCAGAAATTAAAATTATAAATATATACAATCAAAAGGAAATTACTAATACAAAATGATAACGAAAATACAAACAAATAAATGTGAATAAATACAGCTTAGATATACGTCATAATTTAAAAAAAATATGCAATCAAAAGCTAGTTACAAAATACACAACGCGATAACGAAAATACAAACAAATAAGTGTGAAAATCTATAGATTTACGTAAGGAATTTTTTATGCACAATGCAGTGAAAGGGAATGATAAACTTACACTGGAAAGAACTGTATATACAAATGTCAATGATAGAAGCAGAGACCAAATAAGGACAAAGTAAACAGGAGAAGACTAATCTTAATTTGAATCAGAGATCTCATAACGATCGCACTGCTCACTGAAATTCAGAATTTGATTCTTTAGGCCTTAAAATGTTTGGATTCTAGGAAAATTTTAGATCCAGAGGTTCGGATTCCTCTGAAAATTCTAGTTACCGGAGAAGTATGGCCATTGTAGCCTTTGAGCCGTAAAACTACAAACAAACTTAATTTGTACTCTTTCAAAAGATCTGTGATTTTCACTTATGCAAGTGAATTCATAGCTGGAAATAATAAAAATGTTGGAAGTGAACGTTAAAACTGTAGATAAAGTTGATGGGGATATGCCATACTTTTCGGTCCCATTGAATTCCGTTATCCTCTATCGACCTCAGAAATTACGACTCTCTTTTCGTCCCCTCAAAAAAGGTATCGTTTCATTACCGAACTTTAGCCGTACTTTAGCCATATCACAACCGAATAAATTGGAAAGAAAAAATCGCAACTAACACCAGACACAGACAACAGTAGAATGTATGCTGTATATCTCTTGGACTGTTACATGCTAGCCTTCTATCCACCAGTTCTTTGTCATATACTCGACCTGGAGGTAAAGTGTGGAAAATCGAAAATCGGGAACAAATTAGATAGTAGAAAAAGAATATTTCATACTGTGCAAAAAATTGGTTCAAATGACACTGATTCCTTTATCGTTATTGCTATAAAATTATGATACCTCATTTTTTGCAGTTTGAGTTCTTTGCACTTGAAATATCATATTTTAGATAATTGAAAAAGATATATATATATATATATATATAGAATAAAATGTTCGTTATAGTGAAGTTTGCTTCGTTAAATAGGGAATTTTAATGCATTATCTTAATGACATTTGAAACGGGGATTCGTCTTAGTTTCGTAATAACGAGTTTTCGTTATTTCGCTGTTCGTTATAACGAGAATCTACTACATAACTTATGGGTTTAAACTTACAATTTGCGTTTAAGGTTATAATAGTGCAATAACGATTGGAGTTTGGTAGTGCTTTCTTCAGTCAATTACTGTATAAAGAAGCTGTTTTATAAACTGTTGCAAAAATATAGGGCTTGTCTATAAATTTTATCATGTAATTTATTTATGTTATAAGAATTTCGTTCACATCTAAGACTATTATCATATTATGATCGCTCACGTAAACAAAAACTTTACAAAAGCATTTGTAGAAAATTAGGAAACTTCAAAAATTAGATTAAGGTAGCATGAATTATCTAAGAGCCCAAACTCCAGTGATAAAGTTTGATATAATTGATATTAAATTAAGTATTGTTTTTCGGTGTTTAAGCAAAAACTGATCTTACATTAATTGGTTCTATTTGATTGTTCACACCAATCGAGTATTTAGCTTTTGTTATATAGGTAAATAAAAAGTTTTTTCTGCTTGATCGAACGGATTAACGCATTGGCGTGTTAGGTGAGTGAACAAACACTCTGCAATAGAGTGAGCCAAAAAGCATTTTTTCGAAATCGCCATACCCCTAGTGCCCAAAATATATGATTAGTGGTCCTTAAATCAGAAAAAGCCAGACTGTCAGATAACGTCTTTAGTTTACGTATTTAACTCAAAAGTTTGAGTTTTTACGTAAAATTCTGAAGATTTCAAAAATTTCCTAGACGTTAATAAACATTTACGAAACCATTTCTTGGTCGGAAATGCTGGAAAAGAATCGTATAGCAACTAGTATTGTCTGTTTTGTATGTGTAACTTCCTACAAAAGCTCTGGAAATTCAGAAAAATCACCAAATACAGCCAAATTTATAAAATTTATGGGCTTAACTTCAAGTCGGTATGTGTTTTTATGAAGTTACTTTTCAATAAATTTTTACGCTGCGTTATGTTTGAGAAGAGAAGAGGTAATTGCAGCTCTCGGTTCATCAAATAATCGACTGTCGGGCACTCATCATGAGGAGGTGGCTGCAAATCGAGTGCCACCTACTAAACTAGATTATCATAAGTCCTAAAATCGGACTCGCTTTCAAACCTCGGCATCACATGCCCATCTTTCATTCGCGCCCGGATGTAGCCGTTGCGAGCGTTTCTTCCGCATACTGCAGCTAAGACGGCCATCACGTCCTTAACACCTCGTTCGACTGCTTGGTTGCGGCAAGGTAAGTCGAAGAATAGCTGGCATTTTTTTCGATGGATCTTCATTTCTGTCAATGATGTTACTTAGATCTTCTTTAATAAGTCTATCAGCAATTGGAAGTGACGTTTGCTTCTCTTTCTCCCAAAATACTAAATCTGTATAATCTGTAGCATTGAAATTTATCTTTTGTGGTGCAAACTTCCGTAACACTTACATTGGGGCTTTACTTTGCGGCCCTTTTGCTTCAAAGATTCTTTGGAATGCTTGATGTCGAACATGTTATCGAGTGAGAAAACATCACCTCCAATTTCTGATAGACTTGCTAAAGAAGATCTAAATAATATCATCGCTAGAAATAAAGATTCATAGAAAAAACTCCAGCTATTCTTCGATTTACCTTGCGACAACCAAGCAATGGAACGATGTGCTAAGGACGTGACTGTGCCATCTCAGCTGCTGTGTGCAGAAGAAATTCTAGCGAGGGCTACATCCTGACGTGAATAAAAGATCGGCATGTGATGCCGAAGTTTGAAAGCAAGTTCGATTTTAGGGCTTAAGATAATCTGGTCTAATGGGTGGCACTCGATTTGCAGCCACCTGCTCGTGGTGAGTTTTCGATAGTCGGTTATTTGATGAACCGAAAGCTGCAATTACTTATTCTCCTTCCAACTACGACGCAGAGTAAACATTTATTGAAAAGCAACTTCATAAAAGCACATACCGACTTAATGTCAAGCTCATAAATGATATAAATTTGGCTTTGTTTGGTGTTTGGTGATCTTTGTTGAATTTTCAGAGCTTTCGTAAGAACTTACACATACAAAACATACAATACTAGTTGTTATATGACCCATTCCTAGCATTTTCGACCATAAAATTGTTTCAGGGATGTCTAGGAACGCCTAAGGTAATTTTTGAAATTTTCAGATATTTATGTAAAAACTCAAAACTTTGAGTTTGTAGGGACTCACGAATCAACGATCATTGATACACCAACCCACATTTCCAAAAGGTTTAATCATGATTTAATGTTCACCATTTTGTTTCCCCGCACATACGCTTTTCTCATCCAGAATCCAGATGGACCGACTCATCAGCGGTTCGCTCTGTTCCCGGCGACGGAAAAGATATTAGCTGCAGGCGACGATTGAGTTTAGTGTACAACACGGTACGGTGCAAGGATAACTTAATTGTATTTCTTCAAACTCCTTAACAGGAGTTTCCTGCTTATAAATACCCAAGCTGGACATGGCGATTACGACCATCCGAGTGTGATGTCACGAACTCATGACTAGAACAACAAATCTTAGATTAGTGTTAAAGGGGTAACCAATGAACATTTGCGTATGAAAAGGGTGAACAGCCAATAAGAGTGATTGCGAGTGTAGAGACGATGAGGCGAACACCAATAAAAGACATTCTTTCGGTAGGACTCTTAGCGAGATGGTCACGCTGCCCATGATGGACATTCATAATGTCTTACAATAATAATGTCAATTCTTAATCGTAACAATTTAAGTTATTTTGCTATGTGATTGTAAATAAATTGTTTAACGTAGAGACATGCTGTCTACATAGTTCATCTGTATCTTGGTATCCCTGACTCAATTTCGATAAGGTTCCAGGGTAACAATCCACGTGAGTTGACGCAGGAGCTAAAACCCTTCTGATATAACTTATAAGCTATCGGTGATATTATGGAGTCTATCACCGCTCCATCGTTCTGCAATCCGTCATAGAACGATAACCAAATCTATAAATGTAGAAACTGCAATTGGTAACCCTACAAGTTAAATGCGCAGACCGAAGACCTTATCTGACAGAGTCCGGCTTTTCCTAGTTAATAAGGACCACTAACTACATACTCCGCGTACTAAGGTTATGGCGGTTTTGAAAGAAATGGTTTTTCGGCCCACCCGACTCTGCAAGCACTGCTGGAAGGACACAGACTGGTGATAGCAGCGTTATGATCCACGAAATTCTTCGCATGGTATCTGTGAAATAAATACGCTTTTGACCGTTTTGAGTATAAATTCATCCTTACACATATACGAGTATGTACACCCATACATGATGTTTTTCCAATTGGATAGAATTTCCAATAAGACAAGACAACGTATCCCATGGCCAGAATTACCAGAAAGTGATTCGAAGATAGGTTTTAAGACTCCTAATAACTGCCTGGCACCCTAATTCCTCAGACCTGAACCTTAATAAAAATCTGTAGAAATGCCTCGGTCGTTTCGTTCGAGCTATAGATCCTCCCCCACGCACCCTCCAACAGCTGTCGGATGCACTGATTAACATTGCGCAAGATGCCTATGACAAGCAGCTAACAACTTATTGAGTCATCCCCAGCCCGTGTGTGCTATCCGTGCTGCATGTGGCAATCCCTCTCAATATGATCTTGTGGGCACATCACATTGATCAACACCAGTTTGAAAACAAATGTCTTCTTCTTTCACTTCGCCATTTTTCCATGTTCCTACGGGGTCGGCGTCCTACACTTTTAATCTTCCTTTCCATAATTTTCCATTCAAGGCCTCTTCTCTACGCCATCTATAATCTTCTAGATCTTCCGTCACTCTGTCCTTCCATCTCAGCCGTGGTCCTCCCCTCTTCCTCTTACCCATTACCAAGAGCCTATCCATTACCTTTCCCACATATTCCTCATTTCTCCGCTCCATATGTCCAAGCCATCTTAACCTATGTTTCTGTATTTTTCTTATTGAAAACCAAAGCATAAATACAAAATAATCCATTTTTATAGGAGGGCAAACAAATTCGCATATTTCATTATTTCATGTAACTTCTGCAAATTTTAGCTGGAATTTACGTGTGTAACTATATGCAAATTAGAAAATCACATTCAAATGAGAGAAAGGATAAGAGTATGCTACGTAACCCGAACTCACGACTCCCCCATTATATTGGAATCCAGGTCTCTGAAGTTTCCTTTTCTTTCTCGCATATTTGTGTGTTATTTTTCATTTATATGCATATTTGTGTGTTATTTTTCATTTATATGCATATATGTGTGTATGGGTAAAATGCGTTCAATAATCGGTCACTGATGATTATATTCTATATATTAGCAAACGTAAAATGAATTTTGGAATGCAGCGTATTTTTATAAATGATTTCCGCCATATATTACATATTAATAATGTGATATGTATACACTGTGAGTAATAAGTCTCTTCACGAACGTAATTATATACTCATATTATAAATTATACTTTTGGCCAGTAAACTTTGTAATTGTTATATTTATTTATAATATTAAAAGAGGTTACTAATCGTTACACTTTATCATTTTTATTTAATTTCATTTCTAATGTTCTTGTTTGAAAGAAATTGATATTTAACAATTTGAAATTAGAATCATTGGGAAGGGAAAAATGTAACAGAAGATCATGGCCACAGAATCTTACTCTCTTCTTGCTTCACAATACTGCTAGAAATTCCAAATATTTCTCGGGAATGTAATCTAATAAAACTACGGAAAAATTCGGGATTTTTTCTCGAATTGCAAAGAATCCTTGCAATTCATTCTAAATCTCGTTCCGCCAATTAAACAGGAAAAACGTTCTAGAAGTTACTCTTTATTCCATTTACTACGAGTGGGTTTGACGATAATTTATTTAGTACGAAAAGTGACCACATCGAAAAAAAAAAGTTAGCCATTAAAATGAGAACAGAATGAGTCGGTTGATTTTACTAATTACACTTTATAAATTAGTTCTTTGGGTTGTATTTAATAAGCTTTTACGACTGCTAAACATGAAACATCGGACAAGGAAGTTCTCTGTTGAAAACTAGTTAGAGGAGCATTTTTTCCTTTTTTGCTTTGAAAAAATCTTCTGTTAAGGCGATAATTAGGTATCATAATCTTTTCGCTTTCTTCTTGAAAAATTTTTGTGTTCAAAACTTAGTTTCTTTGGCGTAACTTTGTCCCCTTCTGGTTCAGGAAATTATTGTATAAAAAAAATTGCAATTATGCGCTGCTTTTGTGTTTTTTACTCAGAAAAAATATTTGACCCGATTCTAACAAAAACGATGCAGTCCCATTTATTTTTTGTTAAAAAAAATTACACTGTTCGAAAGAATTTGAAGAGTGTAGCTAGCCAGATACCTTAGGATAAGATGGTTTAAGTTTTAATCACTAATTTGTTTCCATATAATCTGGAAATAAACATTTTTTAAAATACTCCGTAAAATTTCATTGCGAGGAGCATTTTGGGTCCATTAACTAGCCTTCTTCCTGCTCTGGAAACGCGCTTATAGGGAATAATATAATGGAAACATTATACTGCAAAACCCTCCCTGCGGTTGCGCAGTGTGGTAACGCGTTTGCCTAGTGCGCCGTTAACTCGGGTTCGACTCCTAATGGTGCAAAGAACGCTTACTCAGAGATCTCATAAAGATCGCACTGCTCACTGTAGTCTGGGGTTTGGTTTTTTAAGCCTTAAAAGGTTCGGTTTCCTCGGAAAATAGTATGTCCCGGCGAGGCATGACCATTGTATACTCTATAACAAAAAAATCGATGCACCAAGAAGGAGTTGTCCGATTGTAATGAAATTTCGTATGCAAAGACATTTTGACCGAACATGCAAATGATTAAAATTTGGTGTCCAATGAATGAATAGCGGGAACTCCAGCGCATCGGAACTGCGCATTCAGCAGGTGTATATAAGGAGCGATTCTCAATATGTGGTCAAAATTTCTGTTGCATTTTGACTGCGGATATCTTACGTCGACTGTAACAATGCCTCGCCGAAAGATTCGTGCTCATTACGAGCATATGTCAGAGTTTGAAAGAGGTTGTGCTATCGGATTGAAAGAGGCTGGTTGGACGAATCGAAGAATCGCTGGATATGTGGGCCGAAGCGATATGGCGATTGGATGGTGCTGGCAAGAGTGGGTCAACAACGGCAGATGTCAGCGTCGGGACGGCAGCGGTCGACCTAGGGCCACAACAGAACGGGAAGACAGAGCGATTGTCAGAGCAGCTGTCACAGCACCGGATTCGTCGTTATCAACTATCCAATGTGTGGCCCGCACACATGTGTCCAACATGACCCTCTGCAGACGACTGAGAGAGCGGAATTTACGCTCGCGCTGACCGTTACGCCGCTTACCTCTCACGCCTTTACACCGTCAAGTCCGATTACAGTGGTGCCGGGCTCGATCAACTTGGAACTGCGCTGACTGGGGACGTATAGTTTTTAGTGACGAGTCCCGTTTCCAACTGTGTCCTGGAGACAACCGCAGACGTGTCTGGAGTTGTCCAGGGCAGCGTGGGGATCCTGCCCTTACTATCGCATGCCACACATGCCCACAACACGTCGTTATGGTTTGGGGTGCCATCTCCTTTGACAGCCGGACACTTTCGGTGGTCATTTCTAGAACACTTATAGCACAGTGGTATGTAGACGACTTTCTACGACCAGTTATGGTTCCATACTTTTTGCGACACCCTGGAATTACGTTTCAACAAGACAATGTCCGGCCGCACACGGTACGTGTTGCTATGAATTGTCTTCAAGCTTGCCCAATACTTCCTTGGCAATCTAGGTCTCCTGATCTCTCTCCCATAGAGCAGAGCACATTCGGGACGTTGTGGGAAGGCGATTGCAATCATCCCGGAATGTTGACGATTTACCCCGACAGTTGGGGATAATTTGGCAAGAAATTCTGCAGCACTCCATCTCGGATCTTTATCAGCCTATGCCACGCTAGGTGACAACTTGCATCCAGGCCAGAGGTGGACCAACGCCTTATTGACTTCCTCCCTTTGTAATGGTCAAACTCTCCAATAAATCATTCTAGTGTTCTGAAATTTTAAATATTTCTTTTTCTATGTACGTTCTTCACATTCACCAATTTTTATCGCAATCGAACAACTCCCTGGTGCGTCGATTTTTTCGATATAGAGTGTAGTTCTTTAGCCGTAAAACCAAAATAAATAAATAAATAAATGAAATACTGCGAAACCAATAATGTTTGCGGAACTAAAGTAATAACTCCAGGCACGTTTAAGCATGAGTGCAAAAAATATGCTCATGGAATGTCAAAACGTTAATTTTTATGGAAGTTGTAAGAAAAATAACACCTGCCGGAGCAATACATACAAGTACGTATTAAAGAAAACTAATCACGTGTTACTCAAAATTCCCTGTTAGGGAGTGTAGTTTTCCCTAACAGCTAGTATTCTAAGATTGATAGATGACGTAACACTACGCAGTATAAATGGATTTATGAAGAACGTTTTAGGCTTAGGAGAAAAAATTCATCTTCCTCCACACTTTCTGAAGAACTTAATTTTTTAAAATCTTTCGCAATCGACAAAGATTATAGTCTCAATATCATCGATGTGGTCGCTGCTAAATTCATCAAGCCGTCGCCAAAAACCACGCTTTCTAACCACTTGGACGTTGAACACTCCAGTACCGTCGTACTTCCGTTTTTGCCAAAAATTAACTGCTCCAGTGCAAAACTTCTTAGACATTCAAACTTTAAGATCATTTTCTCCCCTTTCAATAAATAAAATTCAGTCCTCCAAACTTAAAGATGAACTTCCTACACTACAACGCTGGGAAGTGTACCCAATATTTTGCCAATGTAATTTATCCTACATCAGTAAGACCAAACGAGCTTTACTGCACAGAATTAAAGAACACCAACGTCAAGTATCAAAGGCTGATTTTAATAAATTCTCCATCGCAGTTCATTGCTGGGAGAAAAAACACAAATTCAATTTCCAAGTGGCGTCAATTATCCGTCAATCGAAATCGCAACACGAACTGAATTTTTTGAAAGCCTTCTTTATAAATCTCAACTCTTCATATATCGTTAATGATCACAAGACGACTCCGAGTTTCAGCCAGGCGTGGAAAAACTTAATTTCGGTCCTCCACACATTAAATCTCTCTTCGATTTCTACTAGCTTCCTTTTGTCATTAACAGATGGCGCTAGCTTCGCACAGGTGGACCGGTAAACACGGCAACACTTCAGCTCCGACACGGCAACACTTCAATTCTGATACAGCAACGCTTCATTTCTGTTTAATTTTAGATCACTCGAATTCCTGACGAGGGACGGCCATTGCCCGTCCGAAACGTACGTCGAATAATGTGTTAAAATTTTTTCTCTTACACCTAAAACGTTGTTCTTCTTAAATCCAACTAGTACTCTTTCCCGCTTTTTTCTCCGAAAAATTATATGGTAAAAAAACTAATTTCAATAACGCACCCCTTCCTAAGTTTTGTGCCCTAGAAAATATTTTGCTAAGGAACTAACTGCAGTAATGCTCCTTTGGCAAAAAAAAATTCCTGAATTGGACACTAGTATACAATTCAGGGAATTTTTTTGCCAAGGGAGTAGTTACAATAACGCACCCCTTTCTCGTTTCATGCTCAAGAAAATTTTTCGCTAAGGGGCTGATTAAATTCACTCATTTCTTTCTAGTATTACGTTTAGAAAACCTTTTGCTAAAGAACTAATTACAATAACGCACTCTTTTTCTAATTTCATGCTCAAGAAAGTTTTTGCTAAGGGACTAGCTACTGTAACGCACTTTTTTCTAGTTGTATGCTCAAGAAAGTTTAGGATTTACTGAAAAACGTTAACAGGTTAATCACAATGGCGCACTTCCTTCTAGCATATTTAAGAAAGTTTTTGCTAAGGGACTAATTACGTTAATCCTCCCTTCCACCTACAAAAAATCCATCTAAAAAAATTTTTAGTCCAAGGTTGAATGGGTTTACATTTTTTTCTGAAAAAATAATTATATTAAGATATTCCTTTCCATTTTTTTGGTCAAGAAAGTTTTACTGAAGAACTAATTTCCAATAACTTATACGCTTCCTTATTAAGATAGTTTTTTTTTTTATCAAAAGGCGAATTATATAATGACACACTTTTTTCTGCTTCCTCATATGATTTATTTGCTAAATACTAATTAAAATAACACTTTCTATCCAGTTCTGCACTTTAGAAAGTAATTGCAAAATGCTTAATTACAATAATTTAGTCTCTCTCGTTTATTACTAAAGAATAATTTGTTTTAAGGGACTAATCAAAGAACACTTTCCTGCTTATCAGATTTATTTGATAAATGCTAATTAAAATAACGCCCCTCTTTCCATTTGTGTGCTTAAGAAAGTAATTGCAAAATTACTAATTACAATAATATAGTCTGTCTCGTTTCCTACTGAAAAATATTTTGTGTAATAAAAACACTTTTTTCTGTTTTTTATCACATTTATTTGATAAATGCTAATTAAAATTAAGCCTTACTTTCCAATTGTGTGCTTAAGAAAGTAATTGCGAAAAGGCTAATTACAATAATACAACCCCTTTCGTTTACTACTGAAGAATAATTTATTTTAAGGGACTAATTAAAAACACTTTTTCTGCTCTTTTATCAGATTTATTATTCTAAATGTTAATTCAAATAAAACCTTTCTTTTCAATTGTGTGCTTAAGAAAGTAATTGCGAATGTGCAATTAAAGTAACATAGGCTTTCTCGTTTACTATTGAAAACCAATTGATTTTAAAGGATTAATAAAAACACACTTTTTTCTTCTTTGTTATCAGATTTATTTGCTAAATAGTAATTAAAATAACGCCCTCCTCTCCAGTTGGGTGTTTAAGAAATAATTGCGAATGAGCTTATTTCAACAATATAATATGTCTTATTTACTGCTGAAGAATACTTTGGTTTAAGGGACTAATAAAAACACAACACTTTTTCTTCTTCTTCCCAAAGACATGTTCGCGTTCATAGCAGCGGCGTTTCAAATCATTCGGTTATTCAACAATTGAATGAATACGCTCGTTTACGATAGATGAGCCAACTCGTTCACTGTGAAAAATTTGGGGCACCTGTAGTTCATAGACAAAATGCCGTGACTTCTGCAGTGTACACTGCCAAAGCAATATAAAATTTCGCAAGGAATTTCCGTAACAACCATTATTTTTAAATTGGGATAAGGTTGGAAAATAGGATTTTTCGGGAGCCAAGACTTTCCTTTGCCAAGTGAAGGCTGAAGTCTTCCTTCACTTGCGTAACTTTCCTTCGAGTAGTCATCAATTGAATAGTTCGTCTGTTACCTTCATGGATAAGCAATGAAATTTAGTAAAAAGATATGCAAAACCTAAGATGCATTTTGTTCTTTGCATAATATTCTTGTTTTTATGCATTTGGCAATAGTTTACATTTGTAAATGTAGCCTGCTTCGATTGAAGTTAAGTCTGAGTTGCAATCTACTCGAAGTCTAAGTTTTCTTTGGCCATCGCTGCAACGAGAATCCGGGGAAATCAAATATATTCATCCTCCATCACTGTCGGGCTCGGGCCAGCCCATTGTCTTGCGCAGTAGTTAGAATAGGAGATCATTTATTCAGCCAACGTAACTTGAAGGTACGTAAGTCTCGTGGCTTGCAGGTTGTTATCCAGTACCATTTGAATAGTGTAAGCGTCCGAAGATTAGGTTGGAAAAGGGAAAGGTTATAAGCAAAGGTTAATGCAAGTCTTTAGTCCAGTTAGGTAACATATTATAGAATTCAGTAGTAGTAAAAATGATATAATTTGAGGAAAAAGGTCACCGCGCACACATCACTGCAGGTTTTTTAATTATAGGTTCATAGGCCCTATGATGATTGATGCATCCATTATTGTTTCATGCAATGTAATTTGTTCATCAAACAGAATAACAAATGCTTGGTAAAGCAACTTTCACTTAACAGCGCAGGAAAAAGGTAAATGTAGCAAAACAAATCTTTAACAGGCACCTCTTGGGCTAAAATCAAACCTCTTTACAGATAGTGAAAATTAAAGAGAGAAATATTCGTTTCAGTATCTCTATTTATCGTTTGTTTCGTTACTTTGTTTCATTTAAATTTTAAGATACAATAAATGATTAAATTACCCATCATCGTGGGAATATTCCTTCCCAAAATTTTAATACAGTAAATTTTACATTTTTATAATACAGTAAATTTTAATACAGTAATTATGTTTTTAATACAGTAATTATGTTTTTAATACAGTAATTATGTTTTTAATACAGTAAAACTCTCTCTTGGGTAATAAATTTTTACTGTCGAAATTGAAAAAATAAAAAACTTCTCTGCTGGAAAATATTAGAACAGTCGACGGAGAATAAATTGCGTAAGTATTTGTATATTAATTATTATTGAAGTAGGTATTATTACATATATATTTGAATAGTCATTGATTACCGAGCTATTTCATTAATTAATGGTGAGTATACACCAGAGATTATAATATTAATTAGCATTTAAATATCTTAAGTATATCCTCCACACTTTCCACCATTCCCTCATTTTTTTTTTTTAATTGCGTATGATTATTCAAAGAAGGTCCTTTTATAGCAATTTCTTTGTAAAAATTTTTCCAATGCGTCATGTTGGTCAAAAAATAGTTCGTTCAATTGATTGAATAATAATAGTAGTCATATGTAATATCTGCAGAAATTTTTACATCCCAGCAACTTCTAAGTTCTGGGAACATGAAGCAAAAAAAGTGAAAGAAAACAACCAGATAAAAGTCTTTTGAGAGCTTCGACTTCAAACAGACAGGCATATAGAACATAATACAGCAGGTATAACATCGGAGAAGGAAAACATATGTTTATCGTTCACAATGCAATTCCGGCAGTATTAAAGAAAAGGAATTAGGAGAACAGAATTAAAGAGAAGGAATTCGAAAAAATCTCCAAATATCGTGACCTTGTAATAGAACTTAATAGACTCTGGAAAAAACAAGTAACAGTCATCCCGATTGTGATAGGTGCACTGGGGGCCATCACACCTAATTTAAAAAACTTCCTAGAAAAACTGGACATTACTGACATAACGACAACAGACCTACAAAAAACTGCCTTACTGGGCACCGCCTATATATTAAGAAGATACATGGACAGTTCTCAGGTTTCTGGGTGAGACTTGAACTAAACCAAGAAGTCCAGATCAAGAGGATAGTGATTATCTCCTTGAGACGCTGTGTAATACAATAATGTATACCAGACATAATAATAATAATAATAATAATAATAATAATATCGATTTGACATTTTTTAAATGGACGCTGGTGTGATGATTCTTGTAATACAATCTAATAAAATAGTTTAAAATGAAGTTCAAGCGAACTAAATTCTACTAAAATGGTCCTACGTAAAAACTGAACAAAATTTTTGGCCAACACGTAATTGCTTCCTATGGTCATGATATGGTTCTTCTAAATTCGGCTATGTATGGTTAAAGTTAACCATGAGTGAATAAATTTGGCTGCGTTTTATTAGAAACCAAACTGGGAAATAAAAGTCAAAAATTTTTATTTTAATTTCAGTTAATTTTGGAAATAGTTCTAAAAAGAAAACGAAATGGTGAATGAAACAATGAAATAAGATTTCCTGAAAATTAAATATTTTTGCGTTCGGTGGGACTTGAACCCACGACCTTCCACTTGCCGGGCAGAGACTCAACCATCTGAGCTACGAACGACAATATCCAATCCCTTACGAACGTATATAAAGACTTTACTGAAGCCAGTTATTTCGCTGGTATCACTATGCCAATAAGCTATCTATTTGTTTTAAACAATTCGGTATTTTTTTCCATAATTTTATTCCAAAATAATTTATATTTTCTCTGCCTTTGTTTATATTTTGTTTCGGTGTTATATAATTTCGTCTATATCTAATTGTCTCCTCATTGTGTCTTCCTTTATTTTTATGAAGTCCTCCTTTTTTATCTTTAATTCTATTCTATATTACAAGTGTAGTATTATAGCTATAGAAAATAAAATTTCAGTAATATATAATTATTTCAAAACCATCTTAAATGTTGTTTTTGAAGGGTGATTTGTTTATTTTGAAAACAAAATTTATTATGTAAATTCCGTTCTTTGTAAGGATTTTAATTTTATTTTAAACTACATCCGTCACACAGCACACGCACATTAAAAATTAATACCCTGCTCTCTTTTCTTCTCTCTTATCATCGTTCACGCAAAGATTATCTTTCGCAATCCCTTATCTCGAACGATTCTTGCGATTGGATGAGCTGTCCTCTTTCCAAACTCAAAATAAGATAATAATAGACCCTCTCCCAGCGAAGAGCATATAAATCACAATTATGGCGGACAACGTCTAAAATTCTTTTGCCAAGAAGAAGAAGGCGGGTTTCAATATTTTAACGGAGAGAAAGGGTACTCCTATGATTATAACATTTTTTTAATGCGTACTATTAGAAAATATTATTGAACGTTATTTTCGTGTTTGGGATATAATTTCCTTGCTTTGAAAGCATATTCGAAATTTTTCGGTTACGCAGCAGAAAATATCTGATACTCTTTCCTAAAGACAGAAAGACAACAACAAAAACTAATGACACTAAATTAATATACCGATTTACATTTTTATTATTGCGACAATCTTCTTTTTATCTGCATGTATTATTCTGTTTCTTTTTGTCTGCATAATTTTAATAGTTGTGAGTGTTTTTAATAAATATCGCACCGTATTATTTTTAACTTTGTGTGTTATGATTTCTTTTAATTTCTTTTCAACTTTGTGTGTGGTATTTTATAGAAAAAAAAAGGAGATTATAACTACTAATGCACTTTAAATAAATTGGTCTGCATTTGAAGATACCTACGCTCGTACCAACCGAGCTACAGACTCGTCTGTAGCTCGGTTGATAAGAGCACTTGCCCGGATTGCAGAAGGTCGTGGGATCATGCCCAACCAGACAAAAAAAAGACTTTTCTTTGCGAACGTTTCGCCATCTGACCATGCCATGATATCGACCTTACTATTACTACACCTAAAAAAGTTTATACAAATTGTTCTCAATCTGGGTAATGTTCAACTTGTATAAATGTGTTAACATGTCTCCGCAGAGAAGCCTTCCCAGCATTAAGAGCTAATTATATGAAACATTGGTCTATAGATGAAGATGTTTGGTAATAGTGTATGCGTATATATTTTATTCTATTTTTTCTGCGAAATTCCTCTTGGAACGTATGCTGATCGAAATCGCGCATTTTTTATAATGAACTTGAAATTCAGAACTATATTTTTCCGAAGGATCTCAGATAACCAGTTCTACATAACGGTTGTCTTTATTCAGTAATTTAAGGGTATTTAAATGGCAACAGTTTACGAAGCTGACAAGGCGGCCTCTACAGTGATTATTTTCTATCGTAATATGTCTATTGAAGGAAGACGGTCCTCCACAGTCCTACATTTCACAATTTCATGTAGAAAATAGTGTCCTTCTCGTTTTTTTCTCATTTTGTTTTCATTTCTATTTAACTGCTTTTTTTCATGTTTTCTTTACTTCAGTGTTACCACATTCCCAGCATGCCCGCTTCTGTTCGGTATGATCTATATTCCATTTACGTTGAGGGCTCGTTGTTGTTTATTAAACATTCAGGAAGATGGGAAGACCAGCGGCCGTTTTTTGGTAGATCCACATTCTCAGAAAAGAGTTGTAATGATTTTAAAAGTGATCTAGAGGTAGGATATAATTCACTTCAATGAAGGGAGGAGGAGGGATAGAATTGGGTGATATATCCAGGCGTTACGCAAATACACTTTATAACAAAAAAAATCAATGAAAACCAAGAAGAAGTTGTTCGATTATAATGAAATTTCATATGCAAAGACATTTTGACCGAACATGCAAATGATTAAAATTTGGTGTCCAATGAATGAATAGCAGGAACTCCAGTGCATCGGAACTGCGCATTCAGCAGGTGTATATAAGGAGCGATTCTCAATATGTGGTCAAAATTTCTGTTGCATTTTGACTGCGGATATCTTACGTCGACTGTAACAATGCCTCGCCGAAAGATTCGTGCTCATTACGAGCATATGTCAGAGTTTGAAAGAGGTCGTGCTATCGGATTGAAAGAGGCTGGTTGGACGAATCGAAGAATCGCTGGACATGTGGGTCGAAGCGATTCAGAGATAGAATGGTGCTGAATGCTCCTGATCAAGGTCAGTGTCGCATGAAAGCATGGGGTGCTAAGAATCAATGGAATGGCCCGGGCTGCCGTTTGTGATTGACCTTGGCTACGTATAATGGACGATCCCTTGCTTCTGAAGCAAAACTTCAGGAATTGGAAGAGGAACTTGAAAAGATCAATTGGGACATTATAGGACTCAGTGAAGTCAGAAGAAAAGGTGAAGAGTTGGTGGAACTTAAAAGCGGACATTTGTTTTATTATAGAAGAACGGAATATGGAAGAACAAGTGGTGTTGGCTTCTTAATCAACAAAAGAATTAAAGACTGTCTTCTTGAAGTTGAAAGCACATCAGATCGAGCAGCGAGGCTTGTTGTTCAACTAACCCAGCGATACCAACTTCAAATAGTACAGGTATATGCACCAACATCAAGCCATACCGACGAAGAGGTTGAAGAATTTTATGAAGAAATCAAAGAGTTACACACCAAAGGGAAACAACATATCAAGCTCATCATGGGGGATTTCAATGCAAGAATTGGACAACAGGAACAAGGAGAGACATCGGTTGGTAAATACGGATATGGGGAAAGGAATGAACGTGGCGATCAACTCATCGAATTTGCAGAAGCTGAAAACCTTAGCATCATGAATTCATTTTTTAAGAAGAAACCGCAAAGAAAATGGACATGGAAACACCCAAATGGGGGAACTAGTGAAATTGACTATATCCTGGCAAACAAGAAATCAATTATTGAAGATTGCAGTGTACTGAACAGATTTAATACTGGAAGTGATCATCGAATGGTGAGATGTAAAGTGCACTTAAATACTAAATTAGAAAGGCAGAAGCTCATTAGGAAACAAGTATGTAAGAGGGTGGATTTAAAGAAATTAAAAGAAAATACTGAGGTATTCAAGTTGGAATTAGAAAATCGCTTTTCTGTACTGGAAGGAGAAACTAAAAGAAAATACAGAGGCATTCAAGTTGCAAATAGAAAATCGCTTTTCTATACCGGAAGGACTTATTGAAGAAGTTGATACCTAAGAAGCACATGAAAATATTATTAAGGCAATAATTGAAACTGCTGGGGAAATTGGTGGTAACGCATGTAAAAAAGCATAATATCAAATTATCTGAGAGGACCAAACAGCTCATAAAAAGGCGAAGAGAAATGAAGGTGACCAATTAAAATGCCAGTTCCAGGGTCGTGTACGTAGAACTTCGTAAAACTCTGCTCAAAAACATGAAGGAAGACATACAAAATTCCAACTGCGAGTTAGTAAGGAATGTCATTGAAAACAACAAGATCCTTAGAGTCGTTAAAGGAAGTTTATCTTTTGGGAAGACACACATCATTGCATTAAAGGAAAGGATGACACCGTAACAAGAAATAGGGAAGAAATTCTTAGAAAAGTTGAAGACTTCTACAGAAAATTACATGAAGGAAACAGTAGATA
Source organism: Dysdera silvatica (assembly GCA_006491805.2). NCBI lineage: Eukaryota > Metazoa > Arthropoda > Arachnida > Araneae > Dysderidae > Dysdera > Dysdera silvatica. The sequence goes on from QLNU02015003.1 coordinate 150,254,109, forward strand.
AAACTGACACTGAAATAGTCAAAAGAACAGCTCCTAAAATCTAAAAGAGCAAGTAGCATTTCTAGTAAAAAGTAGGAAGAAAGGAATAACTCCTGGTCGTAACGGTATTACATTAGATATCCCAAAAGAAGCTGGAAAACATACCAAACCAATGGGATTCTGCAACACTGATTCTTTAAAAAAAGGTGAAAAAAAGGTATAAAAAAAGGTGAAAAAGAGGATTTGAAAAATTACCGACCAATTAGCTTGTTACCTATAAAATCTTCACAAAAGTACCAACACATCGCTTACAGAAAACATTAGATGCAGCTCAGCCAAGAGAATAAGTTGGATTTCGAAGTGGATTCAGTACAGTAGACCATATTCAAGTATTGAGAGAATTTATTGAAAGAACACATGAATATTAACTTCTATTGTGTTTGGCATATATTG
>QLNU02015003.1:150274344-150294672 GCA_006491805.2 Dysdera silvatica
TTCTGATCCATAAGAGAGGACTGGCAATACACACTGGTTGAAGACCTTTCTTTTTAGACACAAAGGCAATTTCCCCTTCAGGATAAAACTGTTTCTTCCAAATGCACTCCAGCCAAGTTTAATACGTCTGTTGAGTTCTTTCATAATGTTATCATCCATTGAAATCGTCCGGTTAAGGTAAATATATGAATCAGCAATTTCTAGCTCAATGTTGTCTACTTGTATTTTGTTTCCTCTACGAAATTATTGAACATGATATTAGTGTTTTTTTTTAGGTTCATCTTGAGTCCAACTTCTTTACTTCTAGTTGAGATCTCATGTACCATGCCTTGGAGTTCTGATGGGTTCGTTGAAAAAATGACAATGTCATCAGCAAACCGCAAATGATTTAAATATTCACCATTTATTTTTATTCCCTTGTTATTCCAATTTATCTGCTGAAAAATCATCTGTAAAGCTGAAGTAAAAAGTTTTGGAGAAATGGTATCTCCCTGCCTCACACCTTTACCAATTTTGATAGTTTTGGTATCTTTATGTAACCGAAATTTTACACTTGCATTTTTATACACCGGTTTCACCATCTCAATGTACACATTTTCGATGTCTGTTGAACTTAAAGAGTTGATGACTGCTGACGTTTTAATAGAGTCAAAGGCCTTCTCATAGTCAATAAATGCCACACACAATGGAAGTTCATATTCATGTGTTCTTTCAATTAATTCTCTTAATACTTGAATATGGTCCACTGTACTGAATCCACTTCGAAATCCAGCTTGTTCTCTTGGTTGAGCTGCATCTAATTTTTTCTGCAGGCGATGTGTTAGCACTTTTGTGAAGATTTTATAAATAGCAGGTAACAAGCTAATTGGTCGGTAATTTTTCAAATCCTCTTTATCACCTTTTTTATGCAAAAGAATTACTGTTGCAGAATCCCATTGGTTTGGTATGTTACCACTGTTGAGGCATTTGGTAAAGAATTTTGCGAGTATGTCTTCTACATGTTCTCCAGCTTCTTTTAAGATATCTAATGTAATGCCATCATCGCCAGGGGCTCTTCCTTTCTTCATACTTTTTATTGCAAATGAAACTTCTTCTTTTAAGATTTTAGGAGCTATTCCTTCGACTATTGCGGCGTCTTCGTTTAATCCACTGTTACTTTCATATAGTTTTCTGTAGAATTCTTCAACTCTTCTAAGTATTTCTTCCCTATTTCTTGTTACGGTGCCATCCTCTCCTTTTAATGCAATGATGTGTTTCTTCCCAACAGACAAACTTCCTTTAACAACCCTAAGGCTCTTGCTGTTTTCAATGGCCTTCCTTACTAACTCACAATTGAATTTTCTTATGTCTTCTTTCATGTTTTTGCGCAAAGTTTTACAAAGTTCTACATACTCGATCTTGCAACTGGTATTTTGATTGTCCACCTTCATATCTTTTTGCCTTTTAATGAGTTGTTTCGTCTTCTCAGATAATTTGCTATTCTGCTTTTTATATGTTAAACCACCAACGTCCCCAGAAGATTTCAAATATTGTCTTAACAATGTTTTCATTTGCTTCTGAGATGTCAACTTCTTCAATAAGTCCTTCCAGTGCAGAAAAGCGATTTTTTAATTCCAACTTGAATGCCTCAGTATTTTCTTTTAATTTCTTTAAATCCACCCTCTTACATACTTGTTTCCTAATGAGCTTCTGCCTTTCTAGTTTAGTATTTAAGTTGATTCCTTTCCCCGTATCCATATTTACCAACCGATGTCTCTCCTTGTTCCTGTTGTCCAATTCTTGCATTAAAATCTCCCATGATGAGTTTGATGTGTTGTTTCCCCTTGGTATGTAGCTGTTTGATTTCTTCATAGAATTCCTCAACCTCCTCGTCGGTATGGCTTGATGTTGGTGCATATGCCTGTACTATCTGAAGTTGGTATCGCTGGGTTAGTTGAACAACGAGCCTCGCTGCTCGATCTGACGTGCTTTCAACTTCAAGAAGGTAGTCTTTAATTCTTTTGTTGATTAAGAAGCCAACACCACTTGTTCTTCCAGTTTCCGTTCCTCTATAATAAAACAAATGTCCACTTTTAAGTTCCACCAACTCTTCACCTTTTTTTGTAACTTTACTGAGTCCTACAATGTCCCATTTGATCTTGTCAAGTTCTTCTTCCAATTTCTGAAGTTTTGCTTCAGAAGCAAGGTGTCGTCAATCATGTTTAAAAGTCGTGATAAAAAGTCGTGAAATAAAAAATATGATGAACAAAATTATATTAATAAAACTAAAAGGACTTAGTTTGCAAAATTTGGATTCACCCGAACGGCCACGTGCCGCATTAAGACCGCAGGTTCCCCACCCCTGAATTATCCCAGTAATAAAAAATACGTTCTGAAACGTTGATGTCAATATTTGCTTTGTTTTACGATATTCTACGTCACATTCACGCCTAATATTTAAAATGCTTTATATCTTCTTTTACCGATACTTTTTTATTTAGTATATCAATTCCCTTAATTTTAGGATATGTTTGATAGAAAAAAGTCTCAATTTCGAGCAGCGCAAAAATACTCCGTAAGAAAATATTTTCTTGCCGGAATTTTTTGTCCCTTTAAAGAAAGCTGTAACAAAGAAAAACTGGCACACATATAGTGGAAATGTAACAAGTTGATGAAGATAAGATGTTTTTAAAGCAGGAAAAAACTCATGGCAGTGATGAAGTTAGGTTAAAGTGAAAAAACTCAGCAAGTATCATACGTTTTTTGCAGCGACGAAAAACTAAGAGATCATGTTTTCGTTTTCGGAATTAGAATTTTTATGATACTTTTGAATAATTTATAATTTGATAATGAAAGAATTCTTGCGTTGAGAATATTTTAGTGTTTTTTAGAAATATTTGAGTCGTCAATTTATATCTAGGAGAACTACTTTAAATAACATATACTCATTTTAAACGTCCAAGGAATGGATTTAATTTAAATTTTATATGTTAAAGGAAAATGCAATCGATAGAGAATTTGATTATTATCTAGCATATTAACTGAATAATTTAAGACCTAATATATTAACTGAATAATTTAAGACCTACTATATCAACTGAATAGTTAAAAACCTAACATATATTAACTTAATTTTCGGAAATTCAATTTTGGTGTCAGTATTCAAACCCACGCTGTCAAACCCAACAGTCGAATTTACAGTGCCAATTTTTTTGTGGGTTAAAAAAATTGGCACTGTAAAACTCAAAGACCCAACCCAAGACATTACCAACTGCGATGTTTATAATGGCCATTGCCAATGCGGAATGCTCCATATTGGACAGACATGCAGGGCTCTTCGGTTTTGCCTTAAGGAGCACCAAACCTATATTCACAACCAAAAACTTCAAAAGTCAGCCATAGCTAAAGACTGTGGGCAGTTTGAACACAGGTTTGAATTCTCGGTGGCCAAACTCATCTGCAAAGTTAATTCTACCTCAGATTTCGACTCCTTTAAGGCTTTACATAGCTTCGTGAACAGTGACGTAGTTGTTAATTTCCCATGTGACAATAGTTTCCTTTCTAACTTTTATAAAAGGCTTTTCGCAGGGTGACCATAGATGGCAGCATGTGTTCCACGTTTACACGTGTCAAGATTGAACCATCTGAGTGAGCTCATACCCTACTTTACTCGGACCTTCGTTGGTTTTGAGAAAGGACGGCCATAGCCTCCGAAACAATCGTCAACCTTTTACATTAAATTTAACTGTGTTAGTCGTATTTTTTATTGCTAATCATAGTTTTTGCACAGTGATTACCTTTTCAGTACATTGGCAAAGTTTATTTATATAATGTATAACATTTTTCTTAGTACAAAAGTGCGGAAATTTAAAATGTATTGTTAAATATGCTCCAAAATATGGTTGCTCCAAAATATGGTCACGCCCAAAGCTCCGAATGTCTTAAAACGGCCCTGGTGCTGAGTAGCTTTTGCTACCCTTTGGATTCATTCTACGAATCTGGGTATGCTATCTGCTGCCCATACTACGGTTTTGTGCAAGAATAAGCATTATCCTCTCATCCAGGATGGTCCGACGTTTTTAGACAGCGGGCCATTTAAAATTTTTCACAAATCTCGCGGGCCAGCGAGTTTTAAAAAAAACTCCCCTCGGAGCGCTTGTTTCTTCACTTGCAATATGGAAAGTGATCACCCCCTGCTGTTCCTGCAATTTTTTCTTATTTCTGAAAAAAAAGTCTGAAAGTTTTGTTTTGAAAATGTTTTTTATTCCAAACAGTTGTCGGCAGGCCGGATCAACACTAATGACGGGCCGAATAGTGGACTTCGGGCCGCATGTTGGACAACTATACCCAAATCCTGTTGAGCCATGTGCATGGACGAACCCAGTAATTTCTTTAAGGGCATATTACACTAGGCTGTCCAGTCAGTTTGATATTTGGATAAAACTCTGTGTGGATTTACCGTTCTGCGCATGCTCCTCGTGTCAGCCGCCTGTCATTTAGCATTTCCATCTCACTACAGATAAGAAAGAAGGTGAATAATAGAAACAGGATAGTAGTTAAACCTTCTTCGTTTAATGCACTCCTTTTTCTACACTCGTTTTCACACCCACGAAAGCGCGCAATGGAAGCTTCTGTACATACAACAAATCTTACAATAAATGAAATCTTTAAGCTATTAATTAATATATATGTTACTTACGAATTAAATTAAGTGGTTCCATTTTGTCTTTTAATTTCTCGCACACCCATTTTAAATTTAGTAAATAAAGTTTTGTCAAGAACGATTCAAATGTTTAAATGATATATAACGTTTTTCTTTAGAAATATCCATTTGGATAGAGTGGTAGCGCATTAATTTTGATCTCTGAGGATGTAAAACGCCTATCCATTAAGTATCTCTAAATACAAACAACTAATGAGCGCACTTTAAGAATACGCAAAGAATCGCTGAAATATAGAAATTCACCAGGCCACTTAAAAGTTTTCAATTGCGTAAATAAGAACTAAATCTCGTTAAATGCATTCAATTAGCAAGTGGATAATTGAATGTCCCTAAGGCTATTCGTTCCCAAGAACTTCAAACTGATCTTCAGTACTGCTGCAGAAGATTGATATCGAGTTGTTTACATCAGTTCTTTCGTAATTATCGATGCATGATGATTAAGTTAAGACCGGCACTTTAAATTTAACTATTTTTCAAGAACGATGCCATTAACTTCACTGACAATATCCTCTTGTTGGGTAAATTTGCGCAACAATGAGGCTCCAGGAAAGCGCAAATCAGCATTGAGTTTCTAGAAAACTGCCCGAAGGGAAATACTCAACAGTAGAGCTCTAAAATTTAGAGTTTTTTATGGAAACATATTTTCTTACGATGATTTTTATAAAGGCTGTTGCATATTTAGTAAGTAAGCAGTCGAGTATTTAAAGCGTGTACCGGGGATTGGTTCCCCCACGCCTTTAGAGGTTCGGATTCCTCGAAAATACGTAGCTCCCATGCCATACGGTTAGTGTAGTGGTTATATATTTCACTACCGTGCCATTAACACGGATTCGACTACCGTGCCATTAACACGGATTCGACTACCGTGCCATTAACACGGATTCGACTACCGTGCCATTAATACGGATTCGGCTACCGTGCCATTAACACAAATTCGACTCTTAATAATGACTTAGGACGCATGCCGTCCTTCTGAACACCGTATATTATGGCTGCATTACCATGGCAGCAAAGATTCAAGTTCCTCGGAAAGCTGTCAACTCTGTTGAAGCATGACTTCTTCTTACCGTAATACCTCCTATATATCTCTTCTATACAGTAAAACTATATCGTATGTCCTTTATATCCATATCGTACTTCCTGTATATATCTATTTCGCACCTCCTCTGTATTGTAAAACACAATACATGTTTAAAGCGTAGAACTGCATCATTTTTAAGAGATGATCAAGATCATCATGATCAACGTATGCATCTTTACCTACTAATCATAATGTAATAACCTCAGATTGAGGCCCCCCCATACTCGCGTTTTCTTCCTCTTTTACTAATGATGATAGAGAATATCTGATTAATACATATAATCACTCATAAAAAATTATCCAATTATCGTAATCATCAACCTCGATGTTTTAGTTTTATAAAAATCATGTTTCCCCCCCCCCTCATTCGTTCACGATAACAAAGTGCATATCTGTATATTATATATCATCATATTCAACATTATCTACCTACTGCTGGATGAAGTCTCTCCAAATGCTTTCCACACAAGTCTATCCCGACCAATTCGCTTCTATGTCACCCCAACCTGTTTTCATCCACTCATCTAGTTTGAGGACATTTTCTAGGTCTTCGGTGGTCTCTTGGAATCCAGTTCAGAATTTCTGTTGTCCATCGTTGATCAGTTCTTCTTGCAATATGCCCAGCCCATCGCCATTTCAGCCCTTTTACTTTAACAATGATGTCCTCTACTCTAGTTTGCTCTCTCACCCAAGTGTTTCTTTTTCGATCTCTCCTAGTTATTCCAAGCATGCACCTCTCCATGCTCCTTTGCGTTGTCTGTAACTTTCGTATTGCTCCAACTGTTAGACTCCATGTCTCTGATCCATAAGAGAGGACTGGCAATACACACTGGTTGAAGACTTTTCTTTTTAGACATAAAGGCAATTTCCCCTTCAGGATAAAACTGTTTCTTCCAAATGCACTCCAGCCAAGTTTAATACGTCTGTTGAGTTCTTTCATAATGTTGCCATCCATTGAAATCAGCTGGCCAAGGTAAATATATGAATCAGCAATTTCTAGCTCAATGTTGTCAACTTGTATTTTTGTTTCCTCTACGAAATTATTGAACATGATCTTAGTTTTTTGTAGGTTCATCTTGAGTCCAACTTCTTTACTTCTAGTTGAGAGCTCCTGTACCATGTCTTGGAGTTCTGATGGGTTCGTTGAAAAAATAACAATGTCATCAATGTATTATAAATATATAACACCAATTTATTAAAATCCTACTAAAGCCACATCGAAAATTTATAAATAAAATATTGAGACATTCACACTATCAATCCAGATCATATTTCCAATCTGAATTAAAATCACTTATATCTACTCAGGCTTCGCCCTGTCCTTTTTCACAATTTTCTCAAATGAAGCCATTAATTAACACAATAATTTCTCTTCATTATCAAATTTATTAAATATGCAGCTAAAATTATCAACGCGACAAATCTGTAAAAAATGATTTATATAATACGTTACCCGTCTGAAAGAGTGTCATGCAGCAAGCTATAGTTTTCTGCTCTCCTCCATTTCTTACCTAATCACCAGTTAACATCTGTAACCTCAAAGTCAAGAATATCCTAACGTCAAGAATATCACATAGCAGAATACGTATCACCAAAATTTAAATTAAATTGAATAAAATTTATTATTATTCTTGTGATTACAACCACTACTCTCGAAGCTATGCATTTTGAATTCAAAAAATAAAATTATAGCAAATATTATGATGATTAAGTAATAATATAAAGTAGCACCAAGCGCATGTAAGTACCTTCTTAGCACAAAGCCACAATTAATTAAAAGAAATTAGCTCACATTCTAAGGGAGTTCCAAGCCATCCAGGCACTTTTACAGTCAACAGACTCTCTGAAATCGCACGAAATTGTGCAGAAGATTCAGAAATTGCAACCCCCCTGGCTGAATGAATTTTTTTGTCTACTTTCTGTGGCAAATTTTGATGCTGGCCGGGTTTTCTCTACTCTTCACGATCGTTCCCACTTCTTTCAATTAACATCTATTCTCTTTCACCATACCTCCATCCCTTATTTTTTATCTATAAACCACACATTTTACTTTAAATTATACATTGACAAAAATTTACTACAGCAACCAGAGGCTTGATTATCGACATTATTTTGTAACTGTTAAGTAAATCCGTTATTTTGAACACGATCAATGATCCATAACTAACCTCAACGTAAAGAAAATGGGCTAATCCATTCCTGGGTATACATAAAAGGACCCACCCAAGTACCACCAAATGTTCTAGCAATATACGTACATAAGGCAGTAAAACCCGTACTTAAGGATTTGGTTACCGCAGCCTGCCATGGACCGAAAATATTGGATAGAAAATTCCAGAAAAGATCGATTCGTAAGATTCAACTTGCTCGTCATTCTGAGTAACATGATGAAATCTTTCCGCATTATCGCACAAGGCATAACTCATCTCTCTTTATCTACTATTCTGGATTTTTATTTTCTTACTCACAGCCAATCGGTGTTCTCTGTCTGTCTTCTTTGCAGAATCATCGCAATGTTACTGTGAAAATAACATTTATTTTTGCTTAATAACCACCCTAAAGCTTAAAAGAAGCGAAGTCTAGATAGCCTTTTAAGAAATAGATATACAAAGATATTTAAATCTTGCATATGCACAAGGTATTATTTACTGCTCTATGGTTTACCTTGGGAGCTGAGATGAAATGCTGGAGTCCCGTTCATTCGACCATGAGTACAAGCATGATAATGCACAATACAGTAAAGCCGTGATTATCCGAAGTTTTGTTTGGTCTGCTGTGCAATTTTTATTTATTATTTTCTAGAGCAGAGACCTGTTCACTATTTTTGGCAAAAGGATTCATATTTGTTTTCTGGAGCTCTCCGATCTTGAGAAAGAACCAACAAATATGCTATTAGAATCTAATAATAACAATAAAATATGCAAGGGGAAGTTTAGATGATGTTAGTCTGTTCTTTGTCACACACACTATGGATATAACTATGATCTTCATGTGTGAAAGTGGATTCTTTGGATCACAGTGGCTTTAATGGCGCGCTTTGACAGACGTATCACAGCTCTGTAGCTCTCTGACAAAGTTCCATTGTGTACATACTGGTATGTCACATGCCGAGGCTGACACATAAATTTGCAGTTTTAAACATCTTTTCTGTAAATTCGTCTCTCCAAACTGAAATTTCCCTCTCAGTGGTTAGGTCTTAGGAGATTCAATTGTTTCTACTGAACGGTTGAACCCAAGGCATCTTCTCCCCGGGAAAAGGAAGGGAAGAGAAAGAGCGTATAAACCATCCAGGCCTGTAGCTAAACGCTTGTTACGGGGTGTCTGAAAGTTACAGGGGAGGCTCAGAACGCTAGAAGGGGGGGGGCTCAGAGTTTGTAAATATTTTGATGTATTTTATTAATATATTTAATAATACTAAATATACCTATAAGCAGACTAATCTATTTAACGTTAACAAATAAATTTCTTAAAATAAATTTTGCATTGAAAACTTATAAATTTTAGTATACCTCTCTATAATTTCTCTTATCCTAGCATAAAGTAGATGCAGACTCACACTTTTGTAAAAAATATTAAGTGCAAAAGATCTACCGTAAAAAGCTATTTTTAATACATTTTCAACGTCAATAAACGATTTAGGTTGCCACGTACAATTTCACACAAGTCAAGAAATTTTAAATGAAATTTTAAATAATTTATTTTGAGGAAAACAAAAATACCAAGGGTGCTGACTACATTTCCAAGAGGTCTTATCCCCCTCTATCTCCATCCGGGCTGTTCTGAAACCATCCCACAAGAGAAACTCGTGCCATCATAAGCACAACTTGTTTTTTTAATAAATGTTGTTTCTTGTAACTTCTATACTGAAAATTAAATTTCCAAATTACGAATGATAATCCGAATATTTGCTAATCCGAAATAGAGTACGCCCCCTATATTTCAGTTATTCGGGGTTCTACATTTTATTTAGTTTTATTTAATATTATCAATGTTTTAATGTGCGTAATTTAAAATAAACATCAAACTTCATTACAAGCATGTATGCAACAAAACCTACCAATATGTAAATTTTGCTATTATACGCGGTTTCGAATATTCTCAGTTGTTCTTAAAATATACCACCACAAGTTGCCGGTGCGGAAGACATATATTTGTTTTACGATCCTGCCTTCTATCTTCATTCTTAGCAGTCCATTGTTAAATGGAAGTTTCTTCATGTAAATGTTATTGTTTATTGTTATAAACAATTGGTCTCCATTTTACTTGATAATCCATCTTGTGTGGTACGCCCACTTTTTTTTAAAATTGAGGGTCTTTTAGAATTCAGAAACTACTAAAATACTACTATATACTGAAATACTACTATATAATAAAATACTACTATACTATACTATAATATACTACGATGGGGATACCTATTTTATAAGCGTAGTTTCCACACATCATTAATCTAAATTTTACTAATTGTGGGCGTGCTCCTGCATCTTGCAATTTTTGACTTTTGGTGAAAGAAACCTTATATGTTTTAATTAATAGCTAAAAGTATATTATTCTATTTGCCGAGAAGAAGGAGAGATGGATCCAGAAAGTTTACATTTCTAAGGATTCATGGCAAATTTCAATAAACTTAGTTCTCTTTATACTCAAATTTTCTTTCATGACAGTAAACAAGTTCTTCCGGAAAGATTCAATCTTTCAGCATCAGTTGATTTTTCGGAGTTGATGAAGTTTGAAATTAAACTGATCTACACTTAAGCGAAGCCATATATTCTCCGTAGTGTTTTCAATTAATGGCATATATTGAATTTAAAAACTCTTTGGTCTTTCATCTTTCCTCTAAGATTAATTAATTGCTGCCGATCACCAATTGTGTCTTTATCGCCAGCAACACGTTGCACTTAATTTGTTTACTGTGAGCATATACAGATGATTAACTCCAACTTTTTGAAATCTTTAAGAAACTGTGTGATACTTACATTTTCACATTTCCGTTTCGCCAACATTGCATCTTCTAGAACAGGGGTCTTCAACCCACGGCCGGCGTAAAACCTGCGGTCCGCCACTTCATGAAAAATTACAAATTGTTTAATACAAAAATAAAGCCTCTTGCGCCTACTAAGTCTTAAATCGATGTATTTTATAACGTTCATATTTCATATTTTGTAATAAATATTTTAAAATGCTAGAGAACTAAAGTAATACGTATTTTACATTGCAGTATATATGTATATATATATATGTGCGTGTGTGTGTTTGTGTATATATATATACACATATATATATATATATATATATATATATCATCATCATCATATTCAACCATTATCTATCCACTGCTGGATGAAGGTCTCTCCAAATGCTTTCCACACAAGTCTATCCTGAGCAATTCGCTTCCACGTCACCCCAACCTGTTTTCTTATTTCATCCACCCATCTAGTTTGAGGACGTTTTCTAGGTCTTCGGTGGTCTCTTGGAATCCAGTTCAGAATTTCTGTTGTCCATCGTTGATCAGTTCTTCTTGCAATATGCCCAGCCCATCGCCATTTCAGCCCTTTTACTTTAACAATGATGTCCTCTACTCTAGTTTGCTCTCTCACCCAAGTGTTTCTTTTTCGATCTCTCCTAGTTATTCCAAGCATGCACCTCTCCATGCTCCTTTGCGTTGTCTGTAACTTTCGTATTGCTCCAACAGTTAGACTCCATGTCTCTGATCCATAAGAGAGGACTGGCAATACACACTGGTTGAAGACCTTTCTTTTTAGACACAAAGGCAATTTCCCCTTCAGGATAAAACTGTTTCTTCCAAATGCACTCCAGCCAAGTTTAATACGTCTGTTGAGTTCTTTCATAATGTTGCCATCCATTGAAATCAGCTGGCCAAGGTAAATATATGAATCAGCAATTTCTAGCTCAATGTTGTCAACTTGTGCCTTGCTCTTTCTACGAAATTATTACATGATCTTGCTTTTTAATATCACCATTATATTTTACTATATATTATATTTTATTATTATATTTATTATTATATTCATTATTATATTTATTATTATATTCATTATTATTTATTATTATATTCATTATTATATTTATTATTATATTCATTATTATATTTATTATTATTCATTATTATATTTATTATTATATTCATTATTATATTCATCATATATTCATTATTATATTCTATTATTATATTATATATTTGTTATTATATTCACTACACTTTGCAAATATTCACCATTTATTTTTATTCCCCTGTTATTCCAATTTATTTGATGAAAAATCATCTGTAAAGCTGAAGTAAAAAGTTTTGGAGAAATGGTATCTCCCTGCCTCACACCTTTACCAATTTTGATAGCTTCGGTATCTTTATGTAACCGAAATTTTGCACTTGCATTTTTATACACACATTTCACCATGTCAATGTACACATCCTCGATGTCTGTTGATCTTAAAGAGTTGATGACTGCTGATGTTTTAATAGAGTCAAAGGCCTTCTCATAGTCAATAAATGCCACACACAATGGAAGTTCATATTCATGTGTTCTTTCAATTAATTCTCTTAATACTTGAATATGGTCCACTGTACTGAATCCACTTCGAAATCCAGCTTGTTCTCTTGGTTGAGCTGCATCTAATTTTTTCTGCAGGCGATGTGTTAGCACTTTTGTGAAGATTTTATAAATAGCAGGTAACAAGCTAATTGGTCGGTAATTTTTTAAATCCTCTTTATCACCTTTTTTATGCAAAAGAATTACTGTTGCAGAATCCCATTGGTTTGGTATGTTACCACTGTTGAGGCATTTGGTAAAGAATTTTGCGAGTATGTCTTCTACATGTTCTCCAGCTTCTTTTAAGATATCTAATGTAATGCCATCATCGCCAGGGGATCTTCCTTTCTTCATACTTTTTATTGCAAATGCTACTTCTTCTTTTAAGATTTTAGGAGCTGTTCCTTCGACTATCTCAGAGTCTTCGTTTAATCCACTGTTTCCCTCATACAGCTTTCTGTAGAATTCTTCAACTCTTCTAAGTATTTCTTCCCTATTTCTTGTTACAGTGCCATCCTCTCCTTTTAATGCAATGATGTGTTTCTTCCCAATAGACAAACTCCCTTTAACAACCCTAAGGCTCTTGTTGCTTTCAATGGCCTTCCTTACTAACTCACAATTGAATTTTCTTATATCTTCTTTCATGTTTTTGCGCAAAGTTTTGCAAAGTTCTACATACTCGATCTTGCGACTGGTATTTTGATTGTCCACCTTCATAAGTCTTCGCCTTTTCATGAGTTGTTTCGTCTTCTCAGATAATTTGCTATTCTGCTTTTTACATATTACACCACCAATTTCCCCAGCAGTTTCAATTATTGTCTTAACAATGTTTTCATTTGCTTCTGAGATGTCAACTTCTTCAATAAGTCCTTCCAGTGCAGAAAAGCGATTTTTTAATTCCAACTTGAATGCCTCGGTATTTACTTTCAGTTTCATTAGATCCACCCTCTTACTTACTTGTTTCCTAATGAGCTTCTGTCGTTCTAATTTAGTATTTAAGTGCACTTTACATCTCACCATTCGATGATCACTTCCAGTATTAAATCTGTTCAGTACGCTGCAATCTTCAATAATTGATTTCTTGTTTGCCAGTATATAGTCAATTTCGCTGGTTCCTCCATTGGGGTGTTTCCATGTCCATTTTCTTTGCGGTTTCTTCTTAAAAAATGAATTCATGATGCTAAGATTTTCAGCTTCTGCAAATTCGATGAGTTGATCGCCACGTTCATTCCTTTCCCCGTATCCGTATTTACCAACCGATGTCTCTCCTTGTTCCTGTTGTCCAATGCCGTACCTATTTTGGTTGGTATCGCTGGGTTAGTTGAACAACGAGCCTCGCTGCTCGATCTGACGTGCTTTCGACTTCAAGAAGGTAGTCTTTAATTCTTTTGTTGATTAAGAAGCCAACACCACTTGTTCTTCCAGTTTCCGTTCCTCTATAATAAAACAAATGTCCACTTTTAAGTTCCACCAACTCTTCACCTTTTCTTCTAACTTCACTGAGTCCTACAATGTCCCATTTGATCTTGTCTAGTTCCTCTTCCAATTCCTGAAGTTTTGCTTCAGAAGCAAGGGATCGTCCATTAAACGTAGCCAAGGTCAATAACAAACGGCAGCCTGGGCCATTCCAGTGATTCTTAGCACCCCCTGCTTTCATGCCACACTGACCGCTGCCTTGATCAGGAGCACTCCAGCACCTGGAGACTAGGGGCCATGGTTTCTGGTGTGTCAACATAATGGAGGAATTAGCCATAATTTCACCACGCTGGCTAGACGGGTTGGTGAATTAGCCCTCCCCTTCCGCCTTTCTATCCGTGCAGCAAATATTAATTTGCCACATAAATAGAAAGCTCAGCCTGCACCACTTGAAGGCGGGGTAGGACACTAGGTTACTGGCCTGGCCGGTTCCACACATCGTCACATACGTTCAGCGTGTGGGTCTCCTTCCAGTTAGATACCAGCAACCCTTTTGCAGGCCATATATATATATATATATATATAAGGTGAATGCAGAAGGTGTATACTATAGACGAAGGTTCGGCTCCCGATACCGACCAAAAAAAAAATAAAAACAGAAGTGCTGGAAAAACTGCTTAACGGAAAGCACAATGTCATCTGTCTAGTGTAATGTGAAAAGTTCAAAAATCTCAAAAACCAGAAGAGAAATAAACTTAATAAATAAAAAAAATCAACATTGCAGATTTGGCGCCATCTAGTTATCGGAAAAAGTACTCATAGGCAATGAAAATACCACTGGACCATGAAAAACTGGATACGTAGCCAGCTGACGCCACAGCAGCATGCGCAATGCCGTTGGAGTACCACTTGGTACCCCGGTGACGTGAAAAAGGCTATCTCAGACTCTGATGATATGAACCATAATGAAAATATGAATGGAGCATCGGTTGTCTCGCTCTTAAATCAGAACCGCGTTCGAGTTTTAAGCAGAGGGGCCAGTTCGAAAAATATGCAACAGTCTCTCCTTGGAGGTGTCGGCGGTTGTAGCGGCGCCTCCAACTGTACGGCTACTAGAACCAACACAGCCCAAAGTGCTTTGCAGCCTAGTATAGGTGCAACCACTAGGGCTGAAAGACCACGCCAGCGCATGTCATGGACAATAGATATGAACACCTACATCATGCGCACCTACTATACGATTACAAAGCTAGAAACAGACATGACAAATTACAGACCCACACTTCACGCCAAATTCGCACAACAGTACCCACACCTGGACATCAGTATAGAAAGGATAACCGTTCAGCGCAGGAATATAGTAACCCGAAACCTGTTAGCGGAGCCCTTACTACGAAAGTGAAGAGACTAAGTTGCCAATATCCTAGCAAACACTCCAACCAGTGAGGTCAACGCAGAAGCACCAACTAGCGTAAGAGAACCGCTCCAACCAAGCATAGAAGAGAGGAGGGACGTGGAGAAAATGGAAGAAGGTTTCCAATGTGCCCTGGCGGAATATGAAGGCTCGGATGCCGCAACAAGGCCAAGAATACCACGCCAACCGGCATCTTGGAAACTCTGCAAAGCAACCAAGATCCTCAATGAACATACTCTACCACTACACCTACAGAACCACAACTCCCTACAGGAAATACACACCGCCATATACTGTGCAGCAGTAGCGGCATCACGCGCCAATGGGTACGAAGTAAGGAACGAAGGCCGAAGTAACAGAGGAAACAAAGCCCAACCACCATGGCAAGTGAGACTGGAGAAAAGAATAGAAGAGCTCCGCAGCAGCATAGGGCGAATAACCCAGTACATGCAGGGAAATAGGGGTAAGAAATTAGTGAGGAAAGTGAAGATGGCCCTTAAGAGAAATAGGATTCATACAAGACACGAAGAGCCCAATAAACATATCAGCGAATATCTGGATACCCTCAAACAAAAACTGGGTGTATACGCCAGAAGACTCCGAAGATACAAAGACTATACCAACAAAAAACAACAGAACATGCAATTCCAAGCAAACCAGAAGGCCTTCTACAGGAAGCTTCGAGAGACCCCAGCGAACAAAGACAAGTACGAAGCCCCAAAGCCAGCAGAAATAGAGACCTTCTGGAAGACACTATGGTCCAATGAAGTACAGCACAAAAGCGCCCCCTGGATTCAGCAAGAAATGGAGGCTACGAGAGGAATAGAGGAGATGGAGTACACGGGCATCACGATAGAGGAACTCCAGCAGGTAATCCAACGTACGCACAACTGGAAAGCACCCGGTATTGACGGCATACACAACTTCTGGTACAAGAAATTTACCAGCGCCCATGGCCCATTAGCCAAGGAACTTACGGCGATAATTGAAGACCCCAGCAAAATGCCTGAATTCCTCTGCAAGGGAATAACTTACCTCCTACCGAAGGACAAGTCAATCACGTGCCTCAATTCAACACCCTGTACAAGATACTCACGGGGTGCATCTCTGAAAAAATAAGCCGGCACAGCGAAAGCAACAACTTAATGACGGAAGAACAAAAGGGATGCCAGAAAGGGACTCTGGGATGTAAAGAGCAGCTTACCATCGACTCAGTTATCCTGGAACAAGCAAGAAAACAAAAGCGAAAACTCAACACCGCATACATAGACTACAAGAAGGCTTTCGACTCTGTTCCGCACTCGTGGCTCCTTGAAATACTCAGCATATACAAAGTGCATCCCTCAATCATCCGATTCCTACAGAGCAGCATGAAACAATGGAGAACCCGGTTACAGCTAAACACGCCAGACAGTAAAATAGAAACGGCCGAGATCCCCATCCGGCGCGGAATCTTTCAAGGAGACGCACTAAGCCCCCAGTGGTTCTGCTTGGCGTTAAACCCCTTGTCAAGGATGCTGAACACAAGTAAATACGGATACATGCTGAAGAAAGACAAGAGAAACCTACATAAAGTCTCCCACCTCATGTACGTAGATGACATCAAGCTATACGCGCCAACAATCACCCAACTCCGACAACTCATCAGTATAACAGAGACATTCTCCAAGGACATAGGAATGGAATTCGGCCTCGATAAGTGCAAAATACAGAAGAATAGCAAAGAAGATTTACCAGGCATCGAACTCGAAGACGGGAGACTACTGAAGACCTTGGACGAGGGCGAAACCTACAAATACCTAGGGATAATGCAAAAACGGCAGCAGGAGCACAAGAAAGTCAAAGTCCAGCTCACGCAAGCATTCCAAGAAAGACTTAGAAGCATTGTGAAGACGAAACTGAGCGGGAAGAACACCACGCAAGCAATTAACGCATATGCGGTACCAGTGCTCACCTACTCCTTCGGGATCATCAAATGGTCCAACACTGAACTAGAACAACTCCAGCGGAAAATGAGAACCATCCAGAGAAGAGCCGGACAACTACACCCTGCAACGGCAATTGAACGGCAAACACTACCCCGGGAAGAAGGAGGACGCGGACAAGCAGACCTTAAAGATACAGAGAATGAAGCAATACTTCCAGTTGAAAAGTCCCCGGTCATCACTCATCCAAACCTCCGTACTGGCACAAATTACATGCCACTAAACCTGTGTAATAAGAAAAGCTTATCTTGGAGGCAGCCAATGAACAGAAACTAAGCTCTTGGGACGGAAAACCATTACATGGCAAGCACTACAATGACCTACAACAATCACACGTTAACAAAAAAGCATCATATACTTAGCTGGCCAAAGGCACTCTCCAGCTAGAGACAGAAGGGTTCATGCTAGCCATCCAAGACCAAGTGATCGCAACAAGGAACAATCAGAAATTCATCCAGAGAAAAGACATAGAAAGCGACAAATGCAGACACTGTCATGCGGCATCGGAGACAATCCAACACGTGATGGCAGGATGCAAGATCCTTGCGCAGTCAGACTACAAACATAGACACGATCAAGTAGCGAAAATAGTCCACCAGAAATTGGCAGCGAATGCTGGCTTTCTGACAGAAAAATGCCCGTACTACAAATATGAGCCAGAGACCGTGCATGAGAACGAAACACACAAGCTTTACTGGGATAGAGCAATCATAACAGACAAGACAGTCCCACATAACCGTCCTGACATAACCCTCGTCGATAAATCGAATAAGACCACGTACTTAATCGACATAGCAGTACCCAACACCAATAACATACAGACAACCTACACAACGAAAATCACCAAGTACCAAGACCTCAGACATGTAGTACGAGACAAAATTGGCCCTTGGACTGTAAAATGTTGGACCCCTGTTCTAGAAGCATTATAAAAGCTTATTCTTCCTACAACGGAGTTGAGAATTCATAACCTTATGTCCAATTATCAAAGGCGTAGACAGACTGGGACTATGGGGTCCGAGCACCCTGGAAATGTAGTTAGCCCCCACCTGGAAAATATTTTTTCTCAAAAATCAAATATTGTAGAATTTTATTTTAAATTTTTTGTTTTGTACGAAATTGTACATTACAGCGTAAATTGTTCTTTGACGTTAAAAATGTATGCTTCAACAGTTACGTTGTATGACAACAATAATATTTGGTACTTCTTAACTTTTATATTTTAGTGACATTAGTAATAATAGTGAATAATGAGAGGACCCTTGGATAACACTAGATGATAACAGCAACCCTGAATGACAATAGAGATAATGAGAAAAAATAATATCACTGAATAACAATACTGACATCCGATAATAATAGATAACACCAAATGACATCAGATGCCATGGATAACATTAGTAGAATACATAACGATAAAAATAATACATAACAAAATTTGTAAGTCAATAAAATTACTAATTTCTATAGAGTCGGAAGAGAAGCTTTAAATGTCGAAAAGGAAACCTCAAAAGGCTGAAGGAATGGTAAGATGTAAAACATGACCCTATTGCGCGGAAATTTCCAACTCATCAGCATATCAACATATTCAATGGGACAATTTCAGTTCACAGAAATGTCACCTATAGCAGTTTCAATGAAATGCTAGAATACTAATATCCTTCAGATTTTAGCATATTCAACGACAGAAATTCACGGAATGCATGGTGTGTATTTATTCGGCGACATCAACTCTTAATAAAATATTTAATCAAACATAGTAAAATTTTATATTTATTGGAAGTCTCTTAGTAATATTCAGATAAATAATTCCTGTCGAATATTTTAATTACATTCGTGCTCGTCTTCAGAGGGGGGGGGGGAATCTCCCCTTACTTAAGTTTTACTCCCTTAATTTAACTTAAGCTTTTATTAATAAATGAATACTTAAACTTTTGTTTACCAACGATTATTAAATTTTAATTTTGTTTATCAACGAATTTAATCTTTTATTTATCAGCGAATATTTAATCTTTTAAACTTTCGTTTATCAATTTTTTAAGTTCGTTGAAGCATAGCTTTCATTGCTAATTTCGAGTGACACACAGTGCATCCTAATCGTAAGCTTCAGGTCAGCCGGAGGTCATTCCCACTTTATTTGGCGCCAAACAGCCTTTTGCGTCCTTAAGCCACATAAATTTAACCAACCAACCGGAGGCTATAGTGTCAACCTAAAAACACACGTACCTCAAATAAATAAACGACTTAAGTTTACTATTTCACCTTAATCCAATACTCGCGAGTGGGGCGGGGCTCAAGTGGTTTTAGACAAAGTAATGAGTTTTTATATTCAATAAGAGGCTTTGAGCCGCCTGTGAGCCTTCCTTCGTGAGCAACTCTCTAAGCCGAAGAAAGAGGGGGCAGCTGGGACTTCAGCCCGGAGGGTCCGAATGACGTCTAGGGGCCGAGCTGGCAAAGACTTATGCTATGGGAGGCCAGGCCCTAAAAAAATATCTAAGCCACTGCCTAGGGAAGGGGTCATGGGGCCTGTCGAAGTGAGCCTGAGAGCCCGCGTTGGCTCCTGTCCACTCTCGTAATTGTTTATTACTCGGGGTATAATTCACGCGATGTTCCACAAGAAAGCGTGGGAAAGTGAGAAGCAAGATTATAAACTCGTGTTTGTAAAAATTGCAACACCATGAAGGACTCGTCCGAATTGAATGAAATTTAATGTACAAACGACCTGTGTTGATACAAATAAACGATTAAAATTACAAAGCAAAAAAACAATATTACATGTCGAAAATCAGTATTTGGTGAAGCCACCACGCGCTGCAATAAGTGATGCTATACGACGTGGCATGGAATCAAACAGATGTTGAATGTGTGCCTGAGGAAGAGCATTCCAGATTGCTTGTATGCGACCCCAAAGTTCATCTGTAGTAGCTATGGGACGAGGATCACGAGCGAGACGCCGACCAACGAAATCCCACACATGTTCAATCGCCGGATATGTCGTCGAGCTATAATAAGCTGTATCTGTTGTGATGAAAAGAGGTCTTGAACATTTCTGGCAATATGTGGGCGGGCATTGTCCTGTTGAAGTACAGCTCCGGGAATGTCTTGAAGGAAGGGAACAATTTCGGGCTCCAGAACTTCATTGATGTACCGGTTGCTGTTAAGATTACCCACAATTCGTAGCA
>QLNU02015003.1:150294772-150395391 GCA_006491805.2 Dysdera silvatica
GAAGAGCCCCTGGTGATGATGGTATTACATTAGATATCCTAAAAGAAGCTGGAGAATATGTAGAAGACATACTTGCAAAATTCTTTACCAAATGTCTTAACAGCGGTAACATACCAAACCAATGGGATTCTGCAACAGTAATTCTTTTGCATAAAAAAGGTGATAAAGAGGATTTGAAAAATTACCGACCAATTAGCTTGTTACCTGCTATTTATAAAATCTTCACAAAAGTTCTAACACATCGCCTGCAGAAAAAATTAGATGCAGCTCAACCAAGAGAACAAGCTGGATTTCGAAGTGGATTCAGTACAGTGGACCATATTCAAGTATTAAGAGAATTAATTGAAAGAACACATGAATATGAACTTCCATTGTGTGTTGCATTTATTGACTATGAGAAGGCCTTTGACTCTATAAAAACATCAGCAGTCATCAACTCTTTAAGATCAACAGACATTGAGGATGTGTACATTGACATGGTGAAACGTGTGTATAAAAATGCAAGTGCAAAATTTCGGTTACATAAAGATACCAAAACTATCAAACTTGGCAAAGGGGTGAGGCAGGGAGATACCATTTCTCCAAAACTTTTTACTTCTGCTTTACAGATGATTTTTCAGCTGATAAATTGGAATAACAAGGGAATAAAAATAAATGGTGAATATTTAAATCATCTGCGGTTTGCTGATGACATTGTTATTTTTTCAACGGACCCATTAGAACTCCAAGACATGGTACAAGAGCTCTCAACTAGAAGTGAAGAAGTTGGACTCAAGATGAACCTACAAAAAACTAAGATCATGTTCAATAATTTTGTAGAGGAAACAAAAATACAAGTTGACAACACTGAGCTAGAAATTGCTGATTCATATATTTACCTTGGCCAGCTGATTTCAATGGATGGCAACATTATGAAAGAACTCAACAGACGTATTAAACTTGGCTGGAGTGCATTTGGAAGAAACAGTTTTATCCTGAAGGGGAAATTGCCTTTGTGTTTTTGGATATTCACAAAACGGAAATTTTTACAGTTGTTTGAAAATTTGTAAATTATGGAATTTTACTCCTGCATTTCAGCTTCCGTACATCAGGGAAATATCAAAAATAAAACTAGAAATATACGTGAACAAACTGACAGCGTACATGAAAAATTAATATTTATAAACAGTATTATGACAAATGGTGTAAAGAAATGCTATATATATATATATACAAGCCAGTATGAATACTATGAGGTTACCTTTCTACATCAAAAGGAAATTAGTAAATGCGTTGATGAGGGGATGTTCGGGTTTGTTTGTTTGTTTTTTGGTTTTACGGCTCAAAGACTACAATGGTCATGCTGCGCCGGGACCTACTGTTTTCCGAGGAATCCGAACCTCTTATGGCCTAGGGAACCAAACCCCGGACTACAGTGAGCAGTGCGATCTTTATGAGATCTCTGAGTAAGCAGATGAGGTGGATATAGTAAAAGTGATGAAAGAAATATGTGAAATACACAATATGCACAATTTTGCGGAAATCGTAATTTATGAAGTCAGTTTCGCGCAAACTGTGTTCAACTAATGTAAAGTATTAAAAAATAATGAAATGTATAATTAATGCAAAGTGAAAGTGCTTCATATTTATAAAAATTATGAAAGTGATAATTGATATAAAAATGTGTAAAGCATAAAACTGCATCGCAGTATGTGCATGTTATAAATGCCATACTCTGACAGTCCGTAGCAGAACATGTGTCCTGTGTAAAAATGAATGAAACTTCTATAACGTTTCCAAAAGTTAAGTTTTCATGAGCGACAACGTAATTACATTTTATCCATGGATAGCGTATCATTGGCTTATATTGTGGAGAGTTTGGTTGATTAAAAACTAAAGAGTGCAATTTTATTATTTCGTTTCTAGACGTTGTATTTACGTGTCGTTCGTCTGTAGCAATGTAGTTTAAAAGATTTTTAATAAATAACTTATATATTGGCGAAAAAAATAGACGTCCAAAGGTTGAATCAGAGCGGTTGTACCAGGAGAAATTTGCAATCTGGTGCAATTATTTGGCATATTGTCATAGGTTTGTGGGTCCACTGCCCCTGTCCATGAATCTAGCACCACACAGGACGGAGGTTGTAATATTGCATTTAGACATTTCGTCACCCATTCCTTCATCTCGTATTCCCACATATTCCTACTCTTGGAACACGTGACGAGCACATCGGAAGTCTGAGACATGTTGTCTTTAACACTAGGTCCAAACTTCCCAGATCGTTTGCGTAAATATAAAAAACTTCCCTTTAATTTCCCCAGACATGGATAAAATCGGCATGATAGTATAGGAGTCAGTAGCGCACCCAGAATATTCCAAGGGGGAACCAGATGGAAAATGGTCAGAGGCTATATCAGTACGGTTGTCTTTAAGCGCGGATTCAAGGAGTCATGGGGCACTGCCCCCGAGTTGGGATCATATCATGGAAAATAATATGAAAAGTACGGGACACTTGGCTAAAAGTGGGAATAGGGAACAAACCACAGCCCCCCTCCCCCGCTGAAAAATTTCGGGATCCGCCCTTGTCCTTTTGTGTGCATTTATCATTATTAAATTACTAATAATTCTACAGTGCAAGATACTTAAATCATTAGAAGTAGTACTAGATTATGTTCATAAAATTTTACAATGGCCAGCCCTTGTCCTCCATAAAAAATTACCGTTTTGATAATAGGTTTAAGAATAACCCTATTCTGCAAAACTTGCTTTTGCTTGCCCTCTGTCCATTACTTCATCCACAGAAGCCTTTTTCTCTTCCACGACCCTTAAAAAATCATCGCCTATGAAAACCGAATCCGTGTGATAAATAAAAGATTCACGTTGGTTTAACTTCTCCGAGGTCTTTCAATTATTAAATCCATTTGAAACAAATTGATCCTTGGCTTGTGTCGATCTTAAATCGACTTTATGTGGTGCAAAGAGAACACAAAATTTTCAATAAGCACTGTCTTCTTCCTTTGAGTAAGCTATATACTTATGCTTACTCAGTCAAGGTAAGCAGAAATTTCGCCTGTGGTGAGGTTTTCCTTGACTTAATGCAGCACCAATGATAGTCGTGGGAAAATTTCAATTTGCGTATGGTTCCCAAAGATTTTTCAGCACTGTTATCCTACCTTCTTCAGTGAGGTTAGATTTCTTCACATACGTAAAAATATCTGCAGTCAGAATTTCCACTTCAACTGTGTTTGATATTATGTTTTGCTCTACCTTTACCTCTTACAAAGTTGTTTGAAGACAGTCGCGGGCCACTGCTGTTGCTTTTCTCAACAGAAGTTACCAGAGTTCAGGGAAATGTCGTTGGGATCGTCAGTATTTTCAATCTTACTTTAAAAGAAGAAATGACCAGTGTCTATTTGAGTAATAATTTTTCGCTTTGTTAGTCCAGGGGGCCCGAGCCCCCACGGCCCCCTACGTAGGTGCGCCACTGGTAGGAGTGGGTTAAGGCAAACTTTGATTCCACGAAACCTGCAGTAACTTTTTCACCTTTGTGGGATAACGCCCTCTCGTTTACAACGAAATAAGAACAGCCGCTTTGATAGGCGTTTAAAAACTGAGTGGGATAATAATTTGAAAATACGTCCCGTGCCTGTAAAATAACTGCAACCGCATTATTTTCAATATATTCTACATTATGTTCACGATACGTTTAAGTATATTGTGCAATTTTTCGTGAAACGATATTACTATAGTTTTTTAATCCCCTGACAAAATGGGCTGATAATTTTAATGACAACATACCTAATTCCCTTGCTTTACTGTGCCCCTATCTTTTTTAAATCTATATCTAGCCTGGCAGATTTTGAGCTCTAGCGTTTTTGAATTTTTTTAATACATACAATTTAATTACGTTAATTTTTTTGGGGTTTTTTGTTTTCCCCTTGTGATGTGTACTCTTTAAAATGTGAAATTTGACTGCAGTTGGTAAAACATATAAATTTCTTTTGCGTTCGTCTAAATTTGTTTTTCACGCACCGATCATAAAAATTAACAACAGTCTTCATTTTTGATAAACTAATATTCCTACGTGTTGACTGTTTGTGCAAAGTCAGTTCGTTACTAACGTCGAAATCGGCAAAATGTTGGCCATTATCTATGTCCAAAGAAACTTGTTCCTCGGCATTTTCGTTCAGAAATAATTCTTCAATTTTGACAAACAGCCATTCACTTTCGCGTATTTCCTCCTGTGAAATAAGTGATAGTTCATTTTTATATTTAGCAATGGTTAAATTCAGTGTTCCATGAATGATATGTACTATATTTTTCACGCCTAAACCTTATACTATATGATGGCAAAAAATATCACATAACAATGAAAAGATACGAAATTAAAGTATAATAACGAGTACACTCTTTTCTCAACCGCGAACTACTCAAAAATGAATTCCTGCATTTCCACTGCTGCTTATATAAGGCTTTTATGCTGCTTATGTAAGGCTTTTATGCTGCATTTCCTGGAAGCTGCAATGCAGGGGCAAAATTCCATAATTTACAAATTTCCAAACAGCTGTAAAAAATTCCGTTTTTTGAATATCCAAAAAATAACAATGGGTATTTGCTATGCATCGACAGATCTTTCTGTCACGCTCAGTCACTACCCTGGCTTTGACTTCCATGTGGGACGGTTCCCTTGTCAGTAGCGAAGTACGCGTAGATTGAACAATAAGTCTATTTCAAATAGTATTTATTGGAATTTATTTGATAATAAGTGATTGAGCGATCGGATTGAATTTGCAATTATCCTCACGTCTTAATCATAAGGATATTCGGCGCCCCGTTGGCTCAACGCCCGGTGCAAGGGAACCCTCCCATCTCCCTAAATCATAATTCGCGACTTAGTAACTAAAAGATTTTCCAAATAAGGCCTTGCAGGGAGCAGTGGTAATGCACTCACATAACTTGTCATTAATTGTGGGTTCGATTCCCAAGGCGCGCAAAAAAAAATATTTACCGGCAAACTGCGCACTAAAAAGAAAACCCAAAGCGCTGTTAGTTATCACTATTTTGGCATAAACTTAAAAATTGGCAAGGCACGTGTATATCATTAATTGAAGGCAGGTAATACTTTTCTATATTGTTGTTGAATGTTTGTTAGGCCCTGCGGTGGCGCAGTATGGTAACGCGTTCGCCTAGTGCGCCGTTAAGTCCGGGGGTTAGACCCCTAACATTGCAAAGAACGCTTATTGTGAGATCTCATAAAGATCGCACTACACACTGTAGTCCGGGGCTTGGTTCCCTAGGCCTTGAGAGGTTTGAATTCCTCAGAAAACAGCAGGTCACGGCGCAACATGGCTATTGTAGTCCTTAAGCCAGAAAACCACAAACAAACAATGTTAGTTATAGCTAGTTAACTCTAAGTGGTTATCACAGGAAAATTTACAGATTTTCTCGGAATTACCAGCGATGTTTTATAATAACTGCTTGTGGCACACTGCGGTTCGGCGGCATCACGAGAGAGTGATCGCGGCACACTGGGATTAGACGGAACACAGTTCGAGAAACCTCATTATACAGTCGAACCCGTCTTATATCGAACCCCAGTATATAACGAACGAATTTTTTGGTCCCGTCCAATTCCCTATGTCTATAATGTTATTGGATGATGAGAGCCAAATGTTCGGTCAGTTGAGGTTTGCTACAGCGAAAGTCGGCTGTATCAACAAACTAATCAAAACCTTTCGTGAACTCATCACAAGATGCCAAAGGATGATCAGCCTAGAGAAATGAAATCATGGACTACAGAGCAAATGAAAAACACGGTAGCCATAAATTAAACTTGCTAATGTAAATAAAATAATTTCGAGGTATAAATTATATTATGAAGAATATGTTTATGCGTTGCATATATGTATATATGCCTGTTGGCTATACGACGGACGGTGTTTCGAAGATGAATATTGACCATGTACAAAATGCAGCATAAATATATGTAATTCTACATGTAATACATTAAGAATTAGTCGCAATAAAGTGTTGAGTATTGGGGGAGGAAACTTACAAACTAAAAGTCAAGCACCAGTCGATCAACGAACCAGAATATTACTCAAGCTTTCAGGAGCGTCGGCAGCAGCCCTTCATCAAGAGTACAGAGTAACATCCTCTTTACTCATGATGTGGACTGCTGCTGACACATCCAAAAGCATGAGGTATTTCCTCCTTCGCGAATCTTCCACTCATCAACGCTTAACCATTAGTAACAATGTTATGGAGATTATGGAGCACAGTTTTTTTTCCATGTTCTGTAGATGATTGGTTGGTTGCATTTTTATGGCACAAGGACAGCAAGGGTCATTCTGCACCAAACAAGGATGTCGTGTAGAACTTAAAAACACTTGTCAAATAAATGTATCTTCTCTTCGTTAGAAATCGACTAGGGTGAACTTTAAGTGAACTCAAAATATTGTCAGTTTATTCTGCTGTCTGTAGTTCAGTGCAAAACATTTGGAGAACCTATCTGAGAACTGGAGGGGAAATGATGGCATTGATGGTAAGGAGAGGGCCTTCCAGGCTAAGAACTGCCACGTCTGTCTGAAAAGCATCAATATGTTTTGCCCAACGTCAAAAACGACATTATACAGCTATGGTCTAACAAATATTTAAAGAACAGCATGTTGAAAATTAAAACCATACCGTTTTTATATTATTCAAATACCTTTAACTTTTTCTTATCAGCTTTGGCATTTTATAAGCTTGGTTTGCTCATCTATTACTGGCGTCCACTTGAAGCAGAGGGGAGTTTTTGAAAACGACAATTCGGATGTCACAGAGCAAAAATTGAAGAGAACCAATTTTTCATCTTATTTCCCAATTTGTTTTTATGAGAGGCAATTAATGGGAGATATTGAACCTGCTGACAGCAGAGAAATTTTTTTCTTTAGTATCTTATCATCGGATTGAAATATTTGCAGAACCACTTAAAGTCGTTTTTAAAGACGAAAAACGATGGTTAAATTTCCGTTTTCTCTCGAGAAATATTTATTCTACAGATCTGATTTACTCAGCAGAAAGAATTCTACTTTATTAAATAAATATTCTTCCTTTTTATTTCTTTCCATGTTTTTTCTGCCTAATTTGCAAGCTCTATACCTGATTAACTTGCTTCTCTTTATCCTATTCTACAAGATTTTCTTCAACTTCAATTCCTCAACAATTTTTTTCAATATAACTTTTAAAAATGTATTGTCCTTGCGATTAAAATTGAGTTACGTCTTGAAAATCTAATATGTAGCTCAATAATTTTTTTTCTTCGAAGAAAATCTAGATAATAAAGCGATCATTTCATATTTATTAAGAGATTATTTCGGGAGAAATGTATTGATAATTTTGATTATTACGTCAAGTATATATTTCCTTTTTTTTTGACGATATCTGATTGTTGAAAGTTAGCTAAGGTTAAAAAACAAGAATCTACGATTTTTTTTGTCGACAAATAAGAAAACCCTTCTAATGATGTGAAATTTAAAATTTTCGCCGGAAAAACAACAGGATCAGGTGATATTAAGCAAAGGAATAGGTTTGGGAGCCTACGTTTTTTCAAGCTTCAGTTCTGTTTTAGAAGCAATTTTTTTTCAAGCTTGAGATCTGTTTCAGAAGCAAGGTTTTTTCAAGTTTGACCTCTGTTTTAGAGATAAATTTTTTCTTCAAGCTTGAAATCTGTTTCAGAGGCAATTTTTTTCCAAGCTTGAGCTTTGTTTCAAGAGCACATTTTTTTCAAGCTTAAGCTCTGTTCCTGGGGCCTGAAGTGAAGCACGGCGGTGACGCATTTACTAAGCTTGCCATTTATCTGGAGTCGAATTATAATGGTGAAAGAAGAAGAAGAGAGAGAGGAAAAGCTTACTCACTAACTGACACTGTAATCCATGGGTTAGTTTCCTGGGACTTAGGAGGTTCGAGTTCTTGGTTTCCTGGGTCTTATGAGGTTCAGGTTCTTGGTGTCCTAGGCCTCATGAAGTATTAGGTTCCCAAGAAAAATGTAGACCCACTCTCCTACGATGACACATTCTTCTTTCGTGCCATTAACTCGAGTTCACATCCCAATGGTGTCGTAGATCTAAGATGCCACTCTACCGTAGTCCAGGGCTTAGCTTCTTTAGTGGCCGAGGTTCGAATTCCTCGGAAAATTGTGGTCCTGTCGCAGCATGAACTTTATCCTTGCGCCAATGGCCTTGCGCCATAAAAAACAAAAAATTATATTTTTCATCGAAACTCCCATTGTGTATATAAATAAAATATCTACCGTTGATTTAGAATTTTATTTACTTTTTAATTAGATTGCGGAAAACCAAAAATTGTTTCGGCACGCATTTATGGACAATATTAGAAGTTAGATCCGAATTTATGACACGTGAGGTAAGTTCATTACCACTAGACCACCGCAGCACTAGAAATATTATAGATCATAAAAGTATGGATTTTTTTTACTTTTTACTTTTGATAATCTTGTTCTCGTCACCTCAGATTTTCGAAATCGTTGTATTTCGTACAAATTTCCTGTTAGCAATAATAAGTTGCAATATTTGTGCTTCGACCAGTTAAACCTCTTCATCCCGGTCACGAAGGGCGTAGCAAATCCAAAATTATGGGCGGAGCCTCAAACTGCTTTAAAAAATATGTGATTTGACACTAAAAAGAACAGTGAATTTCATTTTCCATGGGGGCTGCAGCCCCTCCGGGTCCCCCCTTTCCTGCACCACAGCTGACCACATCTCAAAACGATAAGCTTTTGTGTGATCAATTAAGAGGCCTTTTACTGTCTTTTGATGAAATATTTGTCTATGAGTATGTGACATGAATGTCAGATATTATTACCCTTCTTGGGGGATAGTACAATTGCCAAAAACAATAGGCAACACTCAAAGCCTCCGGGGCGAGAATTTTGTGAGTTTTCGTGGGGGAAATTTATTATACTTAATAAGTTTCGGCACCCACGTATAACTAAAAAAATATTGCAATACTCAACGTATGTATTGCGTATAATACAAGGCACGTTACCTTGAACCTACGTTTCAAGAATCGTGCCTTGAAACATAGGGCCCTGCGGTGGCGCAGTGTGGTAACGCGTTCTCCTATTGCGCGGCTAATCCGGGTTCGACTCCCAGCAGTGCAAAAAGAACGCTTACTCAGAGATCTCATAAAGATCGCACTGCTCACTGTAGTCCGGGGTTTGGTTCCCTAGGCCTTAAGAGGTTCGGATTCCTCGGAAAACAGTAGGTCCCGGCGCAGCATGACCACTGTAGTCTTTGAGCCGTAAAACCAAAAAGAAAGCGAAAGTGAAACATAGGTTAAAAGAACATAAAATCTACGTAAAAAAGGCCAAATTCCAAAAGTCTTCCATGGCGGTCCACTTTTGAGAAAATAACCACAAATTCAACTTTGACGAACCCACTTTACTATGTCAACCAAAGTCTCGAACTAGACTTCTTAAAAGCGTATTATATTAAAGCCAATTCTTCCACCATAGTTAATGACCATAAAACCACGCCTTTTTTCAGCCGCGCCTGGACCACCCTGCTGCCAGAGACGGCACCAACCAACAACAGAGCCCTAGAACAGTGACCGCAGCAACTTTTTAAAATAACTGTTCCAAAGGATGGCAACACGCCTCGTGTTTACAGTGTTGTTTATTTCCTGATGAAGGTCAGCGTGTAACTGGTTGAAATGCGATTGAGTTCTTTCTAATTTTTTATTTGTATTATACGCAATAAATACACTGAGAATTGCAATTTCTTTTTAATTTCAAAGTTTGCGTGGTATGTCAACAAACATACTTTCACCCACGTATTAGCTTAAACTACAGCTTTTTGTTTTGTTTTGTTTAGGAGAAAAGTAGACGCCGTCCCCATTATGGTGCCGAACTGTTCCCTTCGTTTAGTCCAAAGTGTTTTGACGGCTAGACCAACGAGGACAGGAACAACGCTCTCTTTCTCCGTATATAAGGATGTAAGATATTATTACCCTTCTCAGGGATAACACAATTGTTAAAAACAATAGTCGTAACCCACGTATATTCTCAAGCTAGAGTTTTTTTTGTTTTGGAGGAAAGGAGACGCCGTCCCTATTCTGGAATCAAACCAGTGATCGTAGGTATCAAAACATAATAATTTCCCCAAGAAAATTCACAAAAAACTCGTCCCGGTGGCTTTGTGTGTTGACAATTATTTGGCAATTGTGTTATCCTTGAGAAAGGTAATAATACCTTAACATCTTTACATACGGAGAAAGAGAGCGTTGTTTCCTGTCCTCATTCGTCTAGCGGTCCAAGACACTCCGGGCTAAACGGAGGGACCCTGGTTCGAATCCAGGATGGGGAAAGCGTCTCTTTTTCTCCTAAACCATAAAGCTTTAACTTGAGCATATACGTGGGTGTCGAAATGTGAAGCATCGGTTAACATGAAGTTCAAATAACGATCTGGTAGTATGTTTAGTGTTCATTGTTTATATGCCGCTTTCCAAATTCTTAACCTGCAAATTCAAAGAACTGGTCGGTTGTTTGCATTCCTACGGGATATTAAGTGTCGTTGTCATGGTTGTGTGCACATGGTCGACATTCGAATACTCCCCTCAACTTGCTTTGGCGGTTCGTTTCGCTGTCTGAGCGTCCTGCCTCGGATTACAGTGCCGCCTCCGGCAGCCACCCTGCCCAATAAAAAAAAATAATTAAGCGTCGTTCTGCACTAAATTCTGAGGACAATGTGAAAGGCACCATGTTGCGTATTTTAAAGATAATACCAGATTAAAGCCACAATATTCATTTACCATCCAATCACTCGGGTTATATTGTTTGATTGTTTCGAGGTAAAACGAAGCGGACTGTTCTAAAACATATCACAAGTTATGGCATTTAGAAACCACATTGTACCATTTTGTCTACGTACCATATATATACACACATAACCTTATCCTGCTAGCTTTAACAATTCATTCACCCGAAACAGGGTGCCTTTTACTTCTCACACATGCACAACCTACGCGACATAGGGTGATGTGGGTTAGTTCATTTGTAAATTGGTTCATGGAGAGGTAATCGGGTATTCATTAATTACTGTATTAATTATCCAGCGCAGGACACCGCGAACAAGCCTGTCTTCAAACGCATGGAAATGGAAGTTGAATGGCTTATCTCCTTTCCTAAGCAAGGTAATTAAATGTGACGTAAAAGATTTGTTCTCTGCGAAGTTGTTTTTGGGATTTCGAAATAAACGTTTTAAAAATTGTGAACAACATTTAATATTTTTTTGTTGAAAGGTTCATACATGCGAATTTTAGTATTTTTCGACCTAAAGAGCAGTATTCTCTTTCCATAGAAATTCCGCTAGGGAGTTATGGAAAATTATAAAGTTATTAAACATCAATTAATTAGTAGGAAATTTCGTTTTATGTACTCCAGGAAGATAAATAAAAGATTATGGGCATTTGGTAATATCAAGTCCTCTTTATTGTCAAATCATACATAATATTGATAAAAATAAATACATAACAAAAATTTTATCACTATAGATCCAATTTGTACTTATATGGTAGAATTATGAATATTTTACAATAACCACGCCCAATCATAGTTTACTATCCAGCATCAAATGGCGACATTTCAATTCGATTTAATATGTGTGTGCATTGCCTTCATTTGAAGCTTGGCGGCAAATTTAATTACGTATTATTATTGTATAATATTCATAATACTACCATCCAGATAATAATTTGATCTAAATTTCATTATTATTATCATTTATTATTAATACTTTCATCATTATAAGCCTTCCAAGGTATCTGATTCCACTAAATATGTACAGTTTTCTATTTACCTATTTGGCATACAGGATATCTCATTTCCTAATAATTAGTTTATGCCTAATAACTTTGTAATTTAGTAATTTTATGCTTAAGTCTAATACTTAATAATTTTGTTTCTTTCTCTTTTAGTTCCCGAGTTAGATGAAAAGTAAACAAACGTGCAATAAATTCTATAATTTGCTACAGAGGGCGTTGCTGTTTTTTGAGTCCCATCACTCTGGTCAGACATGGAAACTTTAGAACACCCGTACCTGATTTTTATAGCTGTCTGTGCCTTCATTCAAAAGTTATGTGGATAAATAAGGACATTATTTTGCAGATTTATATATTTTTGTTTGGCCGCCAGGAGGCGAAACGAGCAACTGCTGATAATTTTCTCTCTCCCATGTTTTGAACTTACTAGTTAATTTAAGGAATACACCATAGTACTAATGAATTTTAATATTATTCCTTGATATAAATGTTATAATCCAATGCTTCTACTCACCAGTTTCTGAATATTTATGTAAATTATAAAGACACTAAACTGAATATACAGCGCTTGAACATGCTCTCGCTAACTAAAAGTAGGAAGACGTCCACCACTGCGTCACTTATGCAAGAAGCACAGATTAGAGTTATACCATATGTACAATCTCTCCTTGATTAGCGCAGAATTACAATTGCTGGCCTTGCGCCATAAAAATACAACCAACCAATCAGAGATTAGAGACGTCACGGAAGAACTTGCGGCTTTAGATAATCCAAGAATAAACCATATTAATAATCCAAAGAAAACATTTGTCCTGCGGTGGCGCAGTGTGGTAACGCGTTCGCCTAGTACGCCGTTAATTCGTATTCGACTTCCAACGGTGCAAAGTACACTTACTCAGAGATCTCATACCACTCACTGTAGTCCGGGGTTTGGTTTACTAAGCCTTAAGAGGTTCGGATTCTTCAGAAAACAGTAAATCCCGGCGCAGAATGGCCATTGCAGTCTTTGAGCCGTAAAGCCACAAAGAAAGAAAGAAAATATTACATTATGAAATTGATTTTCCACAGAAATGAGGACTGGACGTTCATCCAAGGAGTTACTGCAATCTAGATTTGTTAAGTGACAGTTCCATAACAAGTGTTGGAGATTGAAATGCTAACAGGTGAGTGGAAAAATTATTTTATATTTTTGAAATAGAAATTGAAAGAGAAATAACAATAAAGGGTTATATGTCAATAGTTCTGTATAATGATATCAAAGTACCGCAGGGATCAATATTTAGTCAAATTTTTTTAAAATTTATGTCAATGGTTATAAGTATTGAAAAATCTACTTTTAATTTGAAGTCGAGGTGTGAGCGAAACAACAACAGTATGGTAAACGATGTTTGATTACATAGGCTGACACGATTTTTGTTGATTTACAGTTGAGAGTTGATTTTAAGGTTTTTGATGTGCCGAAATCAAAAATCATATTAGTTTTCATGTATCATGTCAAGTTTTTTTTCTAAAGTATTTTGAATGTCCAAAAAAATGAGCAAAAAGTGGGTACTTTGTGTATGGTTTGAGGTACACAAATGGTATATTCAGAATGGTATGATAGTGTGGCGAGCCAGTTTAAGCAAGTATATGTGCAATAACATGCACATAAATATAGCAAACCGAATCTGGACTGTTTAAACAATTTCGTCTGCCAGATATGATGCCAAGTTCAACGAGCATAGGATTATTTGCTCCAATGTCGCAATGCCTGATTGTAATCCAAATGTATCAATCACAAAACACAATTTTCCTAACATGAGGATTATGCAGTGCGTTACTAATTTTTTCAGTTTTTTATCAGTAAATCCCGCATGAATTGCCGGATCAAAAATTTGATTCATATAACATTATAGCAATAAACACGGAATGCGATAGTTCGAAAATTTGGCGTGATATAAAAAAAAAGTAGCGTCATATTTCAAATCAGCATACCAAAATCAGTTAAAAACAAGTGTCGGGTAATAATAATAAATTTTTATTCAACCCGATATACAATATTTCGTGATACATAGCTTGAGCAGTATAAAAATTATAGAAATGTAAGAGAAGATCTATATTAAATTATTTTAAGTTTTGAGGTTAGAAATGGAAGAGAATATAAAGCCGAAGCTTGTTCCGAGATTCTCTTCCAGAATGCGGTGATGTTGACAAGAGAGAGGGTAAATTTTCATATTTCTGAATTATGCTTATTTTAAAGAGTTCAGTTGTTGTATATCTTTGGCAGAAGGACGTGAAAACCATTGTAATAACTTAAGAACAGACTGAGCGTCGTTTTTACGAATTAATGAGCAAGAAGTATTATTATTTTTTGGGATTTTTCATGGGCCTCATTTGAGAAAATTGTGGCACACGTCTGGATAAAGCTTACGAAATTATGTTTATCATTAATATTATCGTTTTCATTTATTATCGTTTATCGTTATTATTGGTGCAAGTTAGTTTTTTTTTTTTGTCCACCTTTGACCTTTGACTTTATTGAACACAAGAACAGAAGAGGGCAACCATATTACGTCTGGTAGCGTTTACGTGTTAAATGAAAAATTTAAAATTAGTTCCATATGTACACACCTGGCTGTTATTCGTAAACTCAGAGGTCTTCGTGAAGTCGCTGATAAGCGATAATATAATAATTTACTAGAATGCATCAGGCTATATGTTATACAAGAGTAAAAAAACATTTAAAGGATACTATTATCGTTGTAGTGAAAGGATAGTGCCACTTCTGTGCACGAAGTTGATTTTATAGCAAATTGCATTCGAGCACAGTGCTGTACTCTAATGAGTAATAGAATCACTAATTGAAGGGAGATAATTATAATGCTATCCTGATAAGGTAAGGGTGACATCAAAATACTTCCCTTCAGTAGATATCGACGGGATAGAGGGTGGCCACTTTCTGAACAAGCTCTTTACTGGCCACGACAATATTCCGAGTTATTTGAATAGATTTAATATTGAAAGCTGCAGCTGTGCTTTTGGCGATCGGGAGGCGGGTTACTTGCACTGGATTCGGAATTGTCCAGTGAATGAGATCAAAGAATATCACATACAGAACTTGACAACTAATTTAAGAACAATTGCCCAGTCGAGAGAGATCTAGATGACTTCTGCTTCGACTAGTTCTCTGTTGACTCCAACAGAGAAAACATGATATCCATGAATCCTGTGGGTCTCACCATCTTGTTCTCTCGGATTGACTCCTCATTTAATAGAACAAATTACCCCTCTGGAGAGGAGTGAACTGATCATAGATAATGTTTTATTGGCTGTATACTTTGGAAAACCGACTTTTACTTTTTTACCTTGCATGTTTTATTCCTTCCGGTTGCATTTTTTTCTTAGCGTTTTACTTTTGCGTTGTTATATTCATGTCTTGTGTTGTACCGTTTAATATAGTTTAATCGTTATAGGTTTTATCGTTATATATTTTTTAATTATTTGTAAAAAATCCCTGTATTGCCTATGGCAAAACGGGGCTTTATGTTAATAAAGTTCCTTGTATGTATGCGGTAATTAAAAGTTCTTATCTTTGAATACAAAAATTCGTTGACAAACAAATTACTTCTTGAGCATGAAAATTACTTTGTCTCATTGTGTAAAAACTAATACCAAGACTGCAGTTATTCTTTCTGTATTTTGATCAGCTAACTGAAAGGAAAGAAATGAGATGTCACTTCTAACTTCTAACAAAACTCTCAAAAATCTGAAAAAAAAAGGCATTGTGTCAATTATCCCTATAAGTCAAATAATCGTAGTTTCCCCATAACAAGCCAAATCCCGATAATTATCAATCATTGTCATCGTGACAATATTCCTAAAGGATTTTAGCAAACTGTTTAAACGTTTGCAGAAGAGACATCCTTCTTATTATTTTGTTATTAATAAAAATCAATATCGATTTCATAAATGTGGTCTACTGAGGATACTTTACTAAAAATTATTAAACTAGCAGGAGGCAATCTTGGAAACAAGTGATATACTATTGCGCTGTAATTTTTTTTCGAAAATGTTTAGTACCATCGATTTCAAGAGATTAATGCATAAGCCTTGGACTTCGGAAATAAAAGTTATGATATAGTATAGATTATTTTGTTACTACTTGAAATAAGAATAAAGGTTTATGGATCAATAGTTCTGTATAATGATATCAAATTACCGCAGGGATCAATATTTGGTCCCATTTTTTTTAATTTATGTCAATGGTTATTTAATATTCATCAAATTGGAAAACCATTTATGTGTTTGCCAATGAAGCTGGTATATTTTTGGATGGGTTCAATCTGAATGACTTGGTTAATACGGCAAATGATGAGGTGAACAGACAACAGGAATGACATATTGTGTTCTTTGCTGATAATCATTTCTCTCGTAGGAAGAATCATTTCTCTCATAAGAAAACATAACAAAAGTTCGGTTAAATCGTTTTATTTGACTATTGGTGGTGATAATGTTGGATATTATTAATTATGAATTTATTGAAGTCAACATGGAAAGTGATTTAAAATAGAATAGATATATCAACCTTGTTTATGATAGATTAGTCATAAAGTTTTCATTATGTAAATCATTTTTTCTTAAGCACACAAATATACGGATTTTATTATAATTTTCATACAAAATTTTTCTCCACCCACGTATATTTAGCTCAAACTAGAGCTTTATTGTTTTTGGAGAAAAAGAGGCGCCGTCCTCATCCTGGATTCGAACCAGGGTCCCCGCGTTGAGCCCGCGGTGTCTTGACCTACTAGACGAATGAGAACAAGAACAAACGCATTTTTCTCCGTATATGAGGATGTAAGATATTATTACCCTTCACAGGGATAACACAATTGCCAAATAATGGTCAACACAGAAAAGCCTCCGGGGCGAGATTTTTGTGAGTTTTTCGTGGGGGAATTTATTATACAATTTTGATTTTGCATAATAAATCCCCCACGAAAAACTCACAAAAATCTCTCCCCGGAGGCTTTTCGGTGTTGACCATTATTTGGTAATTGTGTTATCCCTGTGAAGGGTAATAATATCTTACATCATAATTTTCCTTGGTCCACTCGTATAGTGCTTATCTATTGGAGCTAACACGACTAATGAAAATATTAATAGAATAAATAGATTAAAAAATATTTCTGAGACTTAATTTTATGCGTTATGATACAAAAAATTTATTTTAACATTACGAAGATTATATTTCTTTGGAACTATATTACCGTTATTGTATATGTAAAAGTTAAGATCAATGGATGCGATGATACTATTGCTTTAACATACAAAAATATCTTCGCTATATGTAAGACCTGATTTGGGTATATATAGTCGATTACATTTAGTCGATTACATTTAGTCGATTGTTAAGCCGAATGTTCAGTCGATTACATTTAGTCGATTGTTAAGCCGATTGTTCAGTCGATTACATTTAGTCGATTGTTAAGTCGATTACATTTAGTCGATTGTTAAGCCGATTGTTCGTTCGATTACATTTAGTCGATTGTTAAACCGATTATTCATTCGATTACATTTAGTCGATTGTTTACTCGAATATATTTAGTAGTTCGTTTAGCGGATTACATTCGACCTTTTAGTCTAGTGGATCCTCAACCCTTTTGTTCCGCAGATCCCTTCTTAAGAATAATTTTGATGGCAAAGCCACTGTCCCTTTTATATACTGACAAAATGTAGTATCTAAGGAGAAGAATATGGTTGTTAATTTTTGCATGATTCGTCAATGCCTGATTTTATTGAGGACAGCTACAAACGAAAATCGGGTTCAGCGTTGAGACAGCTCCTGTGTTTGGTTTTAGTTTCTTAAAAAAGCAGAAAATCCGAATTCATACAAGCAACTTGCGACAAACGGGAGAGAAATGTTGTGATTTATCGGCTCTTTTTTACATTCGTTCTTTGAATTTAACCAAAATTCAGGACATAAATTATTTTGGGAAAAAATTTTCAGAACGCTGTCTGACATATTATCTATGAGGCATTCATAATTAGTTAGTCAGGAAGGTTTAAGGCTCCTAAAAATAGAGAGCTGTCGCATATCCGCCATTTTGTTGCCATTGCATTACGTGATCGTTATTGCACTTCGTATTTATTGGCGACATTTTAAAAGTTGCGCCAATGTTTACATTCGTCGGATAATCGCGGATTGTTAATTATTTTTTTGGTCAAAATAGTGATCATTACGCAAATGGGGAAACCCTTTATGGCCAAGGTAAATGAAACCAGACAACACAAACGCAGAAGAAATGAGTTCTGTATCTGTATGAAACCAGAGGACACAAAAGCCGCAAAGTATTTGGGGATGATTCTGGACATGGGACTTAGTTTCAAAAGACATTTTGAAATCACCAAAAACAAAGCTCGTGCTGCCTTCTCCACACTGTTACCAGTTTTAGGACCTAAATCCAAAATGAGCCTTCCAACAAAAATTCTGGTATATAAATCTTCAATTAGGTCAATTCTTCTTTACTGCTGTGCTGTATTCACCTTTCTCGGTCCAGATAAAATGAGAACACTACAAATAATTCAAAATAAATGTTTACGAACAATGTGTGGAGCTCCTTGTTTCGTTTGAAACTCAAACATACACAAAGATTTAAAAGTCGAACTTCTTCACTGCGCAGCTCTCGACCAATGTTTTGCCATCTTGGAGAGCTGGAGAACAATTCAATAGCATCACTTATCGAACCCGCAAGGTACCGCCTTCAATACTTAATCTACTCCAAAAGGGATAGACCACGCTCGGTTTTGTGTCTTAGTGGGCTCATGGAACACCTGCAGCAAGGTGAACATTGTGCTTTGCGGATTTTTAATAATTAACTCACCTCGTGCTATCGTCGCTCGTGGTGAGAGCACTTGACTGCTCCCACTTACAGATAGTGGTTTCTTATCACAGCTAACTGGAAAATGAACCAGCATGTTTCAACTTGTTTTTGAACTGTTTCACTTGCACTATTGATGTAGTGATCCCCAACTTTATCATTAACTTATAACAAAATGAATGTCAAAGTGAAATGCGTGTGCGTTACCTAGGTCATTTGTACAAAAGAAATAAATTCTGCATCTTTATGAAACCAGAATTGTATAAAAAAAAATGGCGGCTAATACGTCGTCCTAGAATTTTAAGGACTCTAGGAAGGTTGTTTTTTAGAAAAAACGGTAAATGGATCAGTGGTGTAGTCCTAAAATAAAAAGTAGCCTAGCGCTCTTCTAAATCGGAGTGGATCCACGGGGGGGGATCATGGAACCCCCCCTAACCAGTCAACAGCCCATTAATCTGATAGGGGCAGAAATTGTCATTACGTATAGGTTATTGAGATGGCATTTCAAGAAATCCCAACCACAAAAGGCCCTTTGGATCCGACACTGCCTACAGCATATAGCTTCGGGGCATATAAGCGTAAAATAATAAAAATATAATACAACACACATGTGCCCACGCCGAACTAAACCAGGAATGACCTCTGAAGTTAATCAATCAATCAATCAATCAATCAATCAATCAATCAATCAGAATTTATTTATGCATAACATCTACAAAAATGAAATACATTGGATACAAGTTAAAAATAAGACTATTTAAAACACTTGCAACCATGGCACTTTGTTTAATTAATGTGTAATAATTTGTTAGATAATAAAATAAAGAAAACAATTGAAAAAAATAGCCAGAAGTTCACCTTTGTCGCCTTTGTGGCTTTTTTTTTATTTTTGGAACGCAGTTTATGACACGTGTTCCAAGCTGTAATTTCGTTTAAATTCCCACAATTCTTAGTTGATTTATTCAAAATTTTAGGGTCACTATTCTTAAAATGAATATTTTTTCTTAACTGAATAATAGAGCCACATATCTTTTATTTACAACTTGAACAGAATTTTGTTTGTAAAATGTATGATTTCCTAAAATTTTGCCCTAGCGCCGCTAGGTTACGCTAGGCCTCGACTACACCCCTGAAATGGATTCATCACGCAGTTATACACATTCAGTGTTATTACTTTTACATCAGAGTTATTACTTTTCAGGATATTAGGTGAAATTAATTTGCTTAAAATATGATATTGAGCTATTAATATAGTAAATTCGTAAGATGATGAATGATAATTTTCCAATAAACTAGGATCGTCCATTTATTTTTTACTTGACAATTGAATTATTTTTTCAGTGGATTATTTTCAGTGATACGGCGAAGCACATTTTTGGAACCTCTGATTTAGTATATTGCTTTTTCTAAATTAATAGGCTAATTTTGTTACAAAAATATACGTTAAAAAATGAATGTGCATTATGGAGAAAAATGCCATTATCATATTAATAGTAATTTTCAATTAATGCCTTATATTTTGTACTTTATAAATTTGAGAAGATATTTTAATTGAACCCATGATTTAAAATCCCTAGTCTTCACAGTATCCATTTATTATGGACAACGCGATTATTTTATTAAATTTGTTATTTGTTAAGTTTGAGCTAATTATTTTTTACTCTTAATAAAGTCAGGTTTGTTGTTCGCCATATGTAACGGTTCAGTTATTTACTGACTCCTTATTGTAATGACAGAAAGCATATTTTTTGTCTCTTATGATATCAAGATTTATCCTTCTGTAGATGGATTAAGAATTCTTAGATTTAATTCGAGGTATGTCCCTCACTAAAAACTTTTACCTTTAAGAACAGCGCTGAAAGATTCACCTCATACTTTTGTGTAATGCGAGCAAGACCGTTTTTATATATTTGGGGACCATGAGCTCATTCATTTCTGGAAATTCTTTTTCACTAACTTTTCAACGTCCTTCAATTTTACTGTAATAAATATTTTAAACATTGATAATTTCAAGCCCCTGTATCGGTCGGACCCACCCATGCAGATGGTACTGAATGTAGGTTCCAAAACGTGTAGGTTCCCACAGACTACTGAAATATAGACAAAGCTTCCCCTTACACTAATGTCGACAAAATCTGCACAAATAAGCAACATCTAAGAGCACCACACAGAAATTTTCCTTTTCAGTAAATTGAATCATTGAATAAATGAAGCTGTCAATGAGACTCTTTTGTTGTCCACTATCAGCAGCTGACAACTAAAATTATTGTCGCCTTCCTATCCTGACAACAAAATTTGACAGTTATCGACGTTTCACTCACTGCTGAGATAAACTCCAGTTTATTTTAAGTTACCTTGTTTGCTTCAATCCTGAATTTTAAAGGAAAAATCAGTTTCGCGAGGTATTCTCTTCAGAAGTGAATGTGTTTTCTGAGCAACGATCTATTGGTGCTCAACATTTGCAAGTTGTGGGGCTTTCTTAACTAAATAATTATTAATTATTCTGTTTAAAATGTATCCTGTAAAGTTTCGAAAAAGAATTCGAGGAATGAATAAGTTATAAAATTTGACAAAAGAGTTTTAACTCCAACACAGTGTTTCCTCAATTTCTCATGAATGTTTCCTTTTCTGTTTGACCTGGTCTGCTAGATACGTTTTGATTCATAAGAAGACCATGTCATTAAATATGTCCAATATTAAATAAGTCAGCCGTAAAAACTCATCCTGTTTTCACATAAATTGAAAAAACTAACTTGCAGAAACTCTCTTTTCCTTCAATGAAGTTACAGCAGCGTAGTTTTTAAAATTATTGAGAGGGGTTCTTAAGCACATCAATACGCATTTATACATTACATAAGTAGAATTACTATTTATTTTAAATTATTGAGGTGGTATGCTCGGGCCCACTGACGACCCATATAACCCTAAACCTCTGTACGGTTAAGAAAAACCATTTAAATTTTCAAGACAAGGTAAAATATTTCCAGAAAAAGTCAATTGTCGGAAACCTGGTGAGTCACGACACCCCATCTCTTGGTTGAGAGCTAAGTGCTCTAACCAATAAGCTGCAGGTGACCTGATATTATTCTCCCTGCGAGGGGATTTAAAGCTTTTCGCTATAAACCGGTTATTCTCTGAAAATGGTCAGTTCATTGACTGAGATTTCAGATGGGAAAAATTGTTTTTAAATAAGCGACAGCCGAAAGTTCTACGTTTTTTTTTGTTTTTTTTTTGCAAGTTTTTGTACCATAGTTTCCATAATCCATGGTTAAGGACGAAATAAAATAAAATCATTTCTCTGTCTAGATAAGGTCAGAGATTCCGTGGCCAGATTAACTAACTCTTCAATGTAAAGAATTAAGCAAGTTCTAATTACCTTATCGTAACAATTGTTTCCATAAATTTACATATTTTAAAATCATCAAATGCGAAAATTTAAAAGCCAAAGCTTTCTGCTTTTGTACTGCTATTATTTAGATGATTGAGAACGTAGAGTTTCTTCGTCATTTTTTAATTCCGCCAAGATTTTTAAAGTTTCGTTCACTTTTTCAGCGGCACTGTATCTTGACCACATAGCATAATAATAAAGTTAATTAAAACTAGTGTTAATTAGTACTGTACTAAAATCTTACATGCCTGCTTTTTTTTAATTGCACGATGTTTTTTCGTTCATTTACTTAACTTATTTTTTGCACACTAAGCTCTTTAATGCGTGCTCAATTTATTTTTTAAGAGCCGAAAAATGTGTTTTCACCTCAACAGTCCAAACACACACTTCAGTAACCTGAATACATTTATACGTCAATAATTTGCTAATAAACTAAAGACGTGTACACACTTTAGTAATCTAAAGGCGCGCACAGACATTATTGATTTAAAGACGTACACACAATTCTGGAACCTAAAAGCGTGCACACACACTTTAGTAATCTAAAGACTTGCACAGACGTTAGTAATCTAAGGACGTGCACGCACGTTAGTGATTTAAAAACGTGCACACACTTTAATAATTTAAAGACGTGCACACACTTTAATAACCTAAAGACGTATACACACTTTAGCAATTTAAAGACGTATGCACACACTTTAGTAATCTGAAGACGTGCACACACTTGAATAATCTCAGGGCGCGCACATACGTTAGTAGTCTAATGACGTGCACGCGCGTTAGTGATCTAAATAATGCACATTTTACTAATTGATAACAGTTATTTTTACACTGGTGTAAGATTTAAAAATACAAAGTTTGGGGAACTAACTGCTTCCTTTTTTTCAAGTGAAGGCAGAAATTATTAATTTAATCATTTGCACATTAATTATCCGAACACATTCACTTGTACATATTTAAGTGTTCATCTCTGCTCTGACGCTATTAAATTCCAAATAGGCAATTCTCAATTTTCATTAACTAATGCTTCCTCTTCACTCCTTTTTCCTTTCGAATAACCTAATAACAACCCCGCGCGCCCCTTCTCTAAATCTGAAATAGCCAGATAAAAAAAAATACAAAATGAGGAATAAACAGGGTTTAGTCTGCTTTTCAATTAGTAACATTATATACCGACTCGTCTAATTATTA
This sequence comes from Dysdera silvatica, assembly GCA_006491805.2. Classification (NCBI taxonomy): domain Eukaryota; kingdom Metazoa; phylum Arthropoda; class Arachnida; order Araneae; family Dysderidae; genus Dysdera; species Dysdera silvatica. The sequence goes on from QLNU02015003.1 coordinate 150,318,012, forward strand.
GGAGAAATAATTGAAACTAAACAGACTATAGCAACACATTATTTCATTTAATAGAAATAGCGATTCAACTAATGAATAATGTTTGGTTGATGAAAATCAGTTTGAAAATAATGAATAATATAATAAATGAAAAATAGCTTTTCCAATTCATTTAATCTCCATTAAAGATTGTTTGATATATACTTATATATATATATATCATCATCATCATATTCAACCATTATCTATCCACTGCTGGATGAAGGTCTCTCCAAATGCTTTCCACACAAGTCTATCCTGAGCAATTCGCTTCCACGTCACCCCAACCTGTTTTCTTATTTCATCCACCCATCTAGTTTGAGGACGTTTTCTAGGTCTTCGGTGGTCTCTTGGAATCCAGTTCAGAATTTCTGTTGTCCATCGTTGATCAGTTCTTCTTGCAATATGCCCAGCCCATCGCCATTTCAGTCCTTTTACTTTAACAATGATGTCCTCTACTCTAGTTTGCTCTCTCACCCAAGTGTTTCTTTTTCGATCTCTCCTAGTTATTCCAAGCATGCACCTCTCCATGCTCCTTTGCGTTGTCTGTAACTTTCGTATTGCTCCAACTGTTAGACTCCATGTCTCTGATCCATAAGAGAGGACTGGCAATACACACTGGTTGAAGACCTTTCTTTTTAGACACAAAGGCAATTTCCTCCTCAGGATAAAACTGTTTCTTCCAAATGCACTCCAGCCAAGTTTAATACGTCTGTTGAGTTCTTTCATAATGTTGCCATCCATTGAAATCAGCTGGCCAAGGTAAATATATGAATCAGCAATTTCTAGCTCAATGTTGTCAACTTGTACTTTTGTTTCCTCTACGAAATTATTGAACATGATCTTAGTTTTTGTAGGTTCAAAATATATATATATATATATATTAAATATTTTCTACTCATCGTTCCATTTTCTCTTAAATGACATCTTCCCAACTTAAGACACTGTTCTAGATTTTTTAATAATTTTCTTCTGTTACGCACTGAAAAACTTACGAAATAGCTATATCATTAATTACTATTTTAATATCATGTATGAACTGAATATCAATTCGCCTTTCACCGTGCTAAATAGCATGGTTAATTTAATAGTAGAAAACATAACATAAAGTTCATTACCTTTAAGGAATGAATATAATATAAAGCATGAATTACAACAATAAAGTAAGGTAGTAATGGTAATAACCTAAGGTGGTAATGGTAATAACCTAATGTAGTAATGATCGTAACTAAAGATATTGACCATAAAATGAGCTATTAATTTTTATAAAATAGCGTAGTAATGACCATAAAATTGTGTAGTAATGACAAAAAAAGGGATAGTAATAACCATAAAATAGCGCAGTAGTGACAATAAGACTATGCTTACACTAAATACGAGATTGAACACTAGCACTATGCTATGGGTAGCAGTTTGTACTCTAAAATCCACGGAATAACCCTTCGCATAAATTGCAATTAACGATCTGCAGCATTTTCTACATCAGGTGGCGGTTTCTAAATATGCTATTAGAGCTTCTTTAAAAAAAAATGCCAAAAATTTATGTTTGGATGGTAATTTTTTTTCCAGTTTTGTTTAAAATGGTAATTGAAGGCGAAGATTTGTTTGGTTTGGCAACATTTAATGCAATAATTTCGTTCAATCACCATGATCTTGGTGGGTGTATATTGGTCTTAAGTGAGATTAAGAAAATGCTGTAAAATTAAAATACGAATAATAAAAAATGTATGCATTCACACATCTCTGACAAAGGAATAGCACGATATAACTGGAGATTAACAAGGAGATAATAGCCAGAGAATAACAAGTAAATAATATCCAAATAATAAAAAGGAAGTACTAGCTATAGAATAACAAGGAACTAATAGCCAGAGAATAACAGGAAATAATAGCCAGAGAATAGCAGGAAAATAATAGCCACAGAATGACAAGGAAATAATAGCAAGAGAATAAAAAGAAATGATAGCCAGTGAACTACAAGGAAATAGTAGCCAGAGAACTGCAAGGAAATAGTAGCCAGAGAATAATAAAGGAAGCAACGAACAATACTCAACGCAAACCAACGATCCAACTATTCTTATAAACACAGATCAGTCACTAAAATTAAAGCGTCGGGGGGGGGGGACAATTACAATATGGATAGTGACTACCTAAGAATGTCGTGTACTGGGTTGGCTTGGAGCAGGGGGCCTGACAATTCAATAATTATAGGTTCGAGTAACTTTAGAACAAACTACGTAATTCGGGGTTACAGAGAGAAAAAATGTACTTTATAATTCGATGGATGGGAGTTCGGTCTCTGAGCCTCATTTCTGAAGCCACTGGTTTAATGCAATTCCTTTCGCCTAGCACGCTGAGCAACAAATATTTCTTTACCATCTACTAGCAGCTTTACTGACTGCCACTTCATTTGCGGAATTTCAAAGAAGTTAGTGGGGAGTTGAAGCTGCGGGAAACAGGAAATCATAACAAAATATTCAAAAGCGCACACGTGTATTCATCAGTGAAGCGTGACTTCAAAAGTGGACTATCTTCAAGTATACAGCATCCCCCCCACCTCGAATTAAAAAGTCACAATTCATATATAGCAGTGTTTCTTAAAGTGTGATATGGGGCGGCTTATCAACTGGTCCGCAGGACCATCAACCACTAAATTTCCGAAAAAAATTAATTAGAAATTGCCGGCGTGGCTGGAATTTAGGTTCGGGTGAGATTTAAGAAATTTCTCATAAATATTACCTTACCTTTCGGCGTTTTGTGCAAGGTTTAAATACACCCATGCTGTCTACATTGCTTATTATTATTTATTTAAGTTAATGATGTCATTTTCATTGTAAATTTGACAAAATAAGATCATAACTGACACTCTCCTTATCAAATAGTGTTACTCTAAAAATTATTTTGTTTCAGGTGGGTTTGGCAACCAACCCATATTTTAAGGACATGGTCGGAAATTTTAGATTTTCTGCCAAAAGCTAGTGCTTTTTTAAAGTTAAAAAGAAGAAAAGAAGCTTCAAATTTTCCACAAAAGGAGTTAAAATTGATTACAAATTATATTTCAAGGAATAAACAAATACCTTCTGTCAGAGCTCCTATATACGTATATAAGCCTGCCAATAAAGCACAGAAATTGAGGGTTACTTTAGTTATGTCTTTTCTTGGGAGAGGCGGGGGCGGAATCTATGTGAACATGCTCAAGTAGGGCTTAATATTATTAACCATAGTTGGAAACCTTAATTTCAGGCAATATATTCTTTTAATGGGGGTAGGAGAACCCCCCCCTCCGATGGTCCTTGATAAATAAAGAAATGCTTAAAATGGTCCGCGAGCGACCAAAGTTTGAGAAACACTGGTATACAAGTTACCTAGTGAAGTCCTTTCTCACGCGCTTTTTTTGAAAAACAACTTTTGAAAACCGACAGTTATTTTATAAAAGTGGTCTTTTGGTAATATAAAGTGACTGTACTACAAGGTGAGACCAGTCGAAATTCGGAAGTTATTAAACGTAAACAGGGAAATAAAGCAGACACAGGAAAAATGTCAACGACAAATTTATTTAGTATCATTTAGTTAGCATTGAATGATATCTCATGCACACGGATCGCCTAAATTCAAAGCTACGTCCTTTATGACCCCAAGAGGATACAGCACTATTTTGCGTCTATCACTGTACACAAAATGTCATTCCAGACTAACCTTGTCATATTGACAACTTTTGTAATTTACATTTCCCTTGTATCTTGCTTAGTCCCGAAGTTACGTTCTCAATTTTTGTATTCATGATAGAATTCACGTGCCTATGCGAATGTCGATTGTAAAGTAATAGATGGTCAGTAATATAAATACCGAGGCTAGGGAATTGAACGTAATTCGACAAACACGTCTCAGGTTAGAATGTCTCACTACTTGAAAGATGAGTTTTGAGAATTGGATGAGCTCCATGCTTATTCAAGATTTTTCACGTTGTGCTGTTAATCTATATGCGTTGGCGACTGCTTTGATACTAGTGTGAGGATTAGCGAGGATATATGCCAGAACAGCCTCAGCATACACTCGAATATCCGAATACTTGCATCTGCCAGATCGCGGATGTGCGTGTATGCTTCCAGTCAGCGGCAAACGCAATCGTTGGTAATCCATGGAGTTGGATGTTGAAAAGCGATAAAGCGCTCGACATACCCCCTTGTAATTTCGAACTTATTACAACGACATGTGCCATAAATCACGACCATTTCGCAATACTCAACTTTCAAGTAGTGCCCCATTATTGCTTGCGACGTGTTTGTTGAAGTACGTTCAATTCCCCAGCCTCGGTATTCATCCAACTGACCTCCTATTACGTCACTATCAACATTCGCATACGCATGTTAATCTGATTATTAATACGAAAATTGAAGACGTAGCTTTGGAACTAAGCAGGATACAAGGGAAACGTAAACTACAGAAGTTGTCAACATGACAAGGTTAACAAACAGTTATTTCGACACTGGCGTAAGGTTTAAAAACTTCTTAAACCTTACGCCAGTGTCGAAATAACTGTTTGTTATGGAATCTCCTGGTGAAACTCTGTATTGTTTCGTAATGACGAGGTTAGTTTGGAATGATTGTGTACAGTGGTACTCAAAATAAGTCTATAACAACCCCGTGGAACACCAGAGGATGCAGCCTTGAATTTAACCAATCTGTGTACATAAAATGTGATTTCATACTAAATGATGCTGAATAAATTTGTCATTAACATTTTACTCTGTTTCTCCTTTCTTTCTCCTGTTTACGTGTAATAACTTCCGAATTATGACACCGGGGGGCGCTGCACATGGTCTCATCTTGTAGAGTATAGTCTCTTTATATTACTAAAACCCTACTTTTATGGCTATAGCTGTCGGCGTTCAAACGTTAAGGGCATGAGAAAGGACTTTACTGAGCACCCGGTATATATTATATCATCATGATGACGATAATGATACATGCATGAATTTTGATATTTTTGTTCAAGGGAGAGGGTATTGAGCACTTGAGGATATGTCACTTTTAAATTTACGATGCGCCGTTGCTTGAATTCAAGACCATAAAATACGGACTAAATGCTCAGTTAATTAACTAAGAAAACAAACTCATTATTAATTAATTATAAATACATATAAGTTAAGAGTGAAACTTACTTAACCGAAAGTGACAAGGAAGGTAATCAACGTAAAGAAAAATATCCCATAGAGACAACTGGAATCGTGAATGTTACCGAAAATGACATGTGTCACGAAAGTCATGAGCGAGAAGTTGCTTTGAGACATTTCTTAATTAATGCGAATTTAATTCTTTGTACATGTCGGCTACTCCAAGAACAGAAACTTGCAATATTGTTCGGAAGTTAAGACTTCAAAACGTATAACTGACATATAATTGAATGTGATTAATACATTTTAGATCAGTGGTTCCCAACCCTTTCGAGCCGCGACCCATTTTTATAGTAACCAAAAGATCTGCGACACCCACAATTATTTATGACCTCCAAAACAAATTAAATACCAAATTATATATATATTACATTAATTATGTATATTATATTAATTATACATATTGCATTAGTTATGTACATCGCCATTATGTACATATGCCAATTTTTATTACATTTATCATAATTTTATTAAATTATGTACAGTAGAATCCATTTTCGAACTGCCTCCCCTGTTGGGCGTGGGCCCCACATTCGGAAACATTGCTTTAGATGGATGGCGGGAGGGAGAGAGAGAGACAAATCTATTTTTCCCAAAACCACAATATCTTTTAATATTTGTTTATTTAGTACCACAGTATTTTCTCACGAGATTATGCATGAGAATTTAATTCAAATATGTAAATATATTTTTACATTTGCCCTTTCTGTTAAAAATAGTTTTAACATGCTTTCGTTTGCAAATGATAACTTGATTTGAGCACTATAAGCACTGTACTTAGAATAAGGAAGTACTGAAGTACATTATGTATTCCTCTGTTATAATAATTTTAAGACTTACAATGAGATATACAGTATGCTAATTTTCAAATTCCTTAAAACATGAATACAAAATGTCTATTTAGAGTAGATTAAAAATAAATATGCATGTCATAGTATTATATTTATAATGTACAAAAAATTTAACACGAAAATACAATGAAAGCAGTACGTAATAATTGTACAAAATATACCGTTCTGCGGGCGTTTCTATGTTTACCACTTGTTCGTAAGTGTTCCTCGCAGATATTTTCATAAGAAGACGACTTCGTTTCCTGTATTCCGGTGGCCTAGTCGGTATGACGCTCTGATACACACATACAGAGTGGTCACCAGTTTGACTCCGGCTGGAGACGCTATTTTCTCGTTTTTAATTTCCTTTCTCAAAGTTTCACGATGGCGAGTTATACCTACAGCTCTGGTGTAAGTTATATGTGTGGTTGCTTAACATCCTTCCAAATAAATAAGGGTAATATACCAAAATACGGTAAAATAATAATTACTAAACCCTTAATGACAATTTTACTATATATCAAACAACAAAGTCAATTAATCAACGTTTATTGGCATAGTGATACCAGCGCCGATGTTATGGCGTGATTAGATGGTGAAACGTTCGAAAGAAAATAAATATTTCTGCGTTCGGTGGGACCTGAACCCACGACCTTCCACTTGCCGGGCGGAGGCTCTACCCACTGAGCTACGAACGACAATATATAATCTCTTTACGAACGTATATATACTGTTGCCAGTTATTTCGCAGAATGGTGTAGTACATAGACTACTATTTAAACCAAATTGCAAAGAGACTGGTATTAAATTGATCGAAATGCACGTTGCAGCATATGTATTTATTTTATATAAATCGAACACTACGCAGATTAAATCAAACAACAATGTCGATCAATCAACGTTTATTGGCGTAGTGATACCAAAGCCGATGGTATGGCGTGATTAGATGGTGAAACGTTCGAAAGAAAATAAATATTTCTATATGCTGCAACGTGCATTTCGATCAATTTAATACCAGTCTCTTTGCAATTTGGTTTAAATAGTAGTCCATGTACTACACCATTCTGCGAAATAACTGGCAACAATATATATACGTTCGTAAAGAGATTATATATTGTCCTTCGTAGCTCAGTGGGTAGAGCCTCCGCCCGGCAAGTGGAAGGTCGTGGGTTCAGGTCCCACCGAAGGCAGAAATATTTATTTTCTTTCGAACGTTTCACCATCTAATCACGCCATACCATCGGCGTTGGTATCACTACGCCAATAAACGTTGATTGATTGACATTGTTGTTTGATTTAATCTGCGTAGTGTTCGATTTATATAAAATAAATTTACTATATATGTTTACAATTTATGTATTTTTTAACATACAGTTAGAAATTGAGTTACATCAAGTCATAAATATGAATGAACAGCAATATGTGTGTGAATAATTGTGGTAGGGAGAGGGAGTTATGTGTGTTGTTCGCCACTGACAAGTAATTTTGGAATGATATTCTTGGAACATATGAATCTAATCAGTAGCTAACAATAAAAATTAAATATAAATTCGACTATCAATATCTATCTTAATCATTTTAATCCCTTATGGTTAATTGCTTGAAAGTAGATGTGTCTACATTGGAATAAGCAATTAATATTGCAACGCATTCGACTTGTTCAAATTTATATAAATCGAACAAATTAAATCAAACAACAATATTAATCAACGTTTATTGGAAGGACCCAGTGGAAGGTCGTGGGTTCAGGTCCCACGGAATGCAGAAACGTTTCTTTTCTTTCAAACGTTTCATCATCTAATCACGCCATAACATCGGCGCTGGTATCACTTCGCCAATAAACGTTGATTAATATTGTTGTTTGCTTTGATTTGTTCAAACACTTTTTCACTTTAACTTTCGAGTTCGTTGGAACGATGTGTAAAATCTGAAAATTTTGCAAACAAACAAGAGGGGGGGGGGAAGTAAAAGTGCTCTTAATGATTTGAGAATGATTAATATTTGCTTTAGCAAAATATACGTTTAGGAAACATTACTGAGCGACTGTTTACCAAGTAAACTTCTGATTTGCAGCGCTCGGCTTTGTAAACAAAGTGCTTTATTTACATAGCTATGCTCGCTGCAAAGATAACCAGGTGTACTGTTAAGGCTGCGACGACCTATTCACGCCCGTGCAACAAGTATTCATTCGCAAATTGGCGAAAAATGAGGTAACCCTCAACGTTATTAGGCTATTTATCGCCTAATTTGGAATGCAGAAAAACGCGGTTGCCAAAATTCCAGGCGCCAAATTTCCCGCCAAGCGAACGAAGTCCTCTGAGTGGTCAGTTACTTGAATGACGTCAGCGCTTGCTATAATGAGTCTTTTTCCTAAATTTAATAAATACCAGATTTTAATTGCAAACATATGCCTATGTTTTATGTATTTGAGCATTATTTTAATGTTTTATGTCCGAAATGTATCTTCTATTAACTCTGTTAACGTAAGAAAGGGCGAACTATATTGCACTGGCGAAATCATACTGCTGTGGACCTTGTCACTGTCCAAAATGCCTACGCCGCAAGTATAGTTAGATTTTAATATGATTAATGGTGTTTAAGCCTAACACCGAGGCTCAGTTAGAAAAGCAAGTTGATGCAAAGTTATCAGTTTAGAGAAATGCCTGACTTCCGGACGAAGAAACATGAATAGAAAATTTGGTGATATTTATACCGGTTCTTAACTAGTGCTTAGGAAATTTTAATAAGGGGCTCAATACCCGCCCCCCATTATATATATACCAAAACACATTTTCTCTAAGGCTGCATTACATAATCCTCTTTAATGCCACTTAAGTCTGTCTGCTCATAAGTTTTGAATTGGTACGCTACTTTTCTTAACCAATTACGGAACCGATGTAGTGGAAAGCAAATATTGCGCTTTCTTTGGTATGTGAGATACTTACGTTTATGATGTAACAATTTGAAATAATTTAACTGTAAATTACGATATCGGCACATTATACAATATTTAATGATTAAAAATAATTTAAAAGCCCCAGCTGTTTAGTAATTATTATCTGCCTTCTTCGCATTCGCTAGATTTGAGTCCGACTCCAAAGTAAACTCGGTTGGTTGTAAAATGTTTGCTGGGGTGGTACCAGTTGCCTACATTCGTGCCCCCATAACAAAACGACTGACCTTTAGTTACCTGCCTTTGTCTGACAGTTAAAAATCTAGTAGATAAATTAAACACAACACTGTCGCAGTTAAAATTAAATAATTTAATGTCATGACAACTGTTTCAAGTGACTCGCGCTGCTTTTTTCGAACGCTATATATACATATACAATAATTTTTGCTATCCACATTTAAGTAGCTAGAGGTTTTTATATTTGGAGAAAAAAAGGCGCCGTCCTCATCACCGGACTCGAACCAGGACCCCGCATTTAGCTCGCGGCATCTTGACCAACTAGACGAATGAGGACAAGAACAAACGCATTTTTCTCCGTATATTAGGATGTAAGATATTATTACCCTTCATACATACATATGAACCAAACAAACTGTTGATCGGTAATGCCCTATAAAATTACGATTGACGTGCTAGACTGCGCAAAAATAGTAGATAAATAAAACACAATACTGTCGAAGTTAGAAATTACACAATTTAATGTCGTGACAGCTGTTTCAGTAGCTTCTTGCTACTTTTTCAAACGATATATACATATGAACCAAACAAACCGTTGATTGGTATTGCAGTTTGTTTGGTTTATATGTGTATATCGTTTGAAAAAAGTAGCAAGAGGATACTGAAACAGCTGTTACGACATTAAATAATTTCATTTTAATTGCAACAGAATTATGTTTTATTCATCTACTATTTTTGATCAGTGTATCACGCAAATCAGAAGTTAAAAATCTATCAAACATCAAAGACTTAAAAAAAACAAAATGGTGGACATTTGCCATAACAGAAAGAACATTTCGCCTAATGTTATTAATTTTATTTTCAATTATATCATATTCATAATACTTATGGGATTCTTCATATATTTTATTCCCACAAAGCTATGAGATTGACTGTGCAGCTTTGAGTTACGGTACATTTGCAAATGCAACCTAACTTGTTGAGACAGAATGCCCTCTAATGGCGTCAGAGTATGAACCATGGGATCATTCGGAACAAGGGCGGACACAGGGGGGAGGTCACAGGGATCACGACCCCCCCAAAACTTATATTTTCTCACTGAAAAAAAATTCCAATTTTCATTATAAATGAATGATGTTATTCCATGATCCTGGCAAATTCTATCCTTGACCCCCCCAAAACGAAAGTCTGTGTCCGCCCCTGATTCGGACACCAACCTAGTTATATGTTAATGCAAATAGTATGGATAAAGGGATAACATAGTAAAGTGATAAAGTAGTAAAGTGATAAAGTATGGATAAAGTGATAAGTATGGATAAAGGGATAACATAGTAAAGTGATAAAGTATAGAAAAAGTGATAAAGTAGTAAAGTGATAAAGTATGGATAAAGTAATAAAGTAGTAAAGTGATAAAGTACTAAAGTGATAAAGTGGTAAAGAGATAAAGTACGGATAAAGTGATAAACTAATAAAGAGATAAAGTATGGATAAAGTGATAAATTAGTAAAATGATAAAATATGGATAAAGTGATAAAGTACATGATAAAGTGATCATCATAGTAAATTGACCGCTTGAATAAAGTGACCACTTTTTTACAACAGAGAGGGAACGGGTAGGAACTTACAAGAGAAGGCCCGAGCAGGACAACTCCGATTTTAATGAGAGTCATCTCATTTGAAAGCTCTCAAAAAATTGTTAAAGGCGTATTTGAGTGTTTTTCAGGGTGGACTTTAATACAGATTTCAGGTGCCAAAGAAGTGCAAAATTAGGGGCGTTTTCGAAGATTTCAAATGGCTGTACCTTGGTTCAAATTTAGAGCTAAAGATTAAGTTTTGATGCCTTGTATCCATCTTTCAAATATTTCGAATACATGTTTCAGTATTTTTCGGATAAAATATTATTGAATCTAATTTTTCAATTCTGAACATCGCCTCTATTATTGATATCCATTAAAAGACTTATTAGCAATTCGGCGAAATCATTGGCGATATTTCCAGAAAGATGTTGAAAACTGGCTTGCTTTTATCATTATCTCATCTGAACCTGTAAGAGTAGAGTTACATTTTACGGAAAACTCAGTGACTAACATTTGCATTTTTTCTGCATATTCTTGCAGTAAAATTTAACATGTATTACTTGATCAAAATAAAAAACTAAAAACTAACTTGAAACTAACTAAAATTTACTAACTTGATCAAAATAAAAACATCTAAATTTTTTGTATATTTTTGAGACACCTGTTTTTCTTTTTGTAAGTAACAAATATTGAATTTCACTAACGTTCTTTGCAACTAAAGTCATAATAATTGTCAAGACGTTATAATTTCCTACACAAGTTTTCTGTAACTTAATATCAATCTGAATAAAACGTATAAACGTAGTTCATATCGTTCAAACACACATGTATATTAATTACTCATATATACAACGTGCTCATCCTATAACAACACGAAAAAAAATGAAAATTATTTTTGGAGAACAATGCAATCCTTTTACTATTCCAAAAAAACCCCGAGCGATACATGATGAAGAAAGTAGTACACTCTAACGCAGTGACGCACCCACGGGGGGGGGAGGAGCGATGGTGCCCAGAATCTAAGGGCCAGGGCTTGGGTTGACCAAACGGAAAAATTATTTTGATATTGCTCTTGAAAAAAAAATGCACAGAATACAACTGCCTTACTAAATTAATATGACAGTTGAAAAAATTTCTCAGTTAATTTCTTGGTGATAACCCCCCCACCCCGCACCACCACACACATACATACACCTTTGAAAAAATTCTGTGTGCCACTGCCCTCCTCCCTCCCTCCCTCTTCGGAGAATTCTGAGTGGTCCGCTGTTCTGATGCAAGGTAGTTTTTGGGGTATTACGAATGCAAGTTATTGAACGAAGATTTTACTCTTCGTATGAAAAGACATTAAATGATTATAAACAATAAATTCACGATATTTCCCATGAGCAGTAAGATCTTCCATTATTAATTTGTATCCTTAATGTGTGAATTTACATTTCAACCTCCTTTTATATGTTTCATGCATATTCAATAATACAAACGCAAACAGCCAGCTTTCTAGAAAGATCGCCATTGATTTCACCAAACTGCCAAGAAGTCTTTCGATAAATAGCAGTAATAGAGGCGATATCCAAAATTACAAAATAACATTTAATAAGGTTTTATCCGAAAAATCCTGAAACAAGTATTCTATATATTTGAAAGATGCATATAATGCGTCGAAACTTAATTTTTAGCTCTAAATTTTAACCGAGATAAAGCCGTTTGAAATCTTCGAAAATGCCTCTAATTTTGCCCTTCTTTGGCCCCTGACATCTATATTAAGGCCCACTATGAAAAACGCTCCAATACGTGTCTAACAATTTTTTGAGAGCTTTCAAATGAGACCACTCCCATTAAAATTGGCGTCGTCCAGCTCGGGCCCTTCCCTTATTAGTCATACCTATACCAAAATCTGTCCTGCATAGTGACCACCTGTCTATGGTGGCCATTGCTGTCCAGTCCCAAAGGTAGCCACTTAAACAGGTTCTACTGTATTTCGATTCTATAGTCACATTCTCTTAATTCTAACGTTGTAGCTATTCTCAGACACTGGGAATTTTTTATAGCTTTCTGCAGCCGAGATTAATGGATAATAAGTAGTAATAAAAGATTAAACCACTAACATTTTTATTAATATTAAATATTCATTACCTTTTGCTAACAGTACATATATTCTTAATTATCTCCCATCATCAACTATCATTTTCGGGATCCGGATATAATCCCGACACCCGAAATCCCGACAGGTTCGGTATTTGACAAGTCAGAATCCCGACAAGCCAGAATCCCGACAAGCCAGAATCCCGACAGCCAAAATCCCGACAGGGTCAGAATCTCGACAAACCAAAATCCCGACAAGCCGAAATCCCGATAAGCCAAAATCCCGACAAATCAACAATCCTGAATTATTCTTAATAATATAAATCAAATATTTTAATTAAATACTAGGGGCGGACTGTGTCCACTCAAAGGGCGCAAACCCTGGATTTTTGAAGGGCGTGAGTCAGTGCCGGATTAAGGTCAGGAGTGAGCACAGATTTTCTTTTGGTGGGGGGGGGGTCAAGGCCAGAATTTTCCATGGTCGTGGAATAACATCCTTCATTTATCATGGAAGTTGGAAATTTTTACAGTGGAAAAATATATTTTTGGGGGTCATAACCCCCTGTGATCACCCCCCTGTGTCCGCGCTGAATTAAGGTTTCTGTGGGTCGTAGACCGAAAGGATAAAATGTAGGGACGGAATTAGGGGGGGGATTAAGTGAAATGAAAACAACATTGAAAAGATACAAGGTAAAGGTCCAATGAGGTATCATTTTCGAAAATCAAGTCATTAATCGCCCCCTTGAATGACCTCTAAATCCTCCCCTGATAATATGGGCCCACTGGCATATACAAATGGAGTGGGAGTTGATGAGAATTGCAACAGTCCAATTGCGATGAAATTTTGTATGTATACGGATGAATATATGGAGTTGTTAATTTTTAATATATATAAATACAAAATTCCAAGATCCAAAGTTCCAAGACCTTGGCAAATTCTGGCTTTGAACCCCACCCCCAAACAAAAGTATGTGTTCGCTCCTGACCTTCATCCGGCACTGACTGGTGCCCTCCGAAAATCCAAGGTATAGGCCCTTTGAGTGGACTTTTAGTTAAAATATTTAATTAATATTATTAAGAATAATTCAGAATTATTGATTTGTCGTGATTTTTGCTAGTCGGGATTCCGATCCTCTCGAGACTTCTGCTTGTCGGGATTATATCGGGATCGCTATGCAAATATCTATGCTTGCATAATTCTATAGCGCTATAGCAGAAGGACTATGTTTCTTTACGTGTATTCGCATATGTCAGATTTATTTTAATATAAACAAACTAATTCTCCCATGTATTATGCGATATATTTACATATAGGTTTATGTATTTTCTATAACGATATGTATTTGCTTTAACCATACCTATATATATATATATATATGTGTGTGGATGGATGGGTGAGTGGGTGGAAAGAAGGAAGGAAGGAAGGACGTCCGCCGTCTTCGAAAAATTATTTGCTTGTCCAAAACCATCAATGTCTTTTCCGTGAAATCTTTACCAGCATGCAAGGGTTTTAAGAACACTTTGACTTTGTTAACTTAAATAATGTGTTCATTTAAGAAAGCATGTTGCAAAACTTCAGAATTTGTTACGCACATTTCTCGTACAGAAATAGCTGAAACTGGCAAATTAAATATCCACATTGCATACCCTAAACAACACTTCATAATAATTCTTGGCGTAGTGTTTATTACATCAATACAATAGTTTATTTATGACGATAAGTGAAATCATGACACGTAATTTATTAAGCTGTTCCATTACATATTCTTTCCGCATGTTGGATCAAGTTTTTGATTATGTGTATCTTCATGAAGACAGCTCCGCAAGACATCCATGAGTCCAACATACTTTCTCATCAACTATCCTAAAACTAAAACCAGAACCACATAAATGATCAAAGAACCAGGAGCTTAGTCTCGTGGGATATCCCTAAGGATGAGTTATGGTGAAGCCGTGTTGATCATTATACCTTGCAACAAGTCATTATTCCAAGGTACATACTCCCTAACGCACAGAAGAGAAATCATACCCGTCTGGAACACTCAGTACGAAAGGTACATCCATGAAACAATCTTTCTCTTTATTATAAATATGTTCTTGCTTAGTAAACTGTTTCTTATTTATAGCTGAGAGAGCTATCGCTCAGTACGGATACTATTTTCGTCCTCAAGTACTTGGAAATGAAACTTAAGTATTCAAAAGCGTTTATTCGTGTATTGCTTTGATACCTGCGGAAATAATAACTACATAATACTGTTATATATTTTTCCACATTTATAATTATATTTCTGCTTCATCAATTGTTTTGTGGACCTAGTACCTTAGGTATACAAAAACCCTGTTTCTTTGTGCTATAATTTTGTTTGTTTTGACAGTAGTTTTTGGTCGATAATAATTCTAATATTATCCACCGAGGCAAGTATTTTATAATATAGAATTAAAGTGGTATAAATTTTTCATAGATATTTCTTGACCAAAACTTCGTTTATCGTCCCTTTAAATGTGACTTTTACAAAGGTACCTATGCGAAAATACACAGACATAATTTTCATTTTATGCACCTGGTACTATTATACAACTTTTCTCCTCATACGAATTATATATCTTTACAAATATTTGAACGAAAAACTCGAAAATGGAGAGTTTTTCAATTTAATTTTCTGAATTTTCCCCAGTTTTGTATATCGGCGCGAATCGATGATACACAGCAAAACTTATTTAAATATACATAGAAATATGCTTTCCACGAAAAATAATTTACGAATTCAACAATAAAATTCAACGCCATTTCAATTGCGTTTACACTTTATTTTAAGAGCTTTTCCTTTTCTCCGTTGTCTGTATCATTTTCACCGAAATGCATTTACATTTGTCTCTGACAGTAAATTTCAAATGTCTCTGCCTTCGAAACAATAAAATATCCCTTTTTCTCATGGAAGTATTTGCGCTTGTATATGTATGGAAATTCAACTTGTGAATCCGGGAAAAAAGTTCTATTTACTGTACCCCATTTCGTAGAGAATGGAGTTCTACTAATGCATAAATCCTGGGAAAAACGTCCAGCCTCGACAGTAAAGCAAGTAAATGGAGAAATAAAATCGTAAGATGTGTGGAACGTTTTCTCAACGCATGCGAGCAAATAAGAAGAACCTGAGGAAAGCCAGCTTTTATAAATTTTGATGCATCCTGGACAAAAGTACGTACAAGTAGATTCCTGGACTAGAATTTAAATAACTCGACCTGACTCCTGTTTTAAGATCTCCTTTTTTGCTCCTGGGGAAAAGGAAAAACTGCAGTTGTGACTCGTCAAATCATACTTAAAGGGTGCTCTTTCCTAATTTTTCAGAAATCAGCCGTCGCGCCGTACATTAAAAACGGAGAGATTTTACGATGCAAAATTTTTCGACTTCAATAATGAGAGAAGGGTTTTATTTTTTCTTGCCTTTCGAGAAAGATATTTTCCCCTTTTTTGCGTTTTGATATAAAGGTCTTTAATTTCTATCGCCTGCACTTTTGCCATTGGTTTGTTTTGTTTTTTTCTTTAAGAACATGTATTCCGGACCCAATGTTCATTTCCCTTATCTCAACGTTGCAAATGTTTTTCCTGAGCTTTAATTCAAAACGTTGGACACGTTTTTTCTTATACGTTTATGCGAAATTTCTCGCCAAACTTCAGAAAATTTGACGAACGCAAAAACAGATTATTCTTTATTTGCTCATGCTTTATAGATTGTCTTGATGTACCAAATCAGGCCCGGCACGACCATAGGCGAACTAGACGGCCGCCTAGGGCACCATCACCACTACAGATTTCTATTAAGAGGCTTAATACTCTAAGGTAATTGAGATGAAATTGCCGATAAATAAATGGAAATGAATGGATTATTTTTAATTGAATGCCTTCACCAATATACTCTCAATCAATCAATGGATCAATAAATCAATTAGAATTTATTTATGCATAACGTCTACAAAAATGAAATACATTGGATACAAGTTAAAAATAAGAATATTTAAAATACTTGCAACCATGGCACTTCGGTTAATTTTATAATGGCACTTTAACTCTGCAACATACAAATCGACGCACCAAGAAGGGGTTGTCCGATTGCGATAAAAATTGGTGGATATGAAGAACATACATAGAAAAAGAAAGGATTAAAATTTCAGAACAATTGAATGATTTATTGCAGAGTTTGACCGTTACAAAGGGAGGAAGTCAATAAGGCGTTGGTCCACCTCTGGCCTGGATGCAAGCTGTCACCCGGCGTGGCATAGACTGATAAAGATCCCGGATGGTGTCCTGCGGAATTTCTTGCCAAATTGTCTCCAACTGTCGGGCTAAATCGTCAACATTCCGGGATGGTTGCAATCGCCTTCCCATAGCGTCCCAAATGTGCTCTATGGGAGAGAGATCAGGAGATCTAGCTTGCCAAGGAAGTGTTGGGCAAGCTTGAAGACAATTCATAGCAACACGTGCCGTGTGCGGCCGGGCATTGTCTTGTTGAAACGTAAGTCCAGGGTGTCGCAAAAGGAACGGTAACACAACCGGTCGTAGAATGTCGTCTACGTACCGCTGTGCTGTAAGTGTGCCAGAAATGACCACCAAAGGGGTCCGGCTATCAAAGGAGATGGCACCCCAGACCATAACGCCCTGTTGTGGGCATGTGTGGCGTGCGATAGTAAGGGCAGGATCCCCACGCTGCCCTGGACGTCTCCAGACACGTCTGCGGTTGTCGTCAGGACACAGTTGGAAACGGGACTCGTCACTAAAGACTATACGTCCCCAGTCAGCGCAGTTCCAAGTTGATCGAGCCTGGCACCACTGTAATTGGACTTGACGGTGTAAAATCGTGAGAGGTAAGAGGAATGACGGTCGGTGCGAGCATAAATTCCGCTCTCTCAGTCGTCTACAGAGGGTCATGTTGGGCACATGTGTGCGGGCCACACGTTGAATAGTTGATAATGACGAATCCGGTGCTGTGACAGCTGCTCTGACAATTGCTCTGTCTTCCCGTTCTGTTGTGGTCCTAGGTCGACCGCTGCCGTCCCGACGCTGACATCTGCCGTTGTTGACCCACTCTTGCCAGCACCGTCCAATCGCCGCATCGCTTCGACCCACATGTCCAGCGATTCTTCGATTCGTCCAACCAGCCTCTTCCGATAGCACAACCAATTCCGATAGCCCAATCCGATAGCACGACCTCTTTCAAACTCTGACATATGCTCGTAATGAGCACGAATCTTTCGGCGAGGCATTGTTACAGTCGACGTAAGATATCCACAGTCAAAATGCAACAGAAATTTTGACCACATATTGAGAATCGCTCCTTATATACACCTGCTGAATGCGCAGTTCCGATGCGCTGGAGTTCCCGCTATTCATTCATTGGACACCAAATTTTAATCATTTGCATGTTCGGTCAAAATGTCTTTGCATACGAAATTTCATTACAATCGGACAACTCCTTCTTGGTGAGTGGATTTTGTTTTGTTATAGAGTGTATTTACCGTTCCTTACACAGAGTTTCTTTTATCCATTTCTTTTCGATGCCTGCCACTTCTTGCTTCCTTACATTAACAAATTTTCCTCTACCCAATTTATGTAACGCTGCATAATATTTTCTCATTATGGATACACCTTTCAGAGGCGTCAACAATACGGCTGCCGCACTAGAGGCCTGTGGAACGCTTTTCTTTTTGATATCATCGTGCACCCTTACAAGGCACTTGACAATTGCATTTTTTCCTTCAACAGTAAAATCCCAGATTATTTTGTTTATTTTGATCATCTATTTGTGGATTATACGATATTCTGTGATTATCATACTTCATTTTAACAGGGACTATAATGAGAGGGCAGAATGTGCTGTAATTTTTCACTTTTCGATTGTTGCAAGATGCACTGGGGTGTCAATTTCTTTATGGAGGGGCGCACCCGTCGTTCGCCTAGGGCGATATATTTTCTTGCACCGGCCCTGCCCAAACCATGTCCATATTCACCTTAGATGTGATAATGTAAACAATAATAATTTAAAGAAGTAATAATGCACTGTTGCAACACGTAGCGGTTCGTTCTTCCAATCCCTTTCGGTAGTTGAAAGGTGATGAAGAACGACATAGCAACCAGCCTCGAAGTTCCGAGACGGCTTAATCATAACTCTTTGACAAAAAATGAAATTTTAACTTCGTACCAGCCGGAACAATATAAAGATTATGACACAACTACTTGGCTCGAAGTCAGAACAACAAAGAATGTGCGGATTACCCATAGCACACACAATCTGTATCCAGGCAAAAATGAAACACATTGAAATTTGTTGTTGTTGCTCTTCCTCTTTTATTCTCCTCTTTTAATCCTGAGAAGGACCTTCACAAAAGACCTATTTTTCTCCATTTTCTGCAAATCTCGTGATCTCTCCTAAGGCTCTCAGAAAAGAGAGCTGGCGCATAACCGCCATTTTCCTGCCAGCGTATCACATGATCCCATTCATTGCTGTGTTGAAGTTGAGTGATTTCCAAGCGTGTTATTTTTAATAAAATAAGGTGAAATGGGTGAGTGTTCCACTGGGAATTGTTCTAATCATTCGAGGAATAAACATAGAATGTTTGCAGCGTAAAGTTTGTTTTGATTATTTGCATTATAATTTTACATTAATCGGAAACTAAGTTACGGTTGCAAATTGTATTTATTGGCGACATCTTAAAAGTTGCGTCAATATTCACAATCGTCGGGTAATCGCGAAGTGTTCATTATTTTTATGCCAAAATAGCGATCATTGCTCTAAAGTGGAAAAACCTTTATCGTCAAGATAAATGAAACCGGAAGTGGGCAGAAAAATGGCGGCTGTTGCTCCAGCTTATAATTCTAGGGGCTGTAATCTCTCCCCATATTCTGTCCTCTTTTTTCTCTCCAACGATTCTCTCCTCCATACGTTTTCTTGGACTACTTCCCCTTCTCTTTTCCCTGGTTGGGGATTAAAATAAGGATTTATTTGCCTTCTTACCTTGATTGAGGTTCCTTCGGTGGTAAGGTGGTAACGCGATTGATTCCAAACTGCGTCGAAAAAAGAGCGCTTACCAACCAATTGTTCACCGTTGTGTGGGGAATGGTTCCTTAGTCCTTAAGAGGTTCGGATTCCTCGGAAAACCATAGGTTCCGACGCAGAATGACTCCTGCTGTTCTTAGACATTACATCTCACAAAAATTCTAATACAAGTTTCTGGCTGCAGATATTTCAAAATTCTGTAACAGCTTTTATCCACCAATATATGTTCATTCTCATGCACAAACAATTCTGTAGGAAAGCTTGATTCGTATGTACGGCTTCGCCATGTTTGGTGCCGATTGATTCTGCGCCAATCATTTTGCGCCTTGTTTGGCGCAGATTGACCTTTTTGTCCTTGCGCCATATAACTGTAACAACCAACCGTGATTTTTTGCTTTTTTTTACTTGGGTAATTCCTCCTTATTTCGGAGTTAAAATTATTTTCTTTTTGCAATAAAAGCCAAGTTCAGATATATTGCATTTCGAAAATAAAAGCATTATTTCATATACTTCTTATAATAGGTTCACAAAGAAATGTTCATATAGATTATATGGCTTTTTTTTTAATGAAATATCTAGATTTTCGGCATTGAAAATATTTTTACTTGAGATGAATATTAAAGTGCAGTGATAAAAGTGTTTCGTTCAAATGTTTACATGAAAATTCTAATGGTTACATTGTTTACCATGTGTCACCACAGTTACAACTGAAAAGACACCCGATAAGTACCACGTGTAACCAATCGTGAAATATTTTACATGTTGTTTACATGTTGTATCCAATTGTACAAATTTTAATCAACAACGTTCATTTTTAATCGAAATTATTTTAAACTTCGAGATACGAGTAGCTTAAGCAACTCTTTTGCAATCATTTTTAATTTTTTACCCGATGCCCATTTCTTCAATCTTATTTGATTTTATAGCGTCGTTTTTTTTTTGTGTTTTTAATACACTTTGCACCATTGTATAAGATTTAAAATTCTTCTTTTAATTCAAACCGTGAGTACCAACTCAACTTGTTTTGTGGAGAATGGCACTTGATCTCTTTGCGTCGTAAAGGTTCAGCCAATCTACAAACCAATTTAATTAAAACGTATGGTTTTACTCCATCACAAAACGATGCTACATTTTGCAATGATTATCGATGGAACTTTACGTCTTCGAATAAATTTGTTTAAAAAAAGACACATGCCCACAAC
Organism: Dysdera silvatica; assembly: GCA_006491805.2. Classification (NCBI taxonomy): domain Eukaryota; kingdom Metazoa; phylum Arthropoda; class Arachnida; order Araneae; family Dysderidae; genus Dysdera; species Dysdera silvatica. The sequence goes on from QLNU02015003.1 coordinate 150,339,074, forward strand.
AATGAAGAGCTAAGAATAGGCGAATGTTTCCATACAGACGGGCCCTGACTATCGCACGCGCCTGCCGGGCCCGGTCCCTAATTTTTAGGTGCCCCAAATTTCGGTATTTTCTGTAACGTTCAAAATTTTTCAAAAAAAAATTTCAGCACCTTCTAACTTAAATTCAAATTGAGGATTTTATTTGTTTCACATGCTGCCACAGCGAACCACGGTCAGAAATTATAGAACATGGCATATCCTGTCACAGAAACCATATATATATACGTAGGTTAAAAAATAGGCCAAGGGCCACCGAAATTTCTTTGTGCTCTGGGCTTCAACTTACCTTAATCAGGCCTTGCATACAGGGTGATTCTAAATTTACGGGACAAACTTTGAAGGGACATAGGACTAAACATTTTTTGTAAAACGATGTATGTCCGCAAATGTGGCGTTTACACGCTAACACAGAAATTTTCTAAAACATAAAAACCAAAGTTCACTTATTTCATTTCACAATAAATGCTAGAAGGAGCGATACTGGATAAAAATGCATGCCTGGCAGCATCGACTCCTTTGCTGGTATACATTCCGAAGTGGCGCAGTATAGCCCAGATGCTCTTGCGCCATAAAAAAGCCAAACAAACAAACAAACATTCCGAAGATACCAACCTTGCTTAGTGTAGAATGACCATTGTCCTTGCGTCATAAAAATATAACAAACCAACTGAAAGTACCAAGTTTTTATGAAACACTTACAGAAACCACGGCAAGTCCGATGATGAGGTGCTCAATGGAAGCAATTGGAATTTTGTATAAAAGCCTCTTTGGATCTTCACATGGCCCGGCGGTTACAACGCGTTCACCTGATGTACGGTTGGTTATTCCTGATTTGATTTGCAATTGCAACCCCCCCTACTTTTTCAAAAAAAATACCTTACTGACTGCGTACCGTAGTCTGCCGTTTGTTCCATATGCTTTAAGACAGTGCTTTCCAATTTGAGGTCGCAACCTTCAAGGGGAGTAAGGAAGAGGTTTTTGTAGGACGCCGTAATTATATTTTTAAGAAATTAGTTTCATACCAAATGTTTCCAACGCTTTTATATTTCAACATGGCTACACACATTGCAATATTCTACTAATGGTTGTTAACTTTATATCTATAAGATACGTTAACATAATAAATATAATGTATATGTTTAATATAACTTTACATTTAATGTGTTTTCTTTACTCTGTTAAAAATTGTTTTATACAAACATGGAGGCGGCAGGAAGAGGTGGGGTCGCAGATCTTTTGGTTACTATAAAAGGGGGTCGCGGATTACTTGGTTACTATAAAAATGGGTCGCGGCTTGAAAAAGATTATTAACCACTACTTTAAGAGGTTCGGATTCCTCTGAAAACTATGAAGCTTGGCACAATATTACCCTCCTTGTCTTTGCACCATAAAACTCACACAAACTATGATTTCATCATAGATAGAAATCATTTTTTTTAATCGGGCGAACGTGGTGGCCAAGCGACATGTCCATCTTGAACAATCCACGTTTCTTCACTCCCTCTCGTAATAAAGGGTCTTCCAAGTAATTACGCATATCAAGAATGGAATGAGCTGGCGCTTTTCTAGCACCTAAGCCTTCCAGTTGCGGATGTGCATTGTTTGTCAAAAGGTGTTCGTTTTAATAGGCCCTATCGCCACTTAAAGCTTGCCCCGTGGCTTTAGGATCACCCTGTATATATGAACTATTAGGATCTTGTGCACTTCCATCTATCTGTCCGAAACAGGGTGTGGTCGGAAAGCAATGTGGACAGCATCTTTAATGTATGGGTCTCGTGGAGCAACGGCCATATCTTTTTCTTGATAGTCTGTTTAAGCCTCAAAATCTGAAGTTAATTTTCTTTATGCAAACAAACTCTTTTTTTTATAAAAAAAAATGTTATTTTAACCACCCTAATCTGCTAAGAAGGCTCTTGTTTATTTTAATTATTTTTAGGATTTAACTTTTAAAATTATTGTTTAAAATAAGGTCTATAAAAATTTCACCATTTCATAACATTTTAATATATTAATTTATTAATACTTATTGCTGACTTATTTATAATGAATTTGTTACTAATTTACTTATTAATGCAAATTTATTACTAATTTTCTTATTAATGAAAATTTATTACTAATTTTCTCACGAATACAAATTTATTGCTAAATTATAATAATACGAAATTATTACTAATTATCACAACCTCGTTAATAATTACTAATTTATTAATACTGGTTTAATATTAATGTATTTAACGAAACTAATTTGCTTTAAAATAAAAAAAAGGTTCGTCTATATCTTAAAATGAACAAATATTCTCCGTAAACATGATAGAAATCAGGGGCGTACGCATGGTGTAAATGTTGAGGGTTTTAAACTTAAACATCCTCAAGTGAGTCAACCTGAGACAGAAAAATATAGCAATGTATTTTGTATATTTCTTGTTTGTTTGAATTTTTTATGGCGCAAGAGCATCTAGGCTATACTGCGCCAAACATTTTGTCAAACATTCATGTATTTTGTATGTTTCTTGTTTGGAGCAGTATGACCCATGTCATTCTTGCGCCATAAAAATACAACTAATCACTTTATACGTTGTCTTTCACTTTCAACTATATTCTGAGTTTATTTATTAATTCATTCGTTGTTTGACCCAGGATGACCCCTGATGTCCTTGCACCATAAAAATACATCTAACCATTGTATACTTCATGTCTGTCACCCACAACTATATTCTTAATTTATTTATTCATTCCTTCGTTGTTTGATGCAAAATGACTCCCGATGTCCTTGCACCATAAAAATGCAATCAACCAACCGTCATTCCGTTATCCATCAATTTTAGGAGGGTCTGACCCCCAAGTATTCTTTAAGCGGCTTGGGCACATTAGACTTGGCGCCTCCGATGGAAATCCACCTTCCAAATAGTATATCAAAATTCTGGAAGTAGCAAAAGGTAATTGAATGTAAAGCTTCTATGTTTCAAAATTCTATGTACCAATCGCATAGAAAAACACTATGCCGTCACCATATTATCTATGATATCTGTGATTGAAGTAATGATAGATATCATCTACTTGGTCGTTATTTATGGAAAAATCCACATCCATCTCTAGCCACTGCATGTTAAAATCAATAATTCAGCACACTTAAGTTTTGTAGTAATATTAATCGATGTGAGCTATTTTATTTATCAATTACACGCCTTCAAATTTGATTTATGACATTGAAAAATGAATTTTATAAATATTAGTTAAGTGCTCTCAGCGTGGAAAATATATCTGTGGTGACATAGATTTCTGATTGCTCTTCAGTCCTCCTCCAAAATTCGAAAATTCTTCTGATTCCAATTACTTGAATGAAATCCGAACATTTCGTTTAAGCTCATTTAGTTTCTCAATTTCAGCATCGCTATTAAGGGTTCTTGAAATTTTCTCTTTCATGACGGATTCACTTCAGTGTTGGGGGTCCCACGGCGATTGCTCTATTTCAAGATCTGGGAAAAGGCACGGAAGACATTTGAAATAGACTCGAATAAAACCACCACCCAATTTTTCGATGTCAACAACCCGATCAGTGCGATGTTTATTTTACACTCTATCGATATAATTGTCCTAGTACTTAACTCACTTTCAGAAAATTCAATAGCTTGTGAACAGAATAAGGTAGACCCTTTATCACATTGTCGGCTTGAAAATAATTATTGAATGGCTTTCAATTATATTGGGCATGGTGAAAATGATTTTTCAACAAACAAGACTTTAATAATTGCAGTTCTTGATTGCTTCAGATGGCGACTCACTAAAAAGCCGAAATAGATCACACCACTTTTCATTTTCAAATTAACCTTTAAAGTGGAGATTCTCGATCGGGAGGGGATTTTGCTGTTTCAGGGAGGGAAGGAGATTTCAGACTCGAATGAGTACACACCAACTACGCCCTGCGGTGGCGCAGTGTGGTAACGCGTTCTCCTATTGCGCGGCTAATCCGGGTTCGACTCCCAGCAGTGCAAAAAGAACGCTTACTCAGAGATCTCATAAAGATCGCACTGCTCACTGTAGTCCGGGGTTTGGTTCCCTAGGCCTTAAGAGGTTCGGATTCCTCGGAAAACAGTAGGTCCCGGCGCAGCATGACCACTGTAGTCTTTGAGCCGTAAAACCAAAAAGCAACCAACACACCAACTACAGTTGTTGGATAAAAAAATCTTAGAGGAAAGGAATGATGCCACGAGGTATGGCGAAAGGGGTGCAAAAGTAAAGACAGTTGAAAAATACTTCTTTACAAAAAAAAATATAAAATTACATAAAATCATCAAATAGCGTAAGAAAATAAAAAAAATCAAGTGATGAAGATAATAAGATAGCTAAGAGTAACAACAGAGAGCGCTTGTTGAACGTACTGAGTCCAAAATGACTTGATAACTGTTGCAGATAGCTTTGTTTGTTTGTTTGGATTTTTATGGCGCAAGAGCATCTGGGCTATACTGCGCGATAAGCCGTATTCACACTCGAGATAACTTAATCGATTAACTTGGTTGGATTAACTTAGTGGATTAACTTGGGATAAATTAATGAGACAGAAAGAGCCCTACATTGTCTTCCGATGTCATGGCTTTTATTCCATTCAACGTTTGACATAATTTGCGATATTTTATACAATTTCGAAATATTGTTTGTTTGGCTTTTTTATGGCGCAAGAGCATATGGACTATACTGCGCCAATCGAAATATTCAGGACCAGCAATCAACAAAAAGTTCCTCCATGTTTCACTTTGCTATATGTAGCCTAATATATGGTGCACAGGTTTCTTGTTTGCACTTCATGTATTTCGACTAACGCTGACGTAACTAAAATTGACACGCTTTTGCTCTTACTTTTGCTCTTTACTCACTAAACACTTCGTCAATAATTCGCATCTTAATCAAGCAAGAACTCATACGTTTGCTTTGACCCTAAATATAAAATGTTTTCTATGTCTGTCAAATCATCAGTTAAGAAAATGTTTGCAAATCCACTGAAAAAAATGTCTGAAGATCTTGGGTAAAGTTATTAGCAAGAACAAAGGGTCGCAGCTTTCCCCCAAAAGAAAAGAACAGCACAATATAACGCCTGGCCGCACATTAAGACGTGTTCGTATAAAAAACGCATAATTAAAAAAAGCGGCCACGTAAAATTTTAATTGCATCAGGCGGTATTAATTAACACTTAGATCTAATTAGCTTCCACCTGGCTAAACATGAGTACAATTAAGAAAATCCATAATACTTTTTAAAACGAAACTCACGACCTCAAAAAGAAGAAAAGAAACAAAACTTTATTTTATCAAAAATTTGAATAATTAATGACAAATTTTTCCAAAAGGTATATATCGGCTGATTCGAGATGTTGTAAAAAAATCCTAAAGAGGAATTTTTGAAATTCGTACAAAATTCCATTCCAAAAATGCTAGAAAATATTTTTAAAATTAGAAAGAAATCGATGAATTTCTTAGATTCTCATTTTTCAATTCGGAATTTAACAAATTTAAAATATTTCATTTTTTTGTTATATCTGAAAGGTTTTAAGTAATAAAAATGTTTTTACTGTTTTCGCTTTCTATTGCTAGAATAATGACTGATTTATTAACATCTAATAAATGACTTATTTTGTGGCATGTTTAGAGTCCCATCAATAATATACATATCAAGCATAAATATATAATATAGTATATAATACTTCAAGCATAAATACGTTTATGAAAAATTTATGAAGAGAGTACATAATTTTAATTTTTGATTGCAGTTGTTGCACGATCTACGCAAAGTTCTACATCTTTCTGTACCATTCTATGAATAAAATTCTACGTTCTATACAGTGCAGCATTATTCTATGTGCAACTTCTTATATCGTTCAGTACAAATGTACAGAGAATTTTATATAACTTTCTATATAAATTTATAAATCATTCGATACAAATTTGTCCACAATTCGATAAGAACTCATCCACCATCCGATAAGAACTCATCCACCATCCGATAAGAACTCATCCACCATCCGATAGAATTCATCCACCATTCGATGGGAATTCATCCACCATTCGATAGGAATTCATCCACCATTCCATGGGAATTCATCCACCATTCGATGGGAATTCATCCACCATTCGATGGAAATTCATCCGCCATTCGATACGACCTCATCCATCATTTGAAATATTCTTTGAATATTTGTCTAATTTTTATTGTCATGCTTAAATATATCACATTAAAAATGAAACCACGTGAGAATATATCACATTTTCGAGCTGAGGTTTTTGTTTTTATTCTTCTTCTGGAATTTAAAACGGATGCATTAAGGGATTTTTTTCGAGCTCTTTATTTCCCAGACAATTACCACTGTGTCATCCTAATAGCACGAGTTTTCTAAATACACTTTAACCAATTGGCAATTAGCCAATTTTCCTTTATGATAGAACTACTATAGGATATTTAACTTCGATATTTGGCAACAGTATATGCAGATCATTTTCGGAATGCTGACAAACACCAGTCTTCGATTAACCTTCAACCTCAATACAAGTGTAATCGTAGGCCTCGCCAAAAAAAGGAGTGACGTATTTTGATGTTGTCTACATTGTTTTGTTTTATGTAAATCTAAATTTAAATCTATGTCATGTTTTGTCTAAACGTTTAACATTCCAATATAGATGCGTTCTTGTTTGAATATGATGGCCTTGTATTATTTCCTGAATTTTACGGCAAAATTGAGTTTTCATCAGGAGACGCAACACTCCTCCTCTTCTGTGTACTATCCACTTTTCTTATAATAAACTAATTTTTGTTACTATGGCTGAGAAATTGAGTTCCCATTTCTTGAAGTTCCTGTTAACAACTACATGACTGAATTGTTTAAAGTCTTGACGGAACAGGTATTGCCTTTGGCAAACGTACAATTATTCCAGATTCATCTGCCAACAGTGAAGGGAAAAAACTGCTTATTGTATTTCGGAGTCATAAGATGTCATAAGTCATAAGATGTTCGATTTCTCGGAAAACTGTGGGTCTCAGTGCCATATGACCCATGTTGTTTTTGCGTTGGAAAACGCACAAACGTCTATACAAATGTGTACGGCGTTCTATACACATTTATGCACCGATACCCATGTTATGCGCCATTTTATACAACTTCATACATCAGTTGTGAATCGTTCATTGCAACTTTCTACACCATTCTCTACATGTTTGTGCATCAGTTTATACAAATTTATACGTCTTTCTTTGTAAATTCTATACATCGTTGCGTACAATTTTCGACACGTTTCTATGAAAAATTTAATTCACCCTCTTTAATTTTACCACATTTTCATATATCCGTCATCCCCATAATTTGCATTATGTGCGCATATTCATGACAGTAGATTTATCTGTATGCCATTTTCTAATTCGTTTGGTTCACGTGCACTTTTTTCTTGTCAAATAGTCTGCGATTGCATTTCCTTAATGATTCTGTACCTATTGTTCATTCAGTCACAGTTTCTTTTGCTGATATATTTACGTTTATAAATTTTAACGAATAATAAAATACTGTAGAAAGTAATTTTACTTAATTTATTCCTACCTTTATAATACCACATTACTTACAGATGACAACCGTACGAAATTTTGAGATACCAAAAAGGTGAAAGAAATCCTCTTAAACAAAAAAAAAAGATAACATTATTTTCTGCCCCGAAAGTTACTTAAATCAACCTAAGTTTTTATTGTCTGTTGTAGATTCTTCGTTTTTCCGCATGAATACTTTCTGGTTCTCCGAAACGGAAGTTTTGGTGGTAGTTTTTTCCTCGCAGCTACTTTAATTCTTACAATAGTTTGCGAGTGATATTTCCATTAACGGAATAGTTGCCTTTGAATAAACCGTCTACGACCCGCTCTTCCTTCTGAATTTGCAATCATGGATCTTTTTCCTTTCGGAAACTTTTATCCCTCTAATATGAAATTTATTTTACTTGTTTAAGTATGTTGGGTTGGTAGATTCTTTCCACTTTACTTTTCCAAAGTACTTTTGAAAAAAATTGCTACGTAATAATATCTTGTTAACATTTTCTTCTGATTAATAATCATTTACTGATTGATGATAGTTTGTTAACTAATAACAAGAGTGTTACCTCAACACGTTCACGGTCATTCGACCTTATGGGATCTGGAACAAGGCGGCAAACACCTCTCAGTTTTCATAGCGTGCAAGAATGTAAATCACTATATATCGTTGATTTTACTGAACGAATTATATAAACTTCAAAATGTAGTGCTCCTATAGAAGCCATAAAATTTAGATATTTCTAAATTAAAAAGTCCATATTTATTTTCTTAGTGAAACGTTATTTGATACTAGGGAAGCAATTAAAATGTATTAAGGTGTGTTTTTACGGTCTCCATTGACCAGAACATATCCAAGAATATGTTAGAGACCATTATCTTTTTAAAATACTACTACGTCTGGTGCATTGCAATGGAAATTATTGGCAAAGGAAACAATAATTACTTTTACTAATTTAAACCATCTTTTTTCTCTTTTAAATATTTGAGTTAGTATACGAATTTTTAATAATTTTAATTATTTTCTTCTTTTTGGAAAAGGACTTCGATCATACAAAACCCTTTGGAAGATGCATAATTATCTCCAAAAGGTAGAAATAAGAGGCTGAAACTCGACCGTTGTCTTTGATTTTAAAATAACGAATTTTTCTAAAATGGACATACACACAAAAAAACCAATTTTCTTCCACTTTCTAAACCAATGGAATAAAATCCCCAAGACCTGCTCGGAGGATATTAAGAAATATGAGACATTTTTCCTTCCTTGAGAAGGAAGAATTCTAAAAATTTAAATATGTTGAAAAAGTAATCCCCACATGCAGAAATATCCAAAGAAATAAGTCCAAAACTTAAGTACAAACGTAAATTTATGATGCCAGTTCTTCTACATTTTTCATTTCTTTGAATTCTGGGAGAGACCTTCTTCTTCTTGCGACAATTTCTTGCAGATATTTCGCCTCAAATGCTGGACACGAAATTAAATGGTCGTTTGATTCCTGTTCCTGCTATTATTTTATTATCCCGGATGTTTGTTTTGTGAACGAATGGCAGTCCATTTAATTGCAATTAAGTCAATTAATCGTCGACATCTTTTTTTGTTCTTTCCTGTTTTTATGACAATTTGGGAAGAGTTAAACGTGTTTAGCATCCCGTTTGATTAATTTTCGTTGTAGCACTTTCATCAGTTGAGATACTTAGAAAAAGTGCTAAATTCTAGCTCTGAGAATAACAAAAAGATTTTTCAAAACTGACGTTTGTACAGGGCTCAAAGTCAACGAATTTGCTTGAAAGAGGCGAGGAAATGAGTGTGTGTGTTTTTAACGGGAACAGCGCTGTTATCAATCAAGTGAAAGAAAATTGTTGACAATAGCTGAAGCCTATGAACTAATAGAGTTTTAAGAGAGGAGGGATTATCTTTAATATAAAGCACCCAATATATAATGTATACATTAACATGTTTAAACGCGTATATAAAAATACAAATACAAAATTTCGGGCGCAAAGGGGTATCAGAAATATCGAAATTGGTAAAGGTGTGAGACAGGGAGCTAACATCTCTCATAATCAACTTACCTCAGTCTTACATGGGATTTTTCAGCTGATAAATTGGAATAACAAGGGAATAAAAATAAATGGTGAATATTTAAATCATCTGCGGTTTGCTGATGACATTGTTATTTTTTCAACGGACCCAATACAATTCCAAAACACGATATAAGAGGTCGTTATCGAAACTTGTGGAATATCTCAGTGGACTGTATAGAAAAACACTTGTATAAAAACTCGCTTATTTACGTTCGCTAAATGAAGTTAGATACCCTTATAGAATCTGTAGACGTTGCATAGACAGATTCACTCGCACTCACTGGGGGCGCAGTATAGCCCAGATGCTTTTGCGCCATAAAAAAAATACAAACAAACAAACAAATTCATTCGCCTTGCAACTGAAACATAAAACCTCCTCTAAGCTGGTTACACACACACTTTTAAGAATTGATGAACGCGGTTATTGGCTTTCTAAAGAATTTGCATAACTTTGCGGTGAGCAAAAATAAGTCAGCATATCTTCGCAGTGAGCAAAAATAAGTGAACATATCTTCGCAGTGAGCAAAAATAAGTGAGCAGATCTTTGCAGCGAGCAAAAATAAGTGAGCATATCTTTACAGTGAGCAAAAATAAATGAGCATATCTTCGCAGTGAGCAAAAATAAGTCAGCATATCTTTGCAGTGAGCAAAAATAAGTGAGCATATCTTTGCAGTGAGCAAAAATAAGTGAGCATATCTTTGCAGTGAGCAAAAATAAATGAGCATATCTTTGCAGTGAGCAAAAATAAGTGAGCATATCTTTGCAGTGACTGACGGTTACAAAAATAGTATTACCAATAGGATAGTTTCACAATTGCCAAATTAACCGTTTTAGCATCAAACATACGAGATAGGAGCTTTCAACCAGAAATAGAGAAGTTGGACTCAAGATGAATACTTAATAATTTTTACACCCACTTTTGAGTTCAAACTGGAGTTTTTAGGTATAGGAGAAAAAGGCACACCTTCACCAACCTAGAGTCGGGCAAGGTCCCTCCGTTGAGCCCGGGGTACCTTAACCGCTAGACCATGGAGTAAAAGAGTAAAAGTAATAATTCATGCAACCTTATATGCGGAGAAATGGAGCGTCGTTCCTGTCCTCGATGGTCTAGCGGTTAAGGCACTCCGGCAAAATGGAGGGACCTTAGTTTGACTCCAGGTCGAGGATGGTACTCTCTTTTCTCCTATATCTAAAAAACTCCACTCACAGCTTATCTGGCACAAAATGTCCTTGTTGTCCTTGCGCCGTAAAGCAACCAACTCTAGTCTGAGCTTAAACGTGGGTGTCGAAAATTATTAAGTATAATAAATTCTCCACGAAAATTGACAAAAACTGGCCCCGGTGGCATTGACCATTAGTTAGCAATTTTGTTAGCTCCGAGAAGCGTAATAATATCTTACACTCAAGATGAACCTACAAAAAACTAAGATCATGTTCAATAATTTTGTAGAGGAAACAAAAATACAAGTTGACAACATTGAGCTAGAAATTGCTGATTCATATATTTACCTTGGCCAGCTGATTTCAATGGATGGCAACATTATGAAAGAACTCAACAGACGTATTAAACTTGGCTGGAGTGCATTTGGAAGAAACAGTTTTATCCTGAAGGGGAAATTGCCTTTGTGTCTAAAAAGAAAGGTCTTCAACCAGTGTGTATTGCCAGTCCTCTCTTATGGATCAGAGACATGGAGTCTAACAGTTGGAGCAATACGAAAGTTACAGACAACGCAAAGGAGCATGGAGAGGTGCATGCTTGGAATAACTAGGAGAGATCGAAAAAGAAACACTTGGGTGAGAGAGCAAACTAGAGTAGAGGACATCATTGTTAAAGTAAAAGGGCTGAAATGGCGATGGGCTGGGCATATTGCAAGAAGAACTGATCACCGCAATAAACAACTGAAATTCCCAACTAGATTCCAAGGCACAACCAAAAACCCAGACAACGTCTTTAAACTAGATGGGTGAATGTTCAGCAGACTTTTTTGGGAAGAAACTTCTAAAAACTATCCTGTGGTTGATAGCAATTTGTCACTATTGTAATATGCAACATCCTACCATATAATATGGGATAAAAAAGGAAATAAAAATTTTTACTAAAAAGCACCTATGATACTTAAGCAAGGGCAAATATTATCTATGCACCAAATTCATGAATCAGCTACAGATGATTACTTTAACCAGTTTAAAATACACTGAATAATCAATTCTTATGAGTAAGTTAATTTTGCCGAGTTTGTTTTAAAAACAACTTGCCTCTAGACATTTACCGTAATGAAACATGTGCAATAATTATTTGCAAACAGTAGATTTTGCCATAAAAATTAATTATATTTGTCGTTAAATTGGTGTTGCGGTTTTCGTTTGGGGTCCGGTTTTTAAACTCCGAAGATAACGATCGATAAGAGGTATTACCAGCCACCTGAACAGTCTCAATGTCGTGCCTAACGCAGTTGATTATGTTCAGCTAAACTAGTGCGGTAATTAGAATTGCATGATATCCTGCATAGCAACAAGATACATGCACATTTCATAAATAATTAAATTAACCTTACGCCAGTGTCGAAATAACTGTTTGTTATGGAATCTCCTGGTGAAACTCTGTATTGTTTTGTTATAATTTAAGTATACTCCAACGCACGATAAATCATTCTGATTTTTTTAACTTATATCGTAATGTTTAAGGGTAAAGCCATGGTATTTAAAATGTTACGGAAGAACGACATCATGGTTAATGTTTTCTACACTATCAAAATATTAAACTGCAATGTTTTTCGTAAGTCATTTTAAGAAAAGGGCCTAATACTACTTTTAACTGAAATGGTATGAAAATTTTCCTGCAGTATAAAAAAATGCACTTTGAAAAATGAGTGTCGTTACAGAAGGATTCAAAAAACATTGAAATAATGTCCTTCCGTAACGGGGTTTTCAATGTTTTTCTCAATTTCGGAACTGTTAATTAAATAATACAATTCATTATTTTGAAAAGACTTGAAAGATTAAAATGATATAATTTATTAGTTTTAATATGATATATAAAACATCATGCTTTTTCAAATTTTAAACATGTCCCAAAATACCATGGCTTTACCCTTGATTCAATCTCCTATGAGCTGATTTTAATTTTATCGAGGCTTTTGCTTAGATTTAATTATTGTATAAGAGATATATTGCAAAATAATTGAGAAGAAAATGGCTTTAAAATCCTCGTAGGTAGCCATGCGTCACGCTCAAGTCACCATGCGTCTGTTTGAGTGACGCTCTGTTGAAACGTATCTGCTGTGTGACGTGGTTTTAGTGGCGTGTAATTTGCATCTGCTTGTATTATGGCTTGGATGAGTGGCGATCGGGGACTCTTCAACTGGAAGTATTGCCTCATGCTCTGGATCTGCTTGTCATGTAAGTCTTTGAGGTCCGCTTGTCCGCGTCCTCCTTCTTCCCGGGGTAGTGTTTGCCGTTCAATTGCCGTTGCAGGGTGTAGTTGTCCGGCTCTTCTCTGGATGGTTCTCATTTTCCGCTGGAGTTGTTCTAGTTCAGTGTTGGACCATTTGATGATCCCGAAGGAGTAGGTGAGCACTGGTACCGCATATGCGTTAATTGCTTGCGTGGTGTTCTTCCCGCTCAGTTTCGTCTTCACAATGCTTCTAAGTCTTTCTTGGAATGCTTGCGTGAGCTGGACTTTGACTTTCTTGTGCTCCTGCTGCCGTTTTTGCATTATCCCTAGGTATTTGTAGGTTTCGCCCTCGTCCAAGGTCTTCAGTAGTCTCCCGTCTTCGAGTTCGATGCCTGGTAAATCTTCTTTGCTATTCTTCTGTATTTTGCACTTATCGAGGCCGAATTCCATTCCTATGTCCTTGGAGAATGTCTCTGTTATACTGATGAGTTGTCGGAGTTGGGTGATTGTTGGCGCGTATAGCTTGATGTCATCTACGTACATGAGGTGGGAGACTTTATGTAGGTTTCTCTTGTCTTTCTTCAGCATGTATCCGTATTTACTTGTGTTCAGCATCCTTGACAAGGGGTTTAACGCCAAGCAGAACCACTGGGGGCTTAGTGCGTCTCCTTGAAAGATTCCGCGGCGGATGGGGATCTCGGCCGTTTCTATTTTACTGTCTGGCGTGTTTAGCTGTAACCGGGTTCTCCATTGTTTCATGCTGCTCTGTAGGAATCGGATGATTGAGGGATGCACTTTGTATATGCTGAGTATTTCAAGGAGCCACGAGTGCGGAACAGAGTCGAAAGCCTTCTTGTAGTCTATGTATGCGGTGTTGAGTTTTCGCTTTTGTTTTCTTGCTTGTTCCAGGATAACTGAGTCGATGGTAAGCTGCTCTTTACATCCCAGAGTCCCTTTCTGGCATCCCTTTTGTTCTTCCGTCATTAAGTTGTTGCTTTCGCTGTGCCGGCTTATTTTTTCAGAGATGCACCCCGTGAGTATCTTGTACAGGGTGTTAAGGCACGTAATGGGTCGGTATTTCGCTGGGTTACTGGTATCCTGGTCCTTCGGTAGGAGGTAAGTTATTCCCTTGCAGAGGAATTCAGGCATTTTGCTGGGGTCTTCAATTATCGCCGTAAGTTCCTTGGCTAATGGGCCATGGGCGCTGGTAAATTTCTTGTACCAGAAGTTGTGTATGCCGTCAATACCGGGTGCTTTCCAGTTGTGCGTACGTTGGATTACCTGCTGGAGTTCCTCTATCGTGATGCCCGTGTACTCCATCTCCTCTATTCCTCTCGTAGCCTCCATTTCTTGCTGAATCCAGGGGGCGCTTTTGTGCTGTACTTCATTGGACCATAGTGTCTTCCAGAAGGTCTCTATTTCTGCTGGCTTTGGGGCTTCGTACTTGTCTTTGTTCGCTGGGGTCTCTCGAAGCTTCCTGTAGAAGGCCTTCTGGTTTGCTTGGAATTGCATGTTCTGTTGTTTTTTGTTGGTACAGTCTTTGTATCTTCGGAGTCTTCTGGCGTATACACCCAGTTTTTGTTTGAGGGTATCCAGATATTCGCTGATATGTTTATTGGGCTCTTCGTGTCTTGTATGGATCCTATTTCTCTTAAGGGCCATCTTCACTTTCCTCACTAATTTCTTACCCCTATTTCCCTGCATGTACTGGGTTATTCGCCCTATGCTGCTGCGGAGCTCTTCTATTCTTGCAATCCGCTGATGCTCCATTCATATTTTCATTATGGTTCATATCATCAGAGTCTGAGATAGCCTTTTTCACGTCGCTGGGTTACCGAGAGTTATCCCAACGGCGTTCCGGATGCTGGCATGTCGTCAGCAGGCTACAAATCCGGTTTTAATGGCCCAATGGTATATATATATATATAAACTCGTAGTTCTGCAAAACTAATTTACATTTGTAAAAATTACTAATTTATAAAATTAATTACAAAATGTTAAACATTTGGTAATCAATTGAAACTGGCGATTAAAGGAATTTCAGCCACAAATTAACAGATTCACTTGGTGTTTAAATAAGTATTAAATGGAGGGTTCTAATTCCACATTATAATTAAATAATTTTCGAATTAAAAACCTTCAAATAACTCGAATTGCAGACAAATGTGATGATAATTGATCCCTTTCAGTTATTTAATAATCCATCTAAAAGATCAAATAAAGTTCGAAATTAAATTTTGACATTGTAGTTAAAAATCTGTTGTAATTGTAAATTTATAATTGATAATCTGTAATTACAAAGTAAAGCTGGAAATTAATAATTATATGCTGAAATTTTACAATTGTAATCCTTCTAATACACATTTTCTCTAATCTTCTCTAATTGAAGTTATGACCATGATTAAGCAGGAATTAAAGGCCTTGATATGGATCTATTAACAGCTAATCATTTTATCCGCCAAAAACACCATTTCTAAAGAATTCATTTGTTTAGCTGTTAACGTATGAAAATTGACGGGTTTGTGGAACCTTTGTATAAAGTATATCTATAACTTCATGGCGCAAGTAGCATAAAACATCATTAAAATTTAATTTGTGTTTCTATGGTACAAATATCTGAACTGTCACTACGAAGAGAAACAAACTACAGACTATGAAGAGCATAAAAGCCACTTGCGTTCCATAGTACCACTGAAAGTTGAAGAACCAGCGTGAATGGAAAGTAGCAAACAAAAAATTCAAGTTTACTACATTGCAATGGCCTTATCACTAACGCCACCTCAATGCAGTGGACTTGCGTTTATCCGAGCACTCTGAACATATAGGCCTAGGGTTTCTTAGCCCTAGGCTTAGAGGTTCAAAGTGCTCAGAAAAACGCATCCACTGAATTGCGGTGGCGTTAGTTGTAACGCCACCGCCATGTAGTGGACTTGTATTTTTTTGCTATTGTGCAACCAACGCGGGTTCTTCAACTTCCAATGGTAACATGGAACGCAAGGGGCTTTCCTGCCCTTCATAGTCTGTAGTTTGTTTCACTTCGCAACGACAGTTCGGATTTCTCTATCATAAAAAACACAAAATACATTTTAATGATGTTCTACGCTATTTGCGCCATGAAGTTATTATAGATACATTTTAAACAGAGGTTCCACAAACTCATCAATTTTTACACATTAGACGTTGCGAAGGGAAGAAAAGCATCTTGCGTTCCACGGTACCATCGAAAGTTGAAGAACCTGCATTGGTTGCACAATAGCACAAAAAAAATGCAAGTCCACTACATTGCCGTGGCGTTACCACTAACTCCGCCGAAATGCAGTGGACGCGCTTTTCCGAGCACTCTGAACCTCTAGGCCTAAGGAACCAACCCCATAACAACAGCAGTCGGAGCAGTCAGTCGGTTAATATCCCCACCATCAACTCTTAATATTAGAATTTGGATAAAGGATGTGATATGGCAAGATTCCCATTCAAGCGTTGGTAATGGAACGTGAATTAACTGCAATCCAGGTAAGCACGTTTAAACTGCTCCACTGAAGGTCCACTAATTTAAATCTGTATGTGCGGTCTCGTCTTGTTTGGCGCAGAGTGACCTTTACAGTTCTTGCGCCATAAATATACAGCCAACTAACCAAGTCTGTTAATATTTTGACGGGAAATTTTAAATTGCACAAAACGTCTTGCAATAGGACAACCCAAGAACATTTCATTTATCTGAATAATATCACTGTTAATTAGGTTTAAACCCCTCTAATTAACACATATTTATTAGTATAGGTAATCCAATTAACATTAAATTAATAAATTAATTTGATATTAAGTTTTGTGTATAATATTACATCATAAATTCTCCTGGACCCCTCACTGTGAAAGTGTTG
Source organism: Dysdera silvatica (assembly GCA_006491805.2). NCBI lineage: Eukaryota > Metazoa > Arthropoda > Arachnida > Araneae > Dysderidae > Dysdera > Dysdera silvatica. The sequence goes on from QLNU02015003.1 coordinate 150,356,025, forward strand.
TAACTAAAGCAGTGAGGGTTCTTGTCCTCCTGTGAAAAAAAAATACACGAATACCGTCCTATCAGAGCTATCCGTTCCGTTTAATTTTCTCTAGTACAATTCCATCTCACCTATTGCAGTAGCACGTTTGTTCAAAAACAACTCAATCGAATATCCTCAAATTTGAACGAAATCAATTATATGTAATAAAAATTATGAATTCAAAGATTGTTAATAACAGGAGCAATCTATAAACTTCATTTGCCATATTACGTTTTCTCTCTAATTGCTCAGTCCCGAATGGCCCTTCTCATGTACAAACGTATTAACAAAGGCTTACACACAAATAATATTCAAGTTCGCTTATGTGTTGATCGCTATCCCTCCAGATCCTGGAGGAAACTTATCCCATTATAATCCACATCTCATTATTTATTTAATTATTTGGACTCCCAAAATCACATGATTTGGAATCTTTTCCCTATAGGTCTAACTCATATTCAGAACGATCATTTTTTTAAATCGTCATTAAATAAATACTTATTTTTCACACGCTATTTAATTTCCTTTATTATATTTTACATGTCAGTATTTTTTTTGTTATGTTTTATATACCAATGTTTAATTTCTTTTATTGTGTTTTACATACCAACATCTACGATCCTTTATGGTTTTTCATGGTGTTATGTGTTTAATTTAATATATGAGAAGTGACCGGGACTCCAAGTTGACTTTTTGTCTGCTTTTTTCCAGTCATACGTCAGGCACCTTCCAGTCTCATCATATTTTTATATTTCTATACAATTTTCTGGTTGCCAGTAAATTATTATTGTTATGGGACGCTAATACTAAATTAACTAATTCAACTTAAAGGATTATTTTATTATTAAAATATTTTATCCAAAGCCTTTCATTCAAAGTATACAAATTAAATGCAAGTAACCTACTTCAAACATTGGGTTGAAATTTGAATATGAAGCTCGTTTGAAAAGCCTATTAGAGATAACTAAAAGAGAAGATGTCTGGCTCTTAAAACAAACGAAATGTGCTTCCTTGGCCTTCGAGCATTTATCAGAAACCTTTAGGGAAAAGTTAGAAATTATTATGGGTGATGATGACACTAAAGATGATGGCAATATTATTATGGGCAATGCTGAAACGGTATCAAAGACCGGAATGTGGCCGATAATATCTTGGTTTAGTTTCACCGTAAGTCCACATCCTAATTATTGCATCAGCAAGATTTACATTCCAATAACTTCATAAATATTGTTGGTGCATTGCCAATGAGAGGGTCTTTTAGGAAAATCACATTGTTAATATGTTTCCTGACATTCTGTAGATAAATACGTAATTCATGTTCTTGTAAATTCCATAAAAAAACATTAGTTGTGTTTATTCGACTTCTCTAGGATTTTTCTTTGATTTATGGAACTTTGTTTGTTAAATGATAAATAATTTTGAACCCACATTTAATTCAATCTAGAGCTTTTAGTGTAGAAGTAAAAGAGATATAGTCCCCGTCCTAGATTCGGACTGGGATCACTCCGTTCAGCCCGGTGTGGCTTAACCACTAAGCTAACGAGGACAAGAGTAATTCTCTATTTATCTGTATAAAATGTCGTAAGATATTATTACAATTCTCAGGGTTATCACAATGGACAAAAATAATGGTCAACACACAAAACCTCGGGGACGAGACTTTGTGATTAGTTTTTTCGTGTGAAATTTTATTATTTTAAATAATTTGTCACCCATGCTTAAGACCAGTCTAGAGTCTTTAGTATAGGAGAAAAAGAGACATCGTCTTCGACCTGGATTAGTAATTTATAAAATTGAAAATATCGGATTTAATTTTATTCTCAATTTAAAACATGCCAAATATGTATTTGTTTATATTCATGGTGAATTTTGAAGGAAATTTGTATTCGGTTGTCGAATATTCGGCATTCGGCCTCAAAGCTATCTGAATATTCAGTCACATCCCTAATGGAAAGATGGTTGTTTAAAAAATAGCGTTTCTTAATATATTGCTGACCGGCTAGTTGAAGCCAAAACTATCCCGTAAAGCTGGTTATTTAAACGTCGGGCACGAAAACACGAGTATCCTCTTACCTGATCAGCAACGTTCGGGCACGAGTATATTTGAAGCTCCTAAAAAAGGGAAAATGGCGCATATCCGCCCTTTTGTTGCCATTGTATCATATGATCCTGGTTGCGAACTGTATTACGATATTTAAATGTTGTAGCAATGTTTACGTTCGTCGGATAATCGCGGATTGTTGATTATTTTTTGCCAAAATAGCGATCATTGCGCCAATGTGGAAAACCTTTATTGCTGAGGTAAATGAAACCGGAATTGTACAACAAAATGGCGGCTGATGCGTCAACTTAGAATTCTAGGGGCTCTAAATATAGTCGCAACAGAACAGCAACGTGCGAGTATGCAAACACGTGTATACTCGTGACCGGTTAGCGAGTAAGGTATGTTAAATATTGGATAAATAAATAGTAGTTAAATGTTAAGTTAATTAAACTTAACCATGTACTGTTATGTCAGTTGCTTTAGTTTGGCCTTATTGGTAAAATTTGCTGAACAAGATGTCCAGCATTAAATTTAATTTTATGCTCATCTTTAGTTTAACTTCGTAAAATTCCTTTACTAAGCCTGGTCCCACAAAAATTCTGCTTTTATACCAATTCTTGCCAACATTGCATGAACTTTCGTCAATTTTTTTTAAAAAAAAGAAATGTTCTCAATGTTAATTTATTTTTAATCGAATCAAGCCTGTAATTTTAGCGGGTTTCAATAGATATTGAACCCGCTATTGCTTTTGGTTTTTCTATGTGTCCGCGATAAAAGGGTAAGATAAAGGTCTTCTTTAAATGCAAACAACTTTTGTTAACGTTGAAAAGCTACCGAGTTACTTGAATTAGAGTGTTGGGGATTAGAGAGTGGCTTGTGAGAGAGTTGCAGATTCACGTTAATTAATTTAAATATCGACCTTAGGCAATTTTCTTTCACTTGCTTGTTTGTTTGTTTGTTTAGGTGTTTTATGGCGCAAGAGCATCTGGACTATACTGCGCCAACTTTCACTTGCTTGTTTCATTTAGTTTTATTTCTTTGGTAGAGTATTTAATAAAACTAAAATACTCCACCCATATGTTTACATTACCCATTATGTTTAGGCTATGAGTTTGTTGCATGTGCAGTTGCTATTCCAAACTATTAGAAACGATGCTACGCCCTGTCAGAATAAAAACAGCTTAAATTTTACTACAACATTTTATTTCTTATACGAAAAAAAATTATACAATAAAGATCGCGCTGTGTGACAAAGCAAAACCCTCGTTATTATTCTCTGCCCCTCATCGGGACTAACGATTTTCTTGCTGTTCAATCAAATAAGTTCTCAGTTTTCTTTCAAACGTAATTTATTGTTCACTATTTTTTATGTCTGCTAGTAAATCATTCTAAAATTTAATTCCATAGAAGTTAATGTTATTTTGACCCATATTGGTTTTTATCTTCATTGGTGCTAAATTTTCACATGATCTTGTAACATTCATATGTTAAGTCTTCACTATATTGATTACATCAGTATATTTATTTTGTTTTATTCTTTAGAATATTATAGTCAAAATTCTATATCTATGGGTTTCTCCAATGTTAATGATATTAAATTCTTTTTTTAGTTCCAAGATTGTTTTATTAGATCGATATTTTATTGATTTAACAACTCTGTTTAGAATTTTTTGTATCTTTTCTGTGTTTTGTTTGTATTTCCCCAAATACTATTCCCATAATTGATGTGGCTCATTATAAATTTTACAACAGTCTTTGATTTTACCATGTTTGGCGCAGTATAGCCCAGATGCTCTTGCGCCATAAAAAATCCAAACAAACAAACAATCATTATAAATGAATAATATAGATTTATTTTTATATCTATTGGCAAGATTGAGCTAAGCATGGTCAAAATGCCAACTCCTCTTATTTTTTTACCGATTGCTAGAATATGTAAATCCCAATTTAGCGATAATAGCATCAATTAATAAATCTAGATGCCAAACATTTACTTACTTCCAAACTATCATCAAAATGGAAAAGTATTGAAAAAGGTGTAGGTTCAAAAGCGATTAATTAATTTAATCAATTGGTAGCGACGAATTAACCGCCACGCAATTATAAACTAAAATCTCCGGAGTAAAAATTCGATAATAAGAACAGGAAATCAAAATGTCCTTCAATGTACAAAACTTAATATGGGCTATCTACGAAAGGCATATTCACAAGAATAAAGCTTTTTCCCCGATATTCAAATAAATGAAAAATACAAAGCTTCCATGTCATAAATTTGCGTTTATAGTTAACTTTTGGATTTTTTCTCCAAGAGCATTTCTGCATGGGGATTGCTTTTTCAATCTATTTAAATTTTGAGACTCCTTCCTCCTCTTCCTCCTCGAAAAAGGGAAGAATTCACATATTTCTTAATATTCTCGAAGCAGCTTTTTTCTTTGCGGTCTAGGGCATTTTATTTCATTGCTCTCGGAAATGGAGAAAAATGGGTTTTTCTATTTCGGTGCCCAATTTCAGAAGAATTCGATATTTTAAATTCACAGACAACGATCGAATTTCGTCTATTCTTCGTCGCCCCCTTCTTTCGGACATTTGTATGTTCTAAAAGATTTTATAATATCAAACCCGCTTCAATTTCTTTAGAAAGCAAAAATAATTAAACTTTTTAAAAAACTGCAGCGTATGATGATTTCTGAATTTCCAGATAAAACTCTAAAGAGCAGTATTTATTTCATTGGCCAATCGGCAGTGAGGATTTCTAAGTAGGCACACAGGCCTAGGGGTCGACACTTAATCAGGGGATGGCATAAAAACGCTTAAACATAAAATTTTCCGAACTCAACAATGTTGAAAAAACAATGTTTCTTTTAATTATTACCCTGTTTCCCCAATAGCGATGACATATAGGCGACTACTTTAACTTGCCTGCAAATGCAAACTACAGAATCGAAAGACAAAGGGCCCTGAAAATTTTGAGCCCCGGGCATTTGCCCAGCGTACCCATTTATAAATCCAGGCTTAACACGTTTGTTATATATATTAATAGTAGAAGAATGAATAAAGAAAAACTTGACTGATAATGAAAAAATTCATGCAAGGATGCATACGTGTATTTTTCTCAAATACGCAAAATATACGCAAAAACATCAGAGGTTCCAGGAATCCATACAAAAATGTTTGTGGATTCCAAAAGTGTCTCGAAACCTATGGCAGAAATAATTTTGAGTTGTATCTTATTAGTTTGAATAATTATATGAAAAATCTCCTTTACATATCAAATGTTAAGAGTATGATATGCGGTTGGTTTTTTTTTAACAAATATTCCGTTCTTTCTAAAGGAGGGAGGGGGCGGCAGTACAGGCTGTGCCTAAGGGCGGCAATTTTATAAATCCGCCATTGCCAATCGGTTAACATAGCTTCTCGCAAATAGCTAAGATCATGAAAATTTATTTAGCAATTTATTACTTAACAATTGGAATGAAAAATGAATTATCATTTATATCGAAACATTAATATTTCGATTGAAACATTTTTTAACACTGCTATTGAAAAATTAATTGCCGATATAAAAGCTTAGTTAAATTAATTAGTAAGTATAATGAAAGCTTAGTTAAATTAGTTAGCAAGTATAATGAAAGCTTCATTATTGGATGTAATGAAAACTTAAATATAATAGTAAACGTAATGATATCTTGGAGTATATTAATGTATATATAGTAAAAGCTTAGTTAGCAGATATAATGACAGCTTAGTTAGCAGATATGATGGCAGCTTACTTAGCAGGTGTGATGAATGCTTACTTAGCATGCGTAATAAAAACGTAGTTAGCGGACGTATTAAAAACATAATTGGTAGATGTAATGAAACCGTAGTTAGTAGATATAATGGAAACATAGTCAGCAGTTGTAATGAATACGTAGTTATCAGGTGTAATATAAACGTAGTTAACAGATACGATGAAGACTTAGATGTAGCAAATATAATGGAAATCTAGTTAGTAAATATAATGGAAACCTAGTTAGTAAATGTAATGGAAATTTAGTTTGCAAATATAATGAAAACATAACGTGTAGGTAGAAAGGAGAGCTGTATTTTATGCTACTTTCAATAACGTACTCTACATAAATCGTCAATTTAAAAGTAAACTTTATATAAATTTTAAAGTATGACTAAAACAAACTTGGACACCCTCAATGTTTTCTTTTTCACGATCTTAAAACTTTAATTAAAAAATAAAAGTTGATGGACAATGGTCTAGTGTTACCTCATTGGTTTAATGGTAACATCGTTATTTATACAAACATTTGTTTTTTTGAAAAGTGTATAACTTTTTTTAAAAATATAAATAAATGAATAGCCTACATAGAAAAAAGGGAACCAAATTAAATTTATTCACACGATGGGAGAAATTTTCCTTTAAAATTTAGTATCATGACATTTTAATAAATATCTTATGCGCATTATATTGTTTAATATGAAAAATCACAATTATACATCATAGAAATCATAGATATCTAGATGAAAATCGTTACAGAAATCGAGGTATAATAAAAACATCATAGATGTACCACCATTCTAAACATACTACACGTATCCTCATTCTTGATATAGTAGAAATCATCGTTAAAATCCAGGTGGCAGTATTGTCGGTTTTGTTAAATAGCAGACAAAATTCGGACGAACGGGTGCAAAACACCACATATCTATTATCTAATCACAGCTAGAAGGAGGGCTTTCTAATTCTGTTTTCGGTACACTTTCATATCCCAGACAAATCAATCTTACTTTACTCTAACCTGTTTTATTATTTTATCTATCTTATATGAACACGCTTACTTGTTCTTTAATAATCCTCTGAGATACAATTGTGCTTTAGTGACGTGCAAGTAGTAAAATACTCTGGAGTATCGAACACTCCAATACTATTGGTCCAGAAGGTTCTTGCTGCCTTTGTGACGTCATGAAACATCCTACATGTGGCCTCGCCTCATGATGACCCTTGCTGTCACTTCGCCGTAAACATACCCCACAACCAGTGTCATGAAACAAACAATCGAAATATCTATAACGAAAAAGAAGAATTTTTCAGAGGAAGAAACCTATAATTACAGAACGGAAAACCGCCCTGTAGAAATTTTATTCAAAGACTGTGAAAGTTTTTTTAATGTAAATAACACCCACGAATTCAAGCCTATTATATAAACTAAAGTACCTCGGAGCAAAGAACAACTGCTTGAATTTCTGATTCGGGAAACAGAAGTTCGTTCATGCAGAAAGATGAGGAATCTACAACAGACAATAAAAAACGAGGCTGATTTTAGTTAACTGTCGAAGCAGAAAATAATGTTTCCTTTTACGAAGAATTTCTTTTCACCTTCTTGGCATCTCAAAAATTCTCACGGTTATCAACCATAACTGATGCTTCTGTGACTCCAAATTTTCTTTCCAGTTGTTTTATTAATTACTTTTCTTAGAAAATTGATGCGTGGATGATTAAAAAGTGCTTAGATTTATTCACAGTTAATACTTTATTATTATTTTACTTACTACCGATTTTCACCATTTATGGCCGTAATGATGAATGCTAGTCAAAGAAAATTTTGATTTGACAGTAATATGCAATGAACGAATAATTTATTATACACACAAGGAGTTAGTGGCATGCAAGTCCATCAAAGAGTAAAGGCAACACCTAAATACATAAACTTTATGGAAGATATGCGGGTGGATTTGAGGCCAATTTATTCAGAATGAACGGTCGAAGATCGTTTAAATTTTAATGTAGGAATACGAGCTTGAACTTATCTTTCCATTTATTATCATAAACACCTAAGGAGGTTAAAATCAATAAAGATAGTGGACTATGCCTAAGTGGTAAATTGAGTAGAATATTCCTCTAGCTAATCGGGGATTATGTAGTACAGTGTCATTCTGCTGGAAAAAGGTCATTTTGTTGTTGAGAAATTGATCATGCAGAAGTGCAAGTGATCACTGAGCAGATTCGCATGTAAATCTGCAGGTAACTCCAACGGGTAGTCGTATTCCAGGAAATCGAAATGTCAAAACATGCGTTTCGTGCTTAAATCACTGTTTCTGCCCATCGTGACTCCGCTACAAATGTTAATTAATGCGTAGAAATCTTAAAAGTTGGCAAAATTCTGTCAAAAAAAAGGTCGTGCACATTCCAAATCAATGATGACACTGACCATCTGATATGGATGGGAAGGCTCTTTTATAGGTTTGATCTGTGTGTATGTTCTTTATAATTGCTCTAATCTCAACTATTTTCATTCAACGAAAAATATTTATCCTGTTTTATATTAGAGACAATTATGTGATGTCGCTCGAGACCGGGTTTTGAAAATAATTTGGCTTTTTCAGTGTATCAAACATAAAATGATAATAAAACAAATGCAATCAAAAATGAGAATTTTGTAAATAAAATAAAAAGTAAAATTCGTAAAAGTAAATATAAGGAAAAGTGGAAATGTATCGAAGATCTTTATATAAAATATCGCTAAAATGTAAAAATATATATTGTCAAGAATTTAAAACTTCAGAATGATATTCTATAAAACTAGTTCATTTTGAAAAAGGCTTACCTAGGTTGGAAAAAGTTATTTGTTATTGCTTAGGCCCTATATTCCATCAAAACTAACCATTATATTTTATCAAGCAATGCAAATAAAGGAATTACAACATATTTTACCTCTAATAAGTATTCTTATACAACTTAAAAACTGAAATATTTTAAGTATAAGGTATTAAAAGTTCTTTTTCGAAGATAAGTTCTGAGAAAATTTCATCATTTGTTCTTCTTCAATTTGGAAGGTATTTTTCCAACATTCCTAGAGTAAAATTTTGCACGAATTTCAAGATTTCTCCTTTTTTCTCTTCATCTTACAATGATTTGGATCGTCTGGTATATGCCTTTTGTTCTTAATTGGCAGGATTTGCCGTTTCTCCGCAAGCATTTGGGGAAGTAATTCCTTGTTTTCTTCTTCTTTTTGATCGCGAGTCTCGCGTCCAAAAAGTAACGTGGATTTCCTTAATTGGGCTCATGTTTAACCACGTCGAAGCTAATTAGTACTAAGTGTTAATTAATACCGCGCCTCATGCAATTAAAATCGTACGTGCTTGCTTTTTTAATTACGCGGGTTTTTTTTATGCGAACGCTTTCCAATGTGCAACCAGGCATTATACTGGACTGTTCTTTTTCTTTGGAGGAAAACTGCAAAGTTTCCGTCTTGTTTTGCAGCTTGCCAGAGATCAGAAGAACGTTTTTAGTTGGCCATCAGGTTTTTCTAAGCTGAGGTTCTGACATATATATATTATTTGACACCTAATGACAAAGTTGACTTTATATTAGATCTTAACTAATAATAATAATAATGGTTTTATTTAACTCGATACACATACTTTGAATGCTATATATCGTGACAAGTGTAAGAGTTGCATACAGATTATTATATTTATTTGTGTTTTCAAGATTTGGGTAAGAAGAGGACATAAAGCCGTAGATTTTTACGTCCTTCACTTTTAGAATTGTGGAGATACTGCCTATAATGGATAGATCACTTCTGATTTAACTGATCCTAGGATATGGATGCACTAAACAATGCGCAAAATATAAAAAAAAAAGCAAATATAATGATGTCAACTCTAGTTGTAAAGCTGACGTTACTGCACTTTGCATAAGCAAAATTCAGCGATTACGTTTTTAGTGATCAGGCCAGGGATTGTAGCCGGGATGAAGACACACTGATGCGTAAACATGAGAATCTTTATGAAGTGCCAAAGGGGTGACATTATCTACAACGTTTACTAAATCATTAGTAAATAGAATTTTTAGAAAATCTCTTCTGTTGCTTCCTGGCACGTCTTCACCATGTTCAAATTCTTATTAGATCTAAGACAGATGGGGCCTCTTTGTGGCTTCACAGATAGTGTTTCTATTTATGCAAAGATCGTCTATCCAATTTCCTATTACCTACATGGGAAAAATTAACGTAATTAAAAAAGCCTCAGTAGTAACGTCACACAGATTCGTTGGGCTGTAATGTAGAGTTTTCAAAATTATTGGGGTCCGAGCACATATTATATACATTTATATATTACAATATATCTAAAATTGCATTTTTGAATTATATGTGACTCTAGCTCCATATAACTCCATGCCTACATTACTGAGCCATAAAATACTCTGTCTGATCGAGATTTACGCAATTCTGCATACGGTATTTTAAAGTGCAGCACAACCAAGAAAGATGAGATACCAAAGCTTACATGTTAAATACCCAAGGTGAGAGAGAGCACACACACAGACGTCCCGATTTCAGCGGGACAGTCCAACTGTTCCCAAATTCCCATGGGACACATTATTACCCCGTCTTCGAGAGCAGTCCATCTGTCTAGCTAAGTAATTAAAAAGAGTCCAAATTTTTACTTATTCTTGCGAAAAGTCTGTAAACCATCCGTACACTAAAAAAATATCAGAATATATACACTCACTTCAAGAAAGTAATGTAACAATTCAGTCAGTTTTTTCTGCAATAAGCAACATGTGGACAGTGGGAAAGAATCAAATTAGAGCCTTAATATTAATTTCCTACAGCCATGTTTGAGCTCAAACTAGAGCTTTCAATATATAGGAAGAAAAAAATCATCACCCTAGCCTGGAATCTAACTAGGGTCCCACCGTTAGACCCGAAGTGCCTTCACTATTAAGCCATCAAGGTACAAAAACGACATTCCCTTTCTCTGTATATAAGGTTTTGTAAGATATTATACTATACTATAGATACTATACTACAGACACTATAGATACTATACTATGGATACTATACTATAGATACTATACTATGGATACTATACTATAGATACTATACTACAGACACTATAGATACTATACTATACTATACTATGGATACTATACTATAGATACTATACTATGGATACTATACTATAGATACTATATACTCTTCTTAGGGATAACACAATTGCCAAATTGTCAACAACTAAAGCAATAGGGGCGCATTGTGTTAATATTGTGTTTAACCCTGAGAAGGGTAGTATCTTACAAAAAAACTTATTACGGAAAAGATTAGCGCCTTTCCCATCTCTATATCGTTACCAGCACCTTACTAATATTTACTTGTACTGATATATAATAAATTATTAGTTAATAAACGAATACAAATACAGTGATAACATGAAAATTGTAAGTGTATACACATGTGGAAAATTATTATTATTGTTATAAGAAAATATATTTCACTGCATCAAGGAAATATTAAAGTGTCTTCTTAGCTTGAAGTCGCGACAAGTCTTATCCAGGGATCTGAAAACTCTCCATACATCTTCTTAAAATGCCCAGCAAATATGTTTTTAGCAAGTCAGTTGTAGTTACGTCTATAATGGCCAATTTTTTTAACATTTTTTTTTAAGTTTGATATGACGATTCTAAGTGAGCCGATCACTAATGGGATAACAGTCACACGTTTTTTCCAGAGTCTATTAAGTGTTATTAAGTTGTCACGATAACTAAGGGTGTTTTAAATTTTTTCCCTAACATTATATTGTCAACGGGGATCACATAAACTCCTTTTTAGTTAACCAGTATTATGTCAGGAGCATTTTGTTCTAAGTGCCTACCTGTTCACAGACAGAAGTCCCATGGAATCATAACTTGGTTATTTTCAATGCTTTTTTTTCTTCATGCTTCCAGTAATTATTAGCTACTGGGATATTGCATGGTTTTTCATGATTCCAGTGCATCAGGGAGGCCACTCTGTCGTGTTTAATTTTGAAGTCAGTCTCTGCTATTTTAAAACAGCTGATAATTCAGTGGCCAACAGTTTTATCTTTTATAAAGTCTACATTTGCTATTGTTGTGTTACTTTTATATTTTGGAAAACATCACATTCATTTGTAGTGCCTGTTCGTACGCTGCAAAATTAAGGCCTTCTGTTTCTCTGAATGTCTACTTTTCCCCTCGATTTCTTTCAACTATTGACCGTGGAGGTTTTTTTCGTTTTCCTAACTTAAACAGCAGCTTTCTAGTTCCTGTACATTAGTTTGAAAACTTCAACTCTTGCATCATTATGATTTCTTCTATACCCACTTCAATCAGAAATTTTTCAGCGCTGGTTTCTTTTTAGATACTCATTTAAGTATCTTTTTTAGCTTCAACTGTTCCTTTTATCTGTACATGGTCACGTCTATATATTTTCTTTGGTAGGCATGTATAGTCAGTCTATATCACTTCATGGTCGTAGTGCATAATTAATGGCCAACTTTTCCTCCTAGTTGGGCAAAAAAGCATACTTCGGGAAGGGTGGTCGCTTAAGCAACTCTGTTATCCCAGAAAAGAAAAGTGCAATGCAGTGAGAAAGCGACGATTTCCTCATTACAAACAAAGACGAGGAGAACGCATTTATATTATTGTTTCCTTGTTTTTTGGTCGAAGTTATATGAATCAGCTTTGACCAATCGCGACTATATCTACCTTGTACCGAGTACTGGGATAGCCCCGCTGTTAATGGCTTTAATGAAGTATCCGCCATTCAACTTCGATTTGAACAATTTTCTTAACCGTTGAGCGTATTTTGAGCACGTGATACTCTTCTTACTGTGTAAAAGGTTATAAAGTTCCAAAATTTTCTGATATTTGTAACTTTCTCCACCAGAGAGATGTTTAGTCTTTTATTGATCCCCTAATTGTTGATTATTATTTTTTTTTACTTCTTTCCTTGCCTTATCCATCAGTCACTCCTGATCTCTATCCCATATTATTGTACTTGTGTCGTTCGCAAAGATAATCATTTTCTCTTCCTATGCTGCATTAAAAATATCATTTACATAAATGCAAAATAATAACGGTACCAATATAGACAGACCCCTGTGGTATTCCATAGTTATTTCTTATAAAACCTGCATTTTGTTCATTATTAAATAATATTTTCATTCTATCACTTAAGTAGTCCCTTTAATACATTATTTATTTCTTTTCTAAATCCTTACATTTCCATTTTTCTACTAGTATATCTCTATTTATCATGTCAACTGCTTTGCTTAAATTGGAGTCTGATACATAAAGAAATATTATTTTGCCGCTGCTTTGCATATTTTTGGCGCCGTTGCTAAGTATTGACGTAGCAACCCTGGCTTGGGCCTCATCTTATCATGATCACATATGACCCATGGGTCTATTCCACAAGTTTATTCAAGAGTTTTAGCTATATTAACTACGGTAACGTAATATGGGGAAATTTATCACAAACAAATTAAAAAAAAATAAATACTTTGCTAAATAAAACATTTAAAAAAATAAGTCTTTATTCAAATAAAACCATCAAAGAAATATTAAAAGGATATGAAATTTTAAACCTAACTAATATTCATAACTTATAGACATTACTTCGTATTGACGAACGAATGAATGAAAATAATCATAACAAATCTATTAAAATAAACGAATTAAATGAAAACTATAACACCAGACGTAAGATGGAATTGGAAAAACAAAATATAAAAACAAATATCGGAAAAATAATATACATTACTACGGAATAGCATTATCGAGCAACCTACCTACTGAAATTAAAGAAATTAAACCTAAACACAAATTTAAATCAAAATTAAAGAAGTACTTACTAATTAATCAAAATTAATTCATTACCACTGGTTGCAGACATATCAACAATAGTTTTGGCCCGTGTCCCATGCATGGCCAACTATAGTTATATATGAATAAATTATTTTTGATTTGAAAAAAAAACCAGTTATCAGTATAATTTAAAATATTTAATTAAGTCGCATATGTCGCGAAAATCATCTCTCGTTGTGTTATACCTTTGTTGCGTTAAAAAGAAAGAAAAGAGAGTTATAATCAGAAAAATAAGTAATACAAAAGTTTATTTGTTATTAAAGAGCTCGTTGATATGCAAGAAAAATAAATAAATTTCTTTTAATACAAATACAAAATCCATCTTATTTGTCTACAAAAGGTATGCAAGACGTTCCAAGCAAATTGGTAATAATACTTTCCATCAAGAAGTCCTAATTTAAGTAAAGTCCAACTCTACGTTGAAGATTTAATGAAGCGTACAATGCGCCATTTTTGACTGGTTTAACGAAGCGCATGACGGACCACATGTCTTGTGTTAAATTTTATAATAAAAAGAACCACACCGCACAAGTTCCTCTAAGAATAGCTCTCCAGCCCACTCCTCTACGTTGCATTTCCCCCCCACCTTAACCCGACACTGCTTGGTTGTTAGATATTTTAAGGACAGTGAACCAACTATTCCTTCAGTTTATTAAAATCATTCAGTCATTTCGGAAAGCAAGGCGGAAAATTCATGTTTCTTGATACGAAAATAAAACAACCCATCGCTTTCATATTAGATTACTTTTTAATAATGATTAGTTCTGCTCGTATGTGCCATACTTACTCGTTAGTGACACACTGTTGGATGCCTCCATATTTCTTTTTACAGGCACAAGAAGATATTTGGACTCTTTCTCAAGAAAAATATTGCGTTTTCTCTAGGCTTTAACGCCATTTAACTGCGATAATTTAAATGCGCCATTTAAATGCTTTTCCATATAATATGTATTTCACCAATCAGTTTTGTTATCCCTTTAAAAAAATTATATTAACAACCGCTTCTTTAAGGGAGCGTATTTTTCTTAAAAAATCTGATCTTTATTCTCAATCATTGGACATCGATCCAACCTTATCTGGAAATACAGTGCCACTCGCTCGGCCAACTTTTCCAACATTCACATTTAGACACACAAAAAAAAAAAAGAAAAAAAAATTGCTCAAACACGCTATTTTCTAGCATTAAAACCTTATATTCATTTTTTAGTCAAATCCCCTTTTAAAGTGAGTTTGAGTTATAAGGCGCAAGGATAGCAAAGGTCATGCACCGGAACTGACAGTTCTCTGAGGAATTCAAACTTCTCAAGTCCTAGGAGCAGAGTGACCACTGCCCTCGCGCCATAAAAATATAAGCAACTCTTAAGGCCTGGGTGTAAAATGACCATTATCAGTACGCCATAAAAGTACAACCAACTCTTAAGGCGCAGGCACAGAATGACCATTGCCCTTGTGTCATAAAAATACAACCAACTCTTAAGATATGGGCACAGAATGACCAGTGTTGTTCTTGCACCGTAAAAATACGACCAATTCTTAAAACCTGGGAAACTAACCTTTGGACTGCAGTAACCAGGTAGTCGTAATATTTTTTACCGTTGGGAGTCGAACCCTTGTTAATGGCACTGTAGACGAACGCGTGACTATTGCACCACCGAAGAGTCTATAATCTCTCTTTATTATTCCCAGCATAAGAAGATCTCTCCGCATTGTCTGAGCTTGCAACTTCTGTTTAAGACTCTTTAGTTAGGTTTCACTAGGTCACTAGCGTAGCAATTCAAAACTCATGGGAGGGGCTCAAGTGGCTATAGGGCTCAAGTGGTTTCAAAGAAGATCATGTGATGCGGCCTTAGAGAAAATGTGGTTTGATATCCAATGGGGGCTCGAGCTTTCCTGAGCCCTCCCTGTTATACGCTACTTGTTCCATGTGTTTTACTTAACCTCATAGTATGTTCTTAATTTTTAGTTTTTATTTTATTTTCTGCGTATTAACTGCACTAACCTTTCGATCCTCCCATTTTATGAACAATGACGTATCATTTTCCAAACCGATTTTTTGACCCCAAATTTGTGATGCTCCAGTGGTAACAAGATAATGAATAGTGATTTTTCTTGTTTTTCAAACGTTTTCAGTACAGTAATATTGCAATAGCCGAAAATTTTTGAATAATAGAAATTTGATGAATCTTTTTCCTCCTTCATCATTCTGTACTCTCGTGCCTGAGTCAAACATCACGTCGGCGAAATTTTAGTTGTTTGAAAAGCCTCTTCGTAGTTATCAAGAGCTCCTCAGTACGTAGCCCTTTAAACTACATTTTCCAAATTCGAACGTTGCTGTCGCCAACCTTGGTTCGCCAAAAGCTCAATAAAAGCTAAAAGAAGCCACTTATACTGCAAGTTTTGGTGTTGTTGGGGTCATTACAACCGCCAATAAAAGTCTCGGACCTGGACTCAACAGATTGCGGCTAACCGTATTTGCTCACCTCAAAAAGAACCTGGGAATTTAGGGTGAATTAAGAAAAGAATATGGGAATTTGGGGTGAGTGAAACTCATCAAGCTGATATTAACCCGCTTTCTTTCCCGGTTATTCCTCAGGTATATTCTACGAATTTACTCTAATTTGTAATTTTGTACCTGAATAATAAATTGATACCTTATATCTACAACTAGTTTCTGACCACATCCAATGCTTCTTGAAAAGCAGTGTTTTGACTGAAACCTGTATTTCAGTCATAGTATGGTTATCTATCTATCTATCTATCTATCTATCTATCTGTCTGTCTGTCTGTCTGTCTGTCCAGAGATAGATTGACATAGAGAGAGAGATGGATGGATGGATATGGATAGAATGTCTGTCTGTCTGCCTGCTTGTATGTCTGCCTGCCTGCCTGTCTGTGTACGTGTATAACCATGATTTTTTCACACACAGTGTTAAAAAAACATGGAATGAAATTTTACATTTGCTTGATTTCTAGTACGCATTTTTTTTATCTCATCTAAACTGAAATGCGAATTGACGCCACTTCGAAACGGTCAAACTACATAGCAATAGAGAAAAAGTTCGTAAATTCCATAACAGATTAATTGTTCAATAATTTGAAACGTTTTTAGATATAGTACTTCAAAAAATATTAAATATTACAATGTATATAATTCCAAAAGAACCAAAATCAGTTTCCACGAAGTGGGGTTTTCAGTAATATAAAAGTTTTGTTCTTCTGAATTCGCAAACTGAAATGTCTCAAAATTTTTCGTACTTCGATTTCGTTTGTAATCACTTATATATTTCACGAAGTTTTCGTTGATTAATACGTTGCTTGGAAAAAAAGATTGAAAAGTTCTTGAAAATTTCTAAATTTTTTCATTTTAAGAAAAATATAAAACTGGATATTTTTTAATTAAATAATACATTAAAAAATGCGACCCCATCAGCCTTCCAAACGTGCTAATTAAATCGACCAAGTAAATTTTATATTACCTTTTATTATTGTTAGGCATTGTTGATTTTATTTGTTTGTGTTTTGTATGCAAAAAATAATCCGGAAATGTTGACCGAACAAGTGGCACTATATTTCAAGAAGAGAGAGGGACATAATCCAAAAGATAAGAAAGGAAAACAAATTTCTCAACGTTTTTATCATCTGTCGTTTATATTCAATGTTAAATAATTTTAAAAATAAAAAATTCATTTTTTTACCCTTCTAAAATATCTATACAATTTTACATTGTAAATTTTAAGAATAAATGCTTGTTAAATAATTAAGACGGTAAAACTATAATCATTAAAAGCATTTCAGTTATATAAACAATTAAGGTTGTAAAATACTATTAACTTTTTTTAGGGATAAGAGAACGGCCAAATAATGGTCAACTCACAAAGATACCGTGGCGGGTGTTTTATGATTTTTTTGTGGGGAATTTATTATAGTTAATAATTCCAACACCCACGCCTAAGCTCACACTAAAGCTTTTTAGCTATAGGAGAAAAAGAGACATCGTCCTCGGCATAGAGTCGAACTGAAGTCCCTTCGTTGAGACCTGAGTGCCTTAACCACTGGGCCACCGAGGACAGGAACGACGCGCCCTTACTCCGTATATAATATTTTTTTTAAAGATATTATTACCCTTGTCAATACCTAAACTTCCGCTTCAGAAAGCGGATTGAAAAAAAGAACAAATCTCTCTTGTGAGCTTCCCTAGAGCTATATAAAACCTCATTACATCGATAGTTTGTTCATGGTTTAGCTGGTTGGTCTTGAAAGTTTTGCTTCTCGGTTGAAATCCATCGTTAGAGCACTTCTAACATTGGTCAGATTGCAAAGTGCGAGGGTTTGTTCACTGTTTCGCTGTTTTTCCTTGAATTTGAAGAGGCTGCAGTTTGCTTCTCTGCTTTCGTTTAAAACTATTTCGTATTATTTGTTTCCTAAATACATGACTAAATCATATAGGGCCGTGCTTAGGGGTTGCGAGCTGGGCGGCCGCCCAGGGCCGCTAAAAAAATGCAGTACAAGCACCATGAAATACATTTTTAGCGGCCTTTATATACTTTCCCAGAGTATTTGGTCAATTAACCTTTTACTCCATATTGAAGTTTCTGGCGCGGACGGGCTGAAATTGCAAGTCTTGGGATTCGGGCTTTGAAAGTTAAGCCCAAACTCATCTCTATTTTCCATTACAGAGACCCACGGCTGCCGATAAAAAGAACTTATCGCAAAGTTCTGAGAAGCAGAAATTTATAATTACGTTGTACTGGTATTTCTTTGTGTTTATAATGCGGCAAAAAACCTAAATAAAACCCTTTCATTTATCCACAACATCGAAGTTAAGCAAGAATTGCCAAGTCATTGGTACATATCTAGCGAACTTGATTTAGAAATGACTATCTTTAATTTAACTGCATTGTCTTCTCTTTGCCTTTGGTGTTTGGATGCACTGATTACTGTCTTATAAAATAATTTGTAGGAGAAACAGCTATGAAAAATTGTTAAAAAGCATAAAAACTAGTTTGTCCACTTGAGAATACCTATAGCCCCTGGAGTATATTTCACTGGCTTACATGTTCTTCAATTGTTTACTCATGTCGAAAATTTCAAAGCTTAACTGACGCGTTCTACCAAATATTTCGCTTTTAATGACCGGCAGTGTATTTTCTTCTATCTTAATTTTCTTTGTCTGATATTTTTCCGTTATTTTTCCATTGTAATCAAATGAAAGAAAAAACGTTCTCTGTTACAATTTCTAAGTGAGTCTTACGCATATATTCCAAGTAATTCTCAATCGCATTTCATATAAAATGAAAAAGAGCAATATCTACTCCTTGTTATGATAACAATAATTAAATCCGTTTAGCAATAAATTTCTAGTTGATTGCAAAGAAACTGACCAGCTCCATCATTTCCATACTTAGGAGAGTTTTCAAAATGTGAGATAGATTATTTGTAGTCTAGAATAATTGTATGGAAATACTGTAGAAGTAGTAAAACTCATTATTCTAGGATTTGTGTTTGGCAGCGAAACATTTCAAGCTTACTTTTTTTAATATTTATTTAAAAGTTTAAAAGAAAATATCGCCCTTTATCTTGGCGGGTAAAATAGAGAAATCGTTATGTGTCCTTGGGGGCCCAAGTGAATCAATTATGAAGGAAGCAGTTTGAATTTTTAATAGGGAGACGGAAATTTGTTGAGAAATTGAATGAGCTTGAAACGAAATTTTGCGGTTTCATTTAATTAATTGAAACCAGGAGCAGTTTCAAATTTTGAAAAGGACCGAAGCCCCATCGAGAAGCCCCATCACCAAATATATATTAATACGTTGGAAAGCACTTAATTACTTAGCAGTTAAATCATGCGTTTGGATAGGTAGTCATAGAACAGGTAACTGCAGAATATATTTGCCTGATAAATGAAATGTATGTGATAAGTATGGAATCTATTTGGTATGGACAGATATCTTGCTGAACATGGCATCAAACTATAAAATTATTGATTCTTAAAATATGTACTGAGGCGAGAGAAGCTTCTCGATTCAAAAGCATTTTTATCTAAACAGCGAATCAAAAATTATGAAGTACTCTCTACCTCTCTTTCTCTCAATAATGCCAGTCTAATTAATGTTTGTTTCTGTTTAACGACGATATGTTTCGGTCACAGCATATGCTTTGCAGAGTTAGATTCCGATTAACGTATTTCTCTGTTTAACAACTTCTTTTTCTCAGTCTCCTGCATGTCATCAGATGTGCCCAATAGTTCATTGAATGGTTTTGCCGATCTATTGTGTAATATGGTGATTGATTGAATTAATATGGTGATTGATTGAATTAATATGGCGATTGATGGAATTAATATGGTGATTGATTGAATTAATGTAGTGATTGATTGAATTAATGTGGTGATTGATTGAATTAATGTGGTGATTGATTGAATTAATGTGGTAATTTATTGAATTAATGTGGTGATTATTTGAATTTAACTGTAAAAATGACTATATTATACATATTGCATACTTATATTCTTAAAGTTGGCAAAAGGTATTTGGACACTTACATTTTGTTACATACATAGAAGAGCAAAGCAAACGTCACGAAATAGTTTTAGTTGCTGGGTTATTTTTACAATGACAATTAAATATGTGCGTTTATATTTTCAAATATTTGCAAAAAAATATAAAAATAAAAAAAAAAACATTTTTTCATGTCAAAAAGTATTTTCACACGTAACAACACCCTGTTTTAAAGCAGTTGACGTTATATTATATAGAGTTACATCAAGTTAAAACTCCGAACTTTGTAAAAGATACGTTTTAAGATCTTAAAGACAGTAATTTAGTTTCTGCTATCACGGCTCCGAAAATGTGTGAATTTTTCATCGCAATGTGGCAGAGGGTTATATTTTTTGTTATAGTGGTTTTAGTTACCGCAACATCGGTAAGAATGTAACTTTGAACTTCTATAGTGTTGTATGAGTAATAAAAGAGGGAAAAGGAATGGTACTCTGGAAAATAGGTAAGATCTGGCCGCTCGAAGGAGCAAAATACAAGGCAGGTGAGGAACATCATCAAGCAAACATCGAAAGACCCCCCCTCCCACTCTATATATGGATTGAGAATTATTGATGTTGCTTGATTATCGGGGATGATAGCAAATTATCAAACTATTTACAATATTCTTCACGTGGACGAATTATTCAGATCACCTAGGAAAAATCTTATAACTGTGAAAGAAATTGACAAGAAAGAATTTGTCAAAGCTTATATTAAGAAACTCCCAGAGCTTTGACAAAGTTTATATTAAGAAACTCCCAGAGCTTAGACAAAGCTTATGTTAAGAAACTCCCAGAGCTTTGACAAAGCTTGTATTAAGAAACTTCCAGAGCTTTGACAAAGTTTATATTTTTCGTAGAAAGAAAGCTTAAAATTTTCAGTTTGGATAAGAAAGTGTGGTAAAAACCAACCACCTCCCTTCAATCAAAGAAGTCAAGACCAACTGTGAAGCACAACGATGGCCATGTAATGATTTGAGGTGCATGACTTCTAATGAAGTTAGCAAGACCGTAGCCAGGATTTAATTTCGGGGGGTTCAAAAATTTTTACAGCATGTATCGATACAATCACAGCATGCAAGTCCGTAGCCAAGTCCCATTAAAAATTTAGTTTCGGGGAGGGGACCGGTCCCCAAAATCCCCCTCCCTATGGATACGGCCATGAGGGTCAGCAATATGTCCTTTCTGGAAGGTAATATTAATGCTAGATATTTTGTATTGATTTATTGCGAGGTAATTTATCGAACAGTAAATTGAAAATAAGAATTCATTCTATTTTCAACTGGACAACAGTTCTGAAACTACCACCCACGAAATAAGGTTGTAGTTGCTTTACAATATAAAAAGGCAAATAATATATGCTTCACAATCTTCAGACCTCAATACGACTGAAAACTTGTGACCCTTTTCAATGTACAAGTAAAGAAAAAACTTTCCAATAAAGCAGTATTTAGGCAATTGCTCAATGAGAAATAGCTGAAAAAAATCGGTGTAAAACAACTATAAAATTAGTATAATCAGGGAAGTATGACCAGGGAACTATAACTTCTAACTGAAGCACAAGACGTGCATGCCAAGCACAAACAGCACTTTTCAATTTCGAAAATTTGATGTCGTTTGGTTTTGCTGTTAAGTGTGACTTGATGTGATACTTGGAGGGAAGAAATTTCTGTCCTTCAAGTATCAACTATCTCCTCGATCTCTTTAAACTCCCTTTTGTCACCACAGGTGGGACTGGCACCGCACAAATCGGCAACATAGACATGTTTATGCAGCAACACTTCAGTGCTGTTTAGTGTTGGACCACTGGCTGGCTTTCCTGACGAGGAACGGCCAACGCCCGTCTGAAACGTACGTCAATTAACAACGTTTGTTGTTAAAATTTTGCTACGCCTAAATATTGCACCACTTCTCTTCATTTATAGTAGGCCTGTAACAAGGATGAAGGGCAAGTGAGACAAGGCAAAGAACACATGGGGCATAGGGACCTGAGGATTGTTCTATAAATGGCTCGATGGGGCAATTGAGTCCACGCCCCTGCTGGCCCCGGATTTGTTACAGGCCTGCTGCGTGGTGTTGCGTCATCTTACTAATCTTAGTTAACATGCATTTCCAAACCTACGGAACTGAAAAATTAAATTCCTTATGAATAAAAAAAATCTTGCTTTGTCCAAAAGAAGTTAAAATCCCCTTAGGGCTCTGCGACAGTGTAGTGAAAATACGCTCGCTTAACGTGGGATTTCCTGATTCGATTCGCAACGGCGCCGAAAAGAAAAGCTTACCGACTAACTGCTCGCAAGTAGTCCAACAGTTGGTTTCTTGTTTAGTAAAAATGAACCTTCCTGTCCCTGCGCCATAAAAATACAACCAATCAGCAGTTAGTTCCCTAAGCCTTAAGATATTCGGATTCCTCGGAAAGCTGTAGGTCCCGACACATCGTAACCCTTGCGCCGTAGATCTTCAAATAAACAAACAAAAACCGGATGTCCAAGGCACGGAATTACCCTTGTTGTTTTTGCACCATAAAAATTCAACCAACTAATCCAAATGTTAGAAAATGAAGGCTTTTCCAAAGAGGGAAACGATATTAGTCGAATTTGGAAGAAAACTGCTTCGTTATGAAAAAAAAAAGAACACGATAATCAACTCTCCCATTAAGAACTTTTTTATGAGAGGGAAAAAAAATTGTTAAACAGAAAAACACGTTAATTGGAATATGTGCAATTCTGTAAAACATTCGTTGCGACCACAAAACATCGTCGTTGAACAGAAATAGTCCTTACTTAGAACGATGTCGTAGAGAGAGCGTACTGTACGATTATAATATCCAAAGTCTAGTCCACACTGGAAAATTTGGTCCCGCGATTTTGGTCCTAGGGACTGGGTCTAGCAATTGTTCTTGGACATCCAGTAGACCATCAAGTGGTATAGGGACTGTTCTGAAACATAAATCGCGGGAAAGTGGTCTCCCATCTGAAATGGGAGTCCGGGGACTATCGCTAAAAACCTCTAGAACAATTCATGATATAGCTTGCTTTGATATTCTGAAGGCATACATGAGGTTGATGAATGAGTCACCACTAGCTAGGAAAAGTAGCTTGACTGCCAACCTGATGGAAACTGGACTGGTTCCTCGGAAATTAGTGTGCTACTAGCTGATTTTCTCCCCAATCATCTGGAGTGATTCCTTAACTAATTCTTCTTAATTCTTCTTTCAAATTCCTAACTCTTGTGGTTTCAGGGGATTGGGTTTATCTTTGCTGCAAAACTATTTATCCGGCAGATATCAAATGGTTAAATTAAAAAGTCAAGTCTCACGTATCAGACAACAGTGATAAGGTGTTCCACAGGGATCAGTTTTGGGCCCATTGCTTTTCATTTTCTATATTAATGATATCTTCCATCTTGACATTAATGCTAAAACTATCTGCTATGCTGATGACACTTTAATCTTCTTCCATCATGGTGACATCGAGACTTTAATAAGAAATGTAACCCATAGTCTCGCTATCATCACGATTTTTTTCTAAAAAGTTTTTAACATTAAATACCAACAAAACAAAAATTGTTATTTTTACAAAAAAAAAAGACAGTTCCCTATAACATAACATTCATGGTGAACAGCGAACATATATCGCTCTCCAAAGAGGTAGATTTCCTGGGTGTTAAGCTTCAATCTAACTTCAGCCGGGAAAAGCATCTCAAAAACATTTGCCTAAAAATTAGTAGAAATATTGGAGCGATTAATAAAATTAAATACATTTTACCATCAAAAATTTTGGTCCATTTATATCACACTTTAATCGAATCTCACTTAAACTGTTGAAATATGTGGAATATAGTGAATAAGTGGAATATATGGAAATAGCCTGATGGCAGGATTAATTGTTTGTGTGAATTGTTATCTTTAATCAGTCTGAGGTTTGTTATATTCATCATTGATATTTACTTGAGATCTTTTTATTGTGTGGTCATGTATTGTCACAACGACTGTTCCAAGAAGAATAAATAAAGTATTATTATTATTATTATTACTACTATAACCCTGTTTGGGCATCGGATTCATTTCACAACATAGCCGCCTTGCAGAACTTCAAAATAAATACATAAACATCGTTTACAATTCCATACCGTTCTCCTGCAATTTTGATATTCGTAAAAATCACAAGCTGCTGAATATTGGTGAAATTTACACGATGAGAGTCCTCCTAATTATGTTTCATAGAATAAATTACAACCACTGTAATTAACTCATCCCTCTAAGAACTCCTACACGTACATATCCCACCTCTAATAGCTCCAACTTTATTCCGATTAAAGCCCGTCTTGAATTTTCCAAACGTCGACGAGGATACTCTGCTCCAACTCTGTGGAATGCTCTCTCAGCAGAAATTACAAGTATCCTCTCTCTGGCCACATTCAAAAGAAGTATATGTACTTACCTATTTTCACAGTAGTATGGCACTGAGTCCAAACAGGACCCTGTTATCTTCTAACTTTTGGCTCTTAACATCCTTCCATTAACATACCATAAATTTTTTATGTATTTCTTTAAATTGTTATTAATTGACTCATTATGTATGTTATAGACTAAATTGACACTGTGAATTTGCTTAATCATTATTATTGGGAGGAGGAGAGAAAATGGGGGGAAGTAAATTGAAAAAAAAAAGAAAGAAAAAAAGGAGAAAGTGGGATAGGATGAGGGGGTAGGGAAATAATGGGGAAGAAATAGGAGATAATTTGAGGGGAAGTGGGGTGGGCGAGAAAAATGGGGGATAGTAAAGGACGGGGGGGGAAATGCTTTCCTGTGGTATATTGCATTTAAAAAGAGTTTGACCAAATCATCGTGTTTTTTCTAAGTTTTTTTTGTTGCGTTCAACATTTTTATAGTGTTTGATGTTACCTGTATTTTGGTATTGTCATGTTTGTATCGCGTCAACAGAAAAGGAAAGTATGAAGAGAAAAAAAAAGAGTTTTTTTATTATTATTTTGATTATAATATTGTCAACTCATAGGGGCAGCATCGGCTTTGTCAAACTCACGCTTTTTCTGGTGCTGCCCTGGCGAGATATCAACCATATAATGTATAAAAATCTTGGATATTGTGTATTTTCATGTAATAGTGAGTCGAATTTCTTTAAATAAATAAATAAATAAATAAAACTCGCGAAGGCGCAGCTACCTCAAACTCCAAAAAAGTGCGATTCTAGAAATCTGATAATCTCAAGAACTGGGGTTTTTTTTCAGTAGCTGAGTTTATTACCATTCCCCCTACATGGGTACACTTTGTAC
Organism: Dysdera silvatica; assembly: GCA_006491805.2. NCBI lineage: Eukaryota > Metazoa > Arthropoda > Arachnida > Araneae > Dysderidae > Dysdera > Dysdera silvatica. Next base: position 150,381,582 of record QLNU02015003.1, read on the forward strand.
ATTTTTAGTGCACTTCTGAGAAAAAATAGGGCGGAGTTCTCAAATTTGGGGTTGTAAACAGTCCCGCGCGCGTGTTCGTGTCACTCGGATTTTCTCGTCGTACTTGTATTTGGGAGAGCATGCAGCGTTGTATCGGCCCGGTAAATGAAATGAAATAAAATGAAGCTATACTTTAAAGCAGTAGCAGAACAGAAAATCTCGGAACCCCGCAGTAATTTTTGGGGCCCCTCTTTTACGAAAATTAATTTGTATATGCATATATATATATATGGATATTTATAAAAAAAATGCTTATTTACCAAAAAAAACAATATTATTATTTTTTTACTTGTAAATTTTACGGAAATTAAACGAAGACGAAAGGGGGACCCCGCCTTGCAGAGGCTATCAGTACGCCACTGATGTAAAGGCGTTAAATAAGGTTTACGAACTTCTGCGCATGTTATAGTTGGTGGACGTAACGTTATATTGTAAAGTGGACACCACGAAATGAAGCATTGTCAGTTTCAATAATTTCTTTTGAACAAGCAACAGCATGTCTAAAATTATCAAGGCACAATAGCGTTGAGTACAACGTTGGTCGTTGTTTGGCAAGTCCATAATAGCTCAAAGGGAGACCGAGATGATAGCCACAGTTTTCTACGAACGGGGCCCAATATTGTGCGCAATCTTGATTGCAACTCCTATGAAAGTTGCATGTTTCAAAAAGCAACAGGAAAAGTGGCCGCCGAGGCGCTTTGGTTAAACTTAAATTTTGGCGAGACATCGTTTACACGGCGAAGGAGCAATCAATGACCAGCCTCGCATATTTGCGTTAGGAGCAACTGAGTATTTGATCGATGTGCATGTATTTTTAGGTTGCATTCTTGTTGGTAAGTTTAATCTGGTATGCCGCCATAAGCAAACTCTTCATTACGCTCGTATATCTTATATAACCCCTCTCTCTCTCTCTCTCTCTCTTTCAAAGATTTTAATATCGTTCTGAAATTTCGTTTACGGTGTGTTACAGTGTACTCCTAAAATCAGTTTTGTTTGCTTTGGTGCTTTTCGAATATGTGCTAAATAGGTGTTCGTATGAGAAGGAAGTAAAACGCTTGGAAGCTTTATTAGCAGAAGTAGAAAGTGAGGAAGGAAACATTTCTGATCTCGAAGAATGTAGTGTTCATGAAAGTGTAAGTGAACATAACACTGATACAGAAGAAGAGGATGTTGAAATTTCGGAAGAAGAGGATTATGAGACTGATACATATGTTGCAAAAGATGGATGAACATAATGGGAAAAAAACGAAGTTCAGAACCAATGTGAGAACGAAAGCTCATAATATTGTATCCTGTATTCCTGGCCCTATAGAAAAAATAAGAAATGTTACTAATCCACTTGAGAGCTGAGAAAATTTATTGATCATTCTTTAATTCAAGCAGTTGTTCAATATACAAATATATATAGTAATAATATTTCTTTAAAATTTTTACGACAACCAGGTGCTGAGCCTACGGATATGTTGGAGATTAGGGCTTGTATGGGCCCTTTGTATTTATGCGGGCTGCACAAATCATCGCATACAAATGTCAGAAATTTGTGGGCAACTGATGGGACTGGCACTGACAACTTTTGCACCACAATGCCATACAAACGTTTTCTTTTTCTGCTACGTTGCATTCGATTTGACAATACTGCTCTTAGACCCGGAAAACTGTGCTATGACAAATTAGCAGCAATAAGAGATTGTTTTGAAACGTTTATAGAAAATTGCCAGACAGCATACTCTGTTGGTGAATATATCCCAATCGATGAAAAACTGGAGCCTTTACGGGGACGTTGTGGATTTAGGCAGTATATGCAAATAAACCGGCTAAATAGGGTATAAAAATTTTTGCGACAGTCGATTCCAAGACCCTGTATTATGCAGTTTAGGGAAGGGCGTCTTGCCGAAACTGGTTTTTCGCGCCAGAAAAACCAGTTCCTCCAAGACGGCCTTCCCTAAACTGCAATGGACTAACAAGTCTGCTAACGGTATCACGCGTCAACTGAGCGCGAATGCACAGCACACATGGAAGATGGAAATATACGCTGGAAAGCAACCGGATGGTCCATATAAAATTAGCAACAGTCCAGATGAAGTTGTAAAAAGACTTATTCAATCAATGTAGAAATCTGGAAGAAATCTAACTGTTGATAATTGGCACACCAGTTATGCGTTAGCTAAAGATCTTTTAACCCTCCTATTGTGGCATTCATTTTGGTTATACTTATCATGTTCGAGTCAATATGACCCGAATGTCTTTGGCGAGGTTATAGGCGGCATTTGAATTCGGGAGCGACCCTAGTCTATGCGTGATGCCTTCACTGAACCTTTATCTCTCATTTTTCAATGTTAAATTTTTCATTTCGGGGGAGGTGGTCATGCGCCCCCTTCTCTGAATATGGTCTTGGTTTATGGGAGTCGTTTTATTAGTGTTAAATTATTATGGCAGTGCTGTGTTTACTAAATAATTAAAGAGATAAAAATATGTGTAGCATTTACGGTGAAACCTCCTTTAACGGACACTTCCCAGATACGGAACCATACCATTTGCTTATTTCAGATTACACTTATTGTGTTAGGATTAATAATACCCGAGCGTCTATTGGTGTTGTTTTATTAGTGTTAAATTAACATGATAGTATTATGTTTACTATAAATAATAATATAAAAAAGAATATATGCAACATTTACTTACCAAAGTTTTATTACGAACGGCAGTTATAAGATAAACAATATTGTTGCGTACATCTGAAAAACTTAGCAGCAGTTATATCATACTTGCATTTATTTTACACAGTCTTGGCAGTAGTAATACACATGAACTTTACATATGTGTTTCGAACATTTACAACATATTACATTAGCTATGTTCTCTTTTGAAGAGGGACAAAATTGCGTCTTCTACGCTTATTTGTTGTCAGCTGTTCCCTTGCTTTGGCAATGCTGGTCTTTCCCTTCTAACCACTTCAGCCGCAGAAATGCTTCGAGGAAGGAGTTGTCTTTCTTGCAGTAAGGGCGCAATGAAGGAATTACCGAGTTCTTCAAGAAATAATCGATATTTTGTAAGTTTTTGAGCATTCCAGGTTGGATTAACTTCACACCATAGAACATAGGCTTTGTAAGCAGAAACATCCATAATATCATAAGAGTTGGTCATTGGCCATCATTTAGTGTGTCATCTGCATGTGTATGTTATAACCAACTTGTCTAAAATATCTACAGCGCCTTTGGTTTTATTATAATCTAAAATAATAAACGGTTTTTATGATCTTCATCACATACACCGGAATCGTGGTGCATCGTGCTCATGAGTGTTACATTTTTATTACGTTTTGGAATATAAGTAACTACCGTTGTGTTATTGCCGAAGTCGAACTTTGAAGAAAGGACTTCCCTCCTGTCGCAGAACAATGCAGTCGGCAATTCAGGTTTGTTTTTTCGAATAGTGCTTGGCATGGTAATCTTTCTTTTCAATAGCATTTGCCAAAGTTCGTAAGATGTAAAACAATTACCACACGTTACGTTCTGCCCCTTTAGACCGTAAGTAAGGTCTACCATAACTCTTTTACCTTGGCCCTTTTCTGGAGGTCCACCTTTTTGTCCAAGATATATTTGCATATTTGTTTGTTTGTTTGGCTTTTTTATGGCGCAAGAGCATCTGGGCTATACTGCGCCAGCGAGATATATTTGCATGTTATATGCATAAGCGTTCACAGAATCGCACAAAGTCCAAATTTGTATACCATATTTTACTGGTTTGTTGGTTATATACTTATACCTAAATGGGCAACGGCCTTTAATATGTACTAGTTTCTCATCTACTGTTGCATTTTCGTTAAGATTTCCATGATACAACCGCGGCTCAAGGGGGGGCCATCGCCCCCCCTTGGCTCCGCCAGTGACGTTCGGAATGGGAGGTCGGTGGATTAGACCATCGATGGCTTGAAAAATAAAACAAAAGTAATGAAGTATCATCATTCATGATGATAATTTGCTTCTACTGATCATCGGGTCATATTGACTCGAACCCAACAAGTATAACACATGTATTTTCTTTTTGTCAACCTCGGTACACTGTTATTAAAGTAAATTAGTAAAAATGATGAAGTGGCAGCAAAATATTTAAATAATTATAGGATTTATGGACATTCAAAGAAGGCGTTTGGGTCATACTGACCAGAACACAACATGAGGATTGAAACAAAGGATAAAGCTTGTTGGAACCATGAGGGAAAATAAACGGGAGTTTCCATTGCAATTCATAAATCCAAAAGGAAGAGAAGTTTACTCAACAATTTTTGGATTTCAAAAAGATGCCACAATATTATCATATGTTCCTAAAAAAATGGAAAAACTGTTGTATTATTGTCAACACTACATGGCGACGATACCACAAATATGGAAACGGAAGACTTGAAGAAACCGGAAATTATATCGTTCTATGATATGACCAAAGGAGCTGTTGGTACGGTTGGCGAAATGGGTGCTAATTATTCTACAGCCAGAATAACTTGTAGATGGCCAATGACTATTTTTTTCCCCGTTTTGAATGTTGCAGCTATAAATGCAAGAATAGTGCTATTGTCTATAAAAATTTCACCATTGTAGTGCAAAAGTCGGCGGCTCTTTCTAAAAGATCTGAGATTATCACTTATAAAACCCTTTATTCAACGGCGATTAGAAATTATAAGTCTGACTAAAGATTTGCAAGCTTCATGTTCGAAAGTAACGGAAGGAGAAGCGCCTCCAGAAAAGAGACAAAAACGACCAGGAGGTATTCTGAATGCCCAAGAAATAAGGACAAAAAAAAACGCAAACGAAATGTTTCAAATGCGATGGATTTCTATGTTATGTTACGAATGCAGACTCATAGTATGTCAGAAGTCTGCTAATTAGACTCTTAAACGGATTATTAAGTAAATTTTCAACTCCAATCAGTGGGTACTTTTTCGAAATTTTTAAAATAATACATCATTATTATTAGTAGTAGTAGTAGTATTACGATTTTTTCTTCTACAATTCATCTATTATAATTCATTCTTATATTAAATAGTATTTTTTTAGTAAAATAGTACATTAAATATATTTTTACCCATTATAGTAATTCTTGGGGTTGCAAACTACCCCGCGCTCGAGCTCGGGGGGGTTAAAGTCACTCGGCGTCCCTGAAATTTCGGAAACTCAGGATATCTTCCAATCTCGATGTATTCAAGAGACTATTGCCGAATCCAGGTCTTTCTGATAAAAACTTGAATATTCACCAACATTTTACAATACAATTTCCATGCTAAATTTACATTTTAGTGCACGGAGGAAGCATAGCAAAACAGAAACAAGTATTATTATTCTAGTTCCCGTTATGGCCAGTATGACCATTATATTTTTGTTTTTCTACTAAGTAAATTCTTAATTTCCTTTTAACTTCGCTTTTTCTTTCACAATTTTTTATATGATCTGGCAATTTATTCTATTTATCGATTCTATAATAAATTATATTATTTTTTCCCATGTTTGTTCTTATTTTTTCAATTTTTAATGTATTACCTTACCTTGTATTTCTTGTATTTGGATTTTTGTCTATATTTATAATTTCGTCCTATTTACCTGTTTTAATTCTTAAATATGTCATTATTATTATTATTTTATAAGTGTGTATTTCTTCTATATCCATTATATTACTTTCTAATTTTATTTGTTTTATACTTTTGTTAGTTTTGTATCCTATTCTTTTTAATAATCTATCAATTATTGATTGTAATTTTTTTAGATTAACCTTGTTTACCCTACTCCACACACTATTTCCATAAATTATGTGACTATGTATCAATAAATAGTATAGCGTTATTTTACAGAAGGTATTAAGTCCTTTAACCTTGTAATTATTTCATTTAAATTTTAGACCTTATTCGGGGAACGTATGTTGTGTGTCCCATTGTTTTGAAAGTATCAAAATTTTAAAAGCTGGCTGTCCTCTGGGTTTGATTATTTGCTGGCATGAGTCGAGAAGAAAGCCCTCCACGCATTTTGTGATTTTATTTCATCATTTACTTGCTTTACTGTCGAGGCTGGATGTTTTTTCCCGGATTTATGCATTCGTAGAACTGCATTCTCTACAAAACGAGGTACAGTAAATAAAAAGTTTTTCGGGATTCACAGGTTGAATTTGCATACAAGCTCAAATAATTCCGTAAGAAAAAGAAAACACCTTTTTATCTTATTGCTGTGAGAACATAGATGGTTGAAATTTATTGTCGGAGAAAAATGTGAATGAGTTTTCGTGAAAAAGTTAAAACAGCGAAGAGGAAAAACTCTTAAAATAAAAGAGAGAACTCTATTAAAATCGCGTTGAAATGGACTGTTGAATTCTTTAAATTATTTTCCGTGTCAGACATATTTACATGCGTACAGTACTTATAAATAAATTTCACAAGAAATGTACCTTCTGTTGGCGTGCAGAAACAGAAAAATAATAGTTGGAGGAAAAGAAAAGCCATTTTTCTTTTTCTGGCTCATCGTTTAAACATATTTTTAAAAGTTTTATGGCCGTTTGACTAAATCAGTTTCAACTGTATCTGAAATATATTAAATTATGATTATGATGAATTAAATTATAATTATGATTAAATTATAATTATGATTAAATTATAATTATGATTAAATTATAATTATGATTAAATTATAATTATGATTAAATTATAATTATAATTAGATTAAATTATAATTATGATTAGCTATGAATTAAATTATAATTATGATTAATGAATTAAATTATAATTATGATTAAATTATAAAACATTTTATAATTATGATTAAATTATAATTATGATTAAATTATATTATGATTAAATTATACTATGATTAAATTATAATTATGATTAGCTATGAATTAAATTATAATTATTAAGCGTTAAATTATAATTATTCTTTAAATTATTTTCCGTGATTAGACTATGAATACAAATTATACAGTACTTATAAATAAATTTCACAAGAAATGTACCTTCTGTTGGCGTGCAGAAACAGAAAAATAATAGTTGGAGGAAAAGAAAAGCCATTTTTCTTTTTCTGGCTCATCGTTTAAACATATTTTTAAAAGTTTTATGGCCGTTTGACTAAATCAGTTTCAACTGTATCTGAAATATATTAAATTATGATTTTAGCCATGATTTCTTTTACATAGGTCCTAATAAAATTCACATTTGAAGAATCAATAAATATATTTTGTAACTGAAAATATCAATGAAAATTTTGCGCATTTTAGCATATGTAGATTCATGAAGTGAAAGGTTGCAGAGCAGTAGATATATATGTGTTTTACATATATTAAATTATATCGCAATGAGGGGGGTATTATGATGCCACCAACGCCCCCTGCGTACGTTAAAAGCAATATTTATGTGATCATTTCTTCTTCATATTAATGTATTAATCTTTTTTATAAATATTGGAAAAAGTACCACTTACGAGTGTTACAAAAAGTGTTGCAATGATGACAGAATAACTTGAAGTAAACATCTTTAACCAGCTCACTCTGTTAATAATAAATGATTGGTCAAACAGGAAGTTAACTATGAATGGGGAAGTATGCAATTCCATTCAGTCAAATTCACGTATACACGTGAGGGCAATCAATTCACACGTTAGGACGTGTAGATTGTCTCGGAAATGTAAGTTCCATTTGCAAGTACTCGAAGACGACGATATGAGCATTCGCGCTGAGCGATGACCTTCTCAGCTATAAATCAGAAACAGTTTACTAAGCAAGAACACACTTACAATAAAGATTATTGCGTCATGACTGTGCCTTTGGTACTGACAGTGAGTGCTATGATCCAGAGGGAACAATTTCTCTTTCGTGTGTTACGCACATTGGAATAATGATTCGTTGCAAGATGTGGTCAACACGTCCTCACTATAATTCATCCTTAAGTATGTCCCCCGAGATTCAACTTCTGGTTCTCTGGTCATTTATGTAGTTTTAGTTTTAGGACAGTTCCTGGCTAAGTACTTGGAAATCATCAGAATGGCATAGAGCTTTCTTCAAAATAACAACGGATCAAAGCTTATACCAAAGCTTATACCAAAGCTTGTATCAAAGCTTATACCAAAGCTTGTATCAAAGCTTATACCAAAGCTTGTATCAAAGCTTATACCAAAGCTTGTATCAAAGCTTATACCAAAGCTTGTATCACAGCTTGTACTTGCAGAAGGTATATGTAATTGAGTATTAATAACAGTTTTTAGGGGCGGGCTGGGCCGCCGGTGCTCCCTCGTGAGCGATAGAACTCGCGCCTTCGAATGGACAAGGATTCGCGCCCTCCGATTACCCAAGCTTTGCCCCCTTTGAGAGGACTCAGTCCGCCCCCGACAGTTTTCCATCGCGATTCTGTTAACGACCTTAATATACTGTTTTATACCAAATATTTATTGAGAATTAAAGAATGTTTACCATACTTATGTGTTTCACTTTTCCTTTTGACTTGATCTTGTCAAGATATTATTGCGGCAAATTCTGTAGCTGTAAAGAACTCCGGAACGAGCATACTTTTGATTTAACTGAATCAAAAAAATTTAAATCTATAATATGTAGGAAAAGATTATACTAAAATTGGTGTTGCTTGAAGGGCAGGTATAACTATGGATTATGATTGACATTGAACGTTGATACTGAACATTGAACGTTGATATTAAACATTGAATATTGACATTTGACATTAATAGTGAAGATGGACAGAACTTTTAATATTGGATTATGATTTATTGGGGTTTTACGGAGGAAGAACAACCGAGGTTATATAGCCCCGGAATTGGCGTTTGTTTAAGAATCAGGGCGTCCGTTACTCGGAGTACGCCACTCCAGTCTATAGTAGTAAAAAACCCGGCGGCATTTATATCGGTAGAGACAAGGGCGGACACAGGGGGAGGTCACAGGGGTCATGACCCCTCAAAAACATATTTTTTCACTGTAAAAAATTCCAACTTTCATGATAAATGAAGGGTGTTATTCCAAGACCATGGCAAATTCTGTCCTTGATCCCCTCCAAAATGAAAATCTGTGTCCGCCCCGGATTAAAGATGGGCAAGTTTGTTCATTGACACAATCGATGAACTATTTTGCCGATCTCCAAGGAACAAGCAAAATCGCCACATTGATTTAGATAGTGACAGAGTTTTCCCATCATTAGTTGGAATCGAACCTGGGAAAGATAGATAAATGCCTTACCCCTAAGCATGTCCGTATCCAGAGGGGGATCTTAGGGACCGGTCCCCCCCCCGAAATTAAATTTTTAATGGGACTTGGCTACGGCCTTGCATGCTATGATTGTATCGATACATGTACAAAATTTTGAACTCGTCCCGAAATTAAATCCTGGCTACAGTCTTTCCCCTAAGCCGCCGAAGATGTTTGCACATTGAATTGGAGGATACCACGAAAGATTGATTGTTTAGCTTTTTTATGGCGCCAGATGCTCTTGCGCCATAAAAAAGCCAAACAATCAATCTTTCGTGGTATCCTCCAATTCAATGTGCAAACATCTTCGGCGGCTTAGGGGAAAGACCACGAAAGAAATACAAGGTACAAGATACCACGAAAGAAGTATATGAAAAAAGTATATACAAGATACCACGAAAGAAGTACAAGGTGATTATAATTGGAGTCACCCTGCTTAGAGCTCTTTCAGTAACCTGAACTAGTAAGAGGAATATCACCAAATTTTATACACATGATATTCAAGGGATGAGGATAAGAACTCCATAAATAAAAAATTTTTAGTTCCAAAATTTCCCGATTTGTATGCTCTGTTCCAAAGCAACGGCAGTCATTTTGAAGCTCAGCTCCAAAATCAGCGACATTTGCGACAATGTGAATGAGCGTTGAATTAGTCGTGAAACCATTTCATGTAGCAAGTTTTGTAAGTGCCAATTGGTTTGTGCAACTAGTCAGCTTAAAACTCAAAATTTCATTTTAGATATGTCTTATTAATTTTTTGTGCTTTTTCCACAGTTTTCCTATTTTGGAATACCACATTCTCCTCTATCGGTAATTTTTCCAATTGAAATTTTAATGATGAATCCTTCTTCCCGTCTCTTGGGAAATATGTGTAAAAAAACTGGGTGTCATCATTCTTATTTCGGGCTACAGATGACTCTAAATGGGGAAAGAGATTTTAATCACAACCAATACCAGGCCAATAGCCAAGCCGGGGCCAGAAGGGGCGTGGTCCCATTTGCCTCATACTTGTGTCGCAGTTGCTCTATAGAGCTATTTATATATATGCAGAACAACCCCTCAAGGGCCCTGTGCCCCCATATATTCTTTGCCTTGCCCCAGTGGCACCTTCGTTCTGGCTACAGACCCTTCTCCTGACCATTACCCTGTATATAGTTAGCAGGAACCTATTTTTAATAATTTTTACGTCAATGACGATAATGTTGGATAAATTAATAATTTAAGTATTTTAGGATAAGTTAAAACCTACGGTTTAATGAGTGACTAAAATACTTTTTGTACTCCATATATAGCTACTTAAAAATAATCACAATTCTTTTTTTTTAAAGCACAAGTGCTTTATGGAATATATAATTAATTTAATTCAGAGTAAAATATAATCAAGTGCACGCCCAGATTTAACATAATGCTGTTTTCAAATGAATTTTCATTTTTAATCGAAAATAAAAAATTACAAAAATTTACTCTAAACAGCATTTAGAATCCCTCCCAGCGGTTGCAAACATTAAATTGCGCATTCAGTTAACTAACACATATGCTCTGTTAAAGTTATATATAATATGCATCATAATGTTCATATGTTGTATATGTAACTTCTATATTTTGTATTCGCTTGATGATGATGATGCATGCATACCTACCTACGTATAATTTTTTGTATGAACGCACCTTTGAGTATTGTAAATATGGTGTAATTATAAAAACAGCATAAAAAAAAACCAGACCACGTTCAATATTTATGAATTACTTTTCAACACTGTACTATATATACATTTATAAAACTGTATCGATTTTATAATTTATTGTTTAAATTATATAAAATTCCCATCATATAAACACGAAAGAATTGCTAACATTTTTATAAAATCTATCTGTTGTCTTCAATATTAAGTCTCCAATTCGTTAAGATCTGACATAAGTACGACAAAATTTCTCTTCGTATTCCTCTGTCCCAAAATTGCGCCCTTCACGGAACAGATTACTCGGCGTCAAATTGCTTTTCTGACTGAGACTCGGTGGTTCAGTTCACAAACACTATTAATCACCTTAAAATCCTACTAGTTATGGAAATGAAGCACTTTGTTTACAAGCCTGAGTGCCGTAAACGCAGAAGTTTACTCTGTAAACAGTCGCTCAGAAATGTTTACCCAAACGCATATTTTGCTAAAGTAAATATTAAATTAATCACTTCCAAACCATTAAAAGCGTTTTTACGTCCCCGCTTGTTTGCACGTAAATTTTTCAGTATTTTAACATCGCTCCGCTTAACACTAAAGGGAAAATCAAAAACCACAAATTTGAGATTAGTTGGTTTTTTTCTTTACAATTAATTTAATTAAGTTAATTTCCTATTCAAATGCAAAGAAGGACACTTCAGAGTAATTAACTATAGGATACTTAAATAATTAGGATATTAGTAACAGCTGGTTAAAACTAATTTTATTCATTAATTCTTTTTCAATTAGATTAACGTCTTTAATGAATATTGTTCCAAAATCATCTTTTAGGTCACAAGGGGAACACACAGTGAGTGCCCCGCCGATTTTGATGAAATGTTTTAAATGAAAGTATAGCCGAAATAAGGAAATACGTGTCTCGGCATTCGTGCCAATGCGGCTAATTTTCGGAGATATTGATTTTTAATGATTTAAAGATTTTTCATTCTATATATGAGCTTAAAATACGACATCCTTTGCAAGCCAATCGGTAGCTTAGTTGGTAAGTTACCGGCCTAGCGCTTCGTGTTTTTGCGTTCGATGCCCGCGGAAATCGGTCACTTCTTTAATTTTTTAATATGTATTCTTTTAACATATTTATTTATGTATTTTTATTAGTGAAAATTCTTTGTTCACAATCAAATTTTGCTCATAAACTTACTTTAATAAAATTCATATTTACATATTTAATTCTGTGATACTATTTTTCGCAGTTATAATTTTTACACGAATTTTAATTTTTAATTGAAGAGTTGTAAAGGTACAAAAAGTTTAGGAGTTAGCTGTAAGTTTTTATGTGAATATAACTTTTATAAAATTTGCGTACTCATTGTCAACCTGTGAAGGGATGGAATTACACCAATAACGCAGTTTTGTTTTATTTAAGGATTGAAAGATTTTTTCTGAAAACTTTTAACAATTCCATTAAATAAAAAAGAAAACTGCGTTAATTCGTCTTATTTTGTCATTATTAGCCTTTGCAGTCATCCTCTATTAGCATCTATTATGCCTAATATTTTTTTAAATATATTTATCTATTGAAAAATGTATTTTTAGTATGTAATATTTTATTTTATAACATATAAACATTATTTTATAACATATAAACATAATTTTATTTTATAACATATAAACATAATTTTATTTTATAACATATAAACATTTTATTTTATAACATATAAACATCATTTTATTTTATAACATATAAACATAATTTTATTTTATAACATATAAACATTTTATGTGCATCTCATTTATGTGCATTTTATTTATATAGAAACATTTTATTTTATAAAATGCAATCAATTTTATTTTAAAACTGACTGACGTGAACATATTTTTTGTGTATCACTATCGGAGGTGTCGGAATTGTTTACTGGTACACAATTTTGGATGATAATTATCATAAAAACATAAAAAAATTCTACAACGTGAGCATTTTATAAATGAATTGTTCGAACAACTGATTTTCTTTGTCTAATATCATCTGGAAAACAAATACCATCTACATTTTCAAAAACGCTTCTTTCGTTTGTTAACTTTGCAACAAACCAAGAGTACTGTAACATATTCTTAAAATTCGGCGCCGAAAGTTGATTGTGAATAAGTGAATGGATCTTCAAAGCATCTATCTGCTCGCATGTTTAAATGACTATTTTTTTGTAAGCTTTCAACACAATTTTGTAACCTTTTAATGAAATTTTTTACTTGACGGAAGAAGTACACATCACGAGGTTGACAGTATGGGGTACAATGAGGTGGAATTACTTCAACAGTAGAAGAAGAGGTGCCGTCGTCATTTGTAAAAACATTATTAAAGTGTGCTGGATCTACTTAACTACATAACAGGCTGGATGGCTACACCAAAACTTTTTCTACTTTTCAACTTTTTAATAATCAACAATTAAAATTCGAGTAGAAATTATCACTGCCAATAAGCATACAATTAACATAACTACATAAATATGAATTTTATTAAAGTAAGTTTATGAACAAAATCTGATTGTAAGCGAAGTATTTTTACTAATAAAAATACATAAATAAATATGTAAAAAGGATATATATTTAAAAAAAACCGAAGTGATGTCGTAAAAAGATGTTAATAAAACAAAAAATGTCGTATTTTAAGCTCATATATGTGGATTGGGGCACCTTTCCCTATAAGAGTGTGTAGACAGTGACGCTTGCGCATGCGTGGAGTGGAAACGGAGAAGACGAGACGTGAAGGAACAGAGGTGGAGGTTGGACGCAGGGCAGAGAAGTTGTAATTGTGTGAAGTAGCTGTAGTAATTACTTATTAAAGGGCATAATATTTATTCTAGAGTTCTTCATAGTGC
>QLNU02015003.1:150395491-150410405 GCA_006491805.2 Dysdera silvatica
AAACGTATTTTCTGTAAAACATCCCTTGACAAATAATACTAATTATTATTTCAAAATCTTTTTATGCGTCCTCTGAATTGTTTGTAAGTGAGAATCTTCTTCTTGGTTAGGGTTACAGGTTGCTCTAAATAGAATAATTTTAATTATTATCTCCCTGTATATTAAATATACTAATAGAAGCAAAAATAATTGCCCTAGGTATCCTATTGCCCTGTTAAGTTATGCGATTATCTTTTAGCATTTTGTATTTTTTGTGACTGTTTTAATTTTCATATTGAATGGAATACGATGTCATTGTGTATTGATGATGTTTTTAAAGTGTCGAAACGGTACCTACGGCCTCGCCTCTTTTAACACAGAATAACTCTTGCTTTCCTCATCCCTTCGTTTCAATGTACTTTTGATATATTTTTACCATTATAGTTTTAATTTGCATTCGTTTTACAAGTAAATGTATACAGTCTGACGTTATTTAGCGCAGTATGGCTCTTGCTGTCTTTGCGCCATGAAGGCTCAACTAACCAATAAACACAGTGCAAAGAGACAACACTGTTTGCGGATGATACGGGCTTTATAGCATGAAACAGAGATGTAGTGACGAACTTACACGTCACTACGGAAGACGTGGCATAAGAAACGGAAAAGGGGATGGGGGAGGGAGTAACAGAATATGAAGTGATTTAGAGTAAACCAAATGAAAGGTAATAATAAAAAAATAACAAATTAGATAGGTCATCAAATGTATTGAAAATCTAAAGCGAATTTGAAAAATAGGAATTAATTGGAATGAACGTTAATGAAACATACGTTTCAAGAAGTAAGTTTCCGGTGTAATCGTGTGTCGAAAATAAGCTATTCTAACTCGTCATATTGTCTAAGTAAAATTTATACCATGTGAGTAAATCGTTTTTTAAATTGCCTTTCATTGAAATTACCATAAGTAGGTAAATGACAAATTGTTGAATGACCGATACACTGAGTCTGCTCCTTCATGATGGTCAAAGTCGTTCATTCATTCGTCTAATGAACGATTGGACGTACCTGTGGTAGATATCCTTGCATTGCAAGCAAATTTTTATGTTCTTGTATGTGAATAGATTTTTAAACCACAGCCTATGAACAGTTTTTTAAAACACAACCTGGGAACAGACTTTTAGGCCACAGCCTGAGCACAGACTTTTGGACCGCAGCCTGGGCACAAATTTTTAGACCACAACGTGGGCACAGGCTTTTAGACCACAGCCTGGGCACAGATGTTTAAACCACAGCCTGGGTACAAATTTTTAGACCACAGCCTGGGTACAAATTTTTAGACCACAGCCTGGGCACAGACTTTTGGTACACAGCCTAGGCACATATTTTAGACCACAGACTGGGCACAGGTTTTTAGACCCTAACCTGGGCACAGATTTTTAGACCACGACTTGGGCATAGGCTTTTAGACCACAGCCTGGGCACAGGCTTTTAGACAACAGCCTGGGCATAAATTTTTAGACCACAGCCTGTGAACGAAATTTTTCATACTTGTAAAGAACCCAATATCCATCAACCTTCCCTCCGTTTATGCTGACATCTCATTCTTGTGCTTACATGCTTTGTATGAACATTCATGTGTCCCTTCAATGTCTTCGTCAAATAGTTTTATTTTTCGAATTAGATAATAAAGGCCCTTGTTTTCAAAATTCTTCTTGAAACTGACATGGATTTCCACACTATAATCAATTTTAGTTTCAGCGTTCAAGACGTTGTCTCACACTTTTTTTTTCTCGTCACATGTTCGTCTTTATCTATTGACAAGAACAATCCATCATGCAAGTATTACCGTTTTAAAACATAAGAATCCACGAAGATCAAAACTTAAGGCAGAAAACACATCAATCATGACACCGTCAAGAGGGTGTCGAACTATTAAATTTTGGAAAGTCTATTTGATAACCTTTTCTCCGTAAAGAACTTGCTGATGAAATTTCAGATCCAAAACGAAGAAAATGGATGACATACTCAAATTGCGCAAGACATACCACACAGCGGTGATTCATAGCGAAAATTTAGTGAGGCAGGGGCTTGGCCAATTCACCAAAATACAATAAATTACTTTTCGTGAACGAACTGTACGTATTTGCTCAGTCAGTAAGCACATTTTTAATTTTGTATGAATTCTGATCTTTAACTTTGTGTACTGAAAAATAAATAAATGAAATGCAATCAGTTTCTTGACGAGTATAGACCGTAATGCAATTTCTTTGGTGAATTATCTTAGCTTTGCCTCTATTATATGCTCTCTATTCATACTTTAAAAGCGTCATACTTTTCTGTAAAACTTCGTGGAAACCTTAGATTTGTCCACTTCCTTTGCGTTAAAGCGGGGTCGCCTCCCAAACATGATCCTTAAAAGGTTGTTGCGGGTCACGTGATCGTTATGCATGGATGGCGCGATAATTATCGTCAGAAAGGTTTTTACAATTTTATTTTGGAGAGAAAAACATTTCTCAAAATTTGGAACAGACGACTTAAAATCTTTTCGCCTAATTTTTTCCATTGTTGCCATTTAAATTTTCATAATAATGTTACGATTTAGAGTAATTAATTGTTGTATGAAAAACGTGGTTAAATTACAATGTCGCATCAAAACAGTTGTATCACTTAGTGAACAAACATCGATATAAAACAATTGAAAATCTAACCCGATATATCAATTAAATCGTTTTAACATCATGTCCTAAAGCATCTATGTTTCAATACTGGGGTGGTCACGGGTTACATACCAATCGCTATTTAGGGTCGCGACAATAAACGGTTGGGAATTGCTGTTCAAGCAAGCAATGGTTCTCAAACGATGTGTTCGTCAAGTAATGGTTCTCGAACTGTGTGTTCCTGAGCAATGGTTCTCAAACTGTGTATTCCGCAAGCAATTTACAAAATACCGCCGGAAATTTCAAGAAAAGTTGTAAATTCCGTAATTTTCCCACATCATCAATAAAATCATCTAAATGTAACCAATATTTCACAGCAATATAAAATTACTGTCTACCTTCTTATACCGACTCATGGCTTATTTTTGTTTATCTACAATCAGTGATAAATATGCAATTGTTTATAGTGATAAATGCATAATTTTTTTGTAGTGACAAATATACAATTCTTTATAGTGATAAATATACAAATCAAATCAAACTTTATTCAGTGGATTCAAAATTATTTCTTTACATAAAGTTATAATCATTTACAATTTATCTGCTAGGTTAATCCGCCTAGGCAGTAAAGGGTAAAGACTTTGGGGTTTGACAAAAGCCAGTGATGGAGTGACCCCAAAGTGGGGTCACCGGAGTCATGACCTCTATACGATAACTAAAGGGTGTTATTTCAAGACCATGGCAAATTCCCTCCTTGACCCTCCCTCCCGCACGGGCCGACTGAGCCGTCGGCCAACCGGCGCTCGGGTCGTTGCGCTTTCATGGGCAAGGACTTGAGCCCTCCGATTATCCAAGATGCCCTTTGAAATAACCCAGTCCATCCTTGCCCCCCACCCCCCAAATGAAAATATGGGTCCGCTCCTGGTTCATACGCACCCATTTTTCGGTTTGGTCTAGAGCCCTTTGACCAACATTTTGTATCGGAAGAATTTATTTCAATCCTGCGAGCTTTATATTTACAAATGGCGGGTTGCTAGAACAAAACTAGCCTGGAGCATGACCTTTTTTTTTAAACGCTTATTCGTCAAAATTCTCTAGTTTGAATCTAAACAAAAGTGCTTGAATGAACCTAATTTTCTCAATTCATTCCCCGTAATCTCCCTTTTTAATGACTGAGTTAAAAATGACATTATGAGCCGTATAGTTAATACACTTGCAACATACATGTTCTTTGATTAGAATATTCAAGACTCCAGTTAATTTGGGAAAGAAAAATCTATTAAAGGAAACA
Organism: Dysdera silvatica; assembly: GCA_006491805.2. NCBI lineage: Eukaryota > Metazoa > Arthropoda > Arachnida > Araneae > Dysderidae > Dysdera > Dysdera silvatica. The sequence goes on from QLNU02015003.1 coordinate 150,399,416, forward strand.
GAAGAAAAACCGAAAAAAAAATCGTATAAAAATACCGAAAAGTTGAGACAAAAAAATCCTTTTTTAACTTTTCCATAAACTTTTTCAATTTCCATTTATTTGAAATGGTTCTTCAAGGTCCGCTGTAATTTTCCTTTTAGTTTCTTTCTCTCTCTAAAAAATCCTACCGTGATGATCAGCACGGTTCCGGAAATTTGAAGCGTATTTCGAATCTTAAATAAATACTTAATTAACTGGGAACGTGATTATTTTACTATTTGGTTTTTTTTCTTTTGTTTTTATCAGAGTGCTGTCAATTGAAAGTGCAATTAACCAGAATAATTTTGTATAATACGTTTATAAGTTCATTCAAAAATGCCCATTTTTTACAAATAAAAAAAGTGAACTTCACTCTATAAACGGTTTTTCATCTTAAACATGCTAAGAAGAGTTCTTTTTTTTTAAGTTCTATGGTAACTTAAATCAAGAATGAAAGCTGTTTAGATCTCGTGTTTGACTCAAGGTAGAGAACTTTAAAAGTATGCAAATTAAGGAAAATGTAGGACTTAAAAGGATCTAAAATTTTTGGGAAAGTAGAGAACTTTTGGAGAGGTAGGAAACTTTTGGGGAGGTAGAAAACTTTTGTGAAGATGGAGGAGTCTTGGGAAGGTGGAGAACTTTTGGAAAGGTAGAGAACTTCTGGGAAGGTATAGAACGTGGGCACGAAACACTAACATGGCCGTAACCAACCAACGCCATACTCAGATTATACAGGTGCAGATTACAGGTTTGATGGAGCTGCGAATTGCATTATTTTATATTTAATTGTACATCTGTTCTTAATCAGCTGTGGAATGTTGGACATTCTAAATTCCATAGTACTGACGATGAAGAATTGCTCCTGATTCGTCGGAAAGACTAAGTGACCTATTGCATCGTTATTTTACCAGCGTTAAACTTTCCCCGCGTAATTTTTTCCATATTCCTTAATAGTTGCCAACGGATGAAAACAACTTTGTGTTAAGACAAAGAGCATAGAATTTTGATATAAGAATTCTAAGCACGTTCCGATAATTCAGCTTGTATCTGTGCCGCCATATTGGAAATCCGTGGATCAGCATGACGCAAGGTAAACAAGCAGGGGAAAGAAATATATTTATATTTTATCTAACGGTAATTTTTTATGATTAGTTACACTAAGAATATAGTGTAAAAGACAAGTAACAAGTCCTAAATCAATAGTAAGAAAAATATAATGTAATACGAAAATTTAAATAAGAACTGGAAGAAAATAATTTGCTGAATTATTTGAAATATGTGGCCTAAGCAACTGCCTAGGAGTAGAGAAAATCAGAACGTATTTTCTCAACTGGAATTAAAATCTAAACCCTTAGGCCAACGTAATCGTAATTTCTGTTGGCAGACTAATATCCATTAAAAGGTAAGCGGCACTTACAGATCATTTTCAAATGATAATGAAATCCCAAAAGGTGACGAAATAATACTTAAACTCCAAAAACTATTATTAAGAGATGACTATATCTCGTGTGAGCACTTAACTATATCAAACTTTAGTTAATCTTCTTAAGCACAATATCATTTGCCATGATGACAATTTCAAGAAAAACTTAATGGACAGTAATGGCAAATCCTATCTTTGAGGCAAAATATCTTACACAAATTAGAAGATCTCTAAATCAGGCTTTACGGAATACCACAATCAATCAAGGGATTTAGCGATTAAGAAGTAACTGGATTAAGCGACATTTTCGCAGAAATGCGGCCTTTATCGCATTACCCATTTTTGAAAAACAACACTTCAAACTTTTCAAATTCAATAAAATTTAAGCCCCCTCCACAAAACTATTTAACTCAATTCCTGCACTCCTACGATGCATTTTCGCGAGTCTTGCCCCGACCTTATTGGCATGATATAAATCCGTTTAAAAGGCAATGAAAGAAATCAGATAACCACTTTAATAGGGTTTTCTAAATTTTCCTCCGGTTCGAAACCTAATTGCGAGCATTCCGAGAGATTAAATCCAAAATCTTCCCTCGGGGCCCAGAGGCGCTGAAATTAAAATTCCTTCGAGAAGGCTCATACCAAAGATCTCATTTTCGCTCTAATAGAAACTGATCGCCAAAGATCCTTAAAGTAGCATCGTTTTTTTTTTCTTCGTTTTGCAGCTCAGTATCAGAGTTAATCGGTATTGCTAGCTTTCAAGTTCTCGTGAACGAAATAATACTAATATTACATCCAGCATAATTATCAAGTGGAGATTTTTTTTTCTGATCACTTTTTCTATTCCGGTGTCTAAGTTTTTTTTTTTTAAATTCACGTTCACTCGATGAAATTCGCAATAAAATGGTGGATAACTGCGAACTAATAGGTTTTTTCTTTCCTTCATTTACTCTTTACCAGATCACTTTCACGAGGACGTTGAAGAGACTTGTTTTTTCATTAGTTTGGAAATCGTTTCTGATTGGTTTTCAGAGCCGCTTTTTCGCTAAGAAGTGCATGAACTGTCCAATAAGATTTAAGACATGTGTAATGATTTGGAAGATTCGTTCTGATCAAAATGGAGTTGGCATAGATATACATTTGACATTTTATACCCTCGACGCTGCACCAGGCTTCTTTAGAGGCAGATTTGATCATTGAAGTAATGAACAAGGCGGCGTATACTGGGAAAGACAGCGTTGCTCCTGTCCTCATTCGTACAGTGGGCATGACATTCCGGCCTCAATGGAGGGAACGTGGTTCGAATCCGGGATGAGGACGGCGTCTCTTTTTCTCCTAAAACAAAAGCTCTAGTATGGGCTAATAAATGTGGGTTTCGGAATTTTCACTTATATATTCTCTTCATGGCACATCTTTTCATAATTCCCTTTCATTAAAAGAACGTACATTTTTGGGAAACCGTAATTGTTTTCAGATGCAGTCCGGTTTACATGATGAAAATAATGATTATAAACCCAGATTATAATGGGATTATTTAATGAATTTTCAAACACAGACAAAGACATATGCATGTAAGCATACGTGTAGGCATGAATACGTACATGTCTATAAATACATATGCTTGCTGCAATGCAAAATTATGAGATTTAATCTCATGAAAAAATAAATTAATTAATTAATTTACACTAAATGATAACAAATATCACGTCGTCTTCAAGCGTGAATTGCGAAAACAAAAGTGTTAACCCAATCAGTACGAACAAATTCTGGTTTCTCCTTTATAAATGACAGAAAAGAAGAAAGATATTATACTAGGCAGATGGGGACATCCTATAAAGAATCGATATCCTGCTGTTTAGACGAAAAATATCAAAATGCTTTTTAATAAAAAATTAATGTAAAATAATAAAATATTAAAATTACGTTAATGAAGCATTCAAAAATTTATAAATCATCCCAGCCAATCTACATCATTTTCCCCACACCAAACAAAAAATATTGTAAATAATTTGTAGTATATTAGGCCAGATACTTCCCTTTTGTCCATTTATGTTTCAGCCGTGCCACGAAGGACGTCATCAATAAACTTGTGAAGAACTTAATTGAACTGAAAACTTCAATCTACTTCCTGTAATAATTGGACCAGTATATGTTAGGGTGGGTCGAATTTTCAAAAATTGCTCGAATCGAAACGTAATAGTGCGGAAACGTTGCTGCTTGTCGAGATAAACACAGTGGCAAAAGAAGTTTTGGAATCGGATAATATCTTCAGGTTGCGCATGACCCCCAAAATTTGAGAAATTAGCCATAAATTGACCTTTTTTAGAAAATGTTAAAAAGTTCCTTAAATTAGTCGCATTATCATGAAACTTTAGTTGTGGCAGTGATTTGAAACTAGTTAACGGGAACTAATACTTTGACGGACCAAAATATCCCCAAAGGGAGCGAGAAGTGGGGTCGCATTAGGACGAAAATTGGCCAAAATTGTGAAAAAAACAAAACACCGTAGAAGCGTTCATGACTTCAGAAAAATAGGTTAAGTAGACTGTTTGATTAACTATTGCTGTGCAGCTCTTCGCCTGTTTGCATTCCACATTCAGTGTAAAGGAAAACGATCCAGAACTCACCACTTGGAGGTGGCTGCACTTCAAGTTCCACCCACGCCCTGATCAAAACAAGCATACATAGCTGGACGTGAAAAATCACTACTCTCGTGATTTGATTTAGTTCCCCATTAACTGGACTTTGTTTTCCAATATTGGCATTTGGCAGCGAGAAAGCAAAGTTGCTCTGATGAAACCATCTCTGCTATCACCGTCACATACTTTGCTTGCTGCTTCTGTGATTAGTTTTACAGTACGTTTAACTGCCTGAGTGCGAAATGAAAATTCGTCTAATTCGAAAGTTGATATCTGCTTGGAATGAATCATGTCTGATGACTTTCTCAATTGCTGCAGATGCTGGAAGTGGAGGACAGGTAATTTTCGTTGATGACCAACTGATCAACCCCGTGTAGTCTTTTGCATCAAAATTTAAATCAGGAATGATGAACGTACGTACGGATTTGCATTTCTCTAGTTTTCCCTGGCTTTTAAAATATGTCTCAAAGCAAACTCTCTGACATGCTTTTTTTCGTCTTTCACCATAGCCAGAGAAAGATTCTCGAGATGGGCAAAGAAGGCATTGTTTTGGATTACTGGATCAATGATTGTTTTGAGATGATCTGGTAAGCCTGAATACACTGAAACACATGTTTTGGGCCTTGAAGTATTGCTGGTTGGGTTTTGATTGTGAACCATAGAGGTGAGTATACTTTCAGGATGAACGTTGTGATATGAAGAAGGTTTGAAGATGGGTCTGAGAAAGCAACGTATAGTCTAAGGACTCTATTAGCCGTTGTCAACCACATGGAATGGCTGAATAGTCCAGGATTATGAATGACAAGGTCTGGAGGAAAAACACGTGAGTGGATGGCTAGTGAAACTTCAAATAAATATTTTTGATCTTTGCTTAGGATATCCTTGTTCACTTTTGAAAGTACGCACTGAATTTCCAGAAATTTTGCCATTGGTAATTTTTCGCATCTTTGAAGGTGCTTTTCGATAAGTCCAAAGAACTATTGGAGGCCAATTGTTTGCCATTTAATTTTTCAATGAAATGTATCAACTGCAACTGATTGAAATAGTAGGGCATACAGATGGACCACTGTAAAGGCTTTATGACGGAAAGTTCCATAAAACTAGTGGCTCCGTTTTTCCACCCAGTGTTTGTGTTTGTTCCATCGCATCCAATGCCTTCTTTGCCCACCTTAAGAATCTTCTTCTGGCTATGGTGAAAGACAGCATGTCAGAGAGTTTTAAAATCCAGGGAAAACTAGAGAAATGCAAATCCTTACATGCGTTCATCATTCCTGATTTTAATTTTAATGCAAAAGACTAGACAAGGTGGATCATCTAGTCATCAACGAAAATTACCTGTCCTCCACTTCTAGCATCTGCAATATCCAAGGAAATCTTAAACCTCATTCATTCCAAGCAGATACTAACTTTCAACATAAACGAATTTCCATGTCACACTCAGGAGGTTAAACTTACTGTGAAACTAATCACAGAAGCAGCAAGCAAAGTATGTGGCGGTGACAGCAGAGATGGTTTCATCAGAGCAACTTTGCTTTATGGCTGTCAAATGCCAATATTTGAATACAAAGGGAGAACCAAATCAAATCACAAGAGTAGTGATTTTCCACGTCCATCTGTGCTTGCTTGGTTGGGAAGGGCGTGGGTGGAACTTGAAGTGCAGCCACCTCCCCGTGGTAAGTTCTGGGTCGTTTTCCTTTTCACTGAATGTGGAATACAAACGGGCGAAGAGATGCACAGCAATAGTTAATCAAACAGTCTGCTTAACCTACTTTTCTGAAGTCATGAACGCGTCTATGATGTTTTGGGGTTTGTTTGTTTTTTGATAATTTTGGCCAATTTTCGTCCTAAAGCGACCTCCTCCGCGTTCCCTTTGGGGGTATTTTCGTCCGTCAAAGAATTATTTCGCGTTAACTAGTTTTAAATTGCTGCCACAACTAAAATGTCATGATAATCCGACCAATTTAAAGCACTTTTCAAAATTTTCTAAAAAAAGTCAATTTATGGCTAATTTCTCAAATTTTAGGGTCATGCGCGACCTGAAGATATTATCCGATTCCAAAACTTCTTTCCCCACTGTGTGTATCTCGACGTGTAGCAAGTTTTTCGCACTATTACATTTCGATTCGAGCAACTTTTGAAAATTCGACAATTGTATTATTCCTGAGAAGAGTAGTAATATCTTACAGACATTCAGTGAGTTGCCAACTTTTCGACAGTGATGAGTTTTCAAGTTTTTGTTTGTTTTTTCAAATTTAATTGGTTTTCCGATTCTCATTCTCAACCGGCTATTTACCCAGTATACCGAAGTTTTTGCCGGCGGACTCTGGGCCCTTCTGAAGGCTCCTTTTGGCGCAGTCGATTCGACGAAGAGAACAAATATGTAAGAACTTTTCATTTCTTTTTTAATTACCCCCCTTCTCAGTACCATGCTTGATTGAGAACTCATTTACCCTAAAAAGATCATATCTAACTTAATGGAAATCCTATTGATGTATTCGGGCTTCATTGCAGCCCATGTCACCTTGGTCAAAGAAGGCATTTATTTGCTTGTATTCCGTAAATACGTATAACTAATTTTTGCCTAAAAGAAATATATTTCCGTGTATGATTATCTTTCTGTCTTCATGCGCCGAACCTGGATTTTTCAGGAAACAAAGTTAATGTACTTGTATATCATTCGGCCAATTCACTTAATCCAATATTCTAAATTTACCAATCCAATTAATTGATATTGCAATTTATCATTATTGATTTATTAATTGTTCAATAATTTATATCCCAAAACAATTTAGTATACTTAAATATGAGAAATGGAAAATAGTTGCGTAAGGGGGAATGAAAAAGTATTTATTCTGAATTATTCGTGATGAAAATAAAATTTCCCCATTTCGATCATTTTTATAATGCTATTTATGTTTTCAATTGCACGAAAGATCTCTCTCTGGAATTTTCAAAAGAAAAGCACTTTCACATTTAATAATAAATGAGCACATTCTTTAAACCTTTGGATTTCGGAACTAAATTTTCAACGTAGGTTAAATGTTTATAAACTTTGAATTTTTATGTTCGATTCCTGTTCCCGAAAATTTTTAGACATTGGATATTTTTCATCATAATTCCAAACTTTTTTTTTGATCACTTACTGTTTGCATTTACAAAATGAGTTCAAGATTTGCATAATGATACGTACGAAAATATACGTAAATAAAAGACATATTTAATATAATAAATATAATAATATAAATTATAAATATAATAATATAAATTATAAATATATAATAATATAAATTATAAATATAATATATAAATTATAAATATAATATTATAAATTATAAATATAATATAAATTATAAATATAATAATATAAATTATAAATTATAAATATAATAATATAAATTATAAATATAATAATATAAATTATAAATATAATAATATAATTATAAATATAATAATATAAATTATAAATTATAAATATAATAATATAAATTATAAATTATAAATATAATAATATAAATTATAAATATAATAATATAAATTATAAATTATAAAATATAATATTATAAATTATAAATATAATAATATAAATTATAAATATAATAATATAAGTATAAATTATAAATATATAAATTATAAAATTATAAATATAATAATATAAATTATAAAATATAAATTATAAAATATAAATTATAAAATATAAATTATAGTATAATATAATAATATAAATTATAAAATATAAATTATAGTATAAAATATAATAATATAAATTATAAAATATAAATTATAGTATAAATATAATAATATAAATTATAAAATATAAATTATAGTATAAATATAATAATATAAATTATAAAATATAAATTATAGTATAAATATAATAATATAAATTATAAAATATAAATTATAGTATAAATATAATAATATAAATTATAAAATATAAATTATAGTATATAAAATATAATAATATAAATTATAAAATATAAATTATAGTATAAATATAATAATATAAATTATAAAATATAAATTATAGTATAAATATAATAATATAAATTATAAATATAAATTATAGTATAAATATAATAATATAAATTATAAAATATAAATTATAAAATATAAATTATAGTATAAATTATATTAAATATAATAAATTTTGTTAACGTTAGATGTTAACCAAAACATCAAATAATATTTCATTCGATGCCAAAATAGGATTAATTCTTGACCAACGTTGATACTGTTCCGCTAAATCTTAATATTATTTAAATACAGTGGTAAATTAACATTAATTCGTGCTGTAATTAGAAAAAGGAAAGGGAAAATTTCTATAAAATTCAAGGGGTCTAACTGAATGCAGGGACAGGGCACATGGTGAGATCACGGGGGTTATGACCCCCAAAAATATATTTTTTCACTGTAAAAAATTCCAACTTTCATGATAAATGAAGGGTGTTATTCCAAGACTATGGCAAATTCTGTCCTTAACCCCTCCAAAATGAAAGTCTATGTCCGCCCCTGACTAAATGAATGGAAACCTAAATTAAATCTCGCTGTTTGATTATTTCAAATGTTAACCAAAGCAGAACATTCCAATTCATGTCATATTCACAGCCGTGTTCTTGGCTTTTGAAGGACAGTGTACAGGGCCAGCTATATACCGATTCATCCGCTTTGGCTGAATCGGGCCTCGTGCTTAGAAGGCGACTTGCGCTTGGGAAGGAGATTTCTTTTTTTAAATTGTAAATTAAGACTATTTTTGCGGGGACACAAACAATGAACATACCTGAATCAGACTTAGAGTGATGAGCTACCTGTCTTGCATTCAAGTACTCTAAAAACAGAAAACATACAAACAAAAATCATATATCATAAAAATTAAAGACAGTGAAATTCCTCATTAGGCAAAACATCGCAGGACAGAAAAATGTCCGCAAAGGAGGTGGTCGTTCTGAAATTGAGTTTCTTGTTGGGGAAAGTTTTATTTGACTGTAAAAAAGGGGGAAACCTTGTCTGCAGGATGTCCGTTAAAAATAATGTTACTGTATAAAAACTTTTAATAGTTTTTAAAAAAATTAATGGTTAAATTAACAAAATGTAAAGTCATACGAATTTTTTAAAATGGTGCTCTAACACTTTATATTTTAATTAACACTAAAAATAAAATTAAATATATTATAAATTAATGAAAGTTTTAAAACGTCAATCTAGTGGTTATTCAGTAATTAGGAACAATAAAGAATAATCAAGAACAAATACATAATTTGTAATACAATTATGCATATCTCTATATATACCCTCTGAATAGCGGACACGCCAGGACTTGAGTATTTGCCCGCTATTTGGAGGTGTCCATTATTTAAAAGGATCATAAGTACACACAAAATAAACAGCACTAGATAATAGAAATTAGAAAAGTGTCCGTTAAATAGAGGTGCCCGCTTTTCAAAGATTTTCGTTAAGGATGTTGCATATATACATAAGGGGCCCCAGCACCAGATAAGGCCGCGCCTGGGAGTGTGCATATTAAATCACCACTATTTTATTAATGGACATCGTTATTCAAAATTGTTTCCCTACTTTTTCATATGATTTCATTTCGTTTGGTGTACAATGACTCTTGATATTCCTGCGTCATAAAAATTGAACCAACAAACTAAATTTTTGCAGCAGTAAGAAAATGTGTTCATATTTTTCTCCATGAGAAGCCCTCACCTTCAATTTATTCCAAATTATATTAACAATATCCAGTGGCGTTGTTCAGAAATATAAAAAGATGAGTATTCGACTAGCTATGTATAAAAAAAAACTTGTAACGAAAACGTATTAAAAAGCAGCAGCTGAATTTAAAAAAAAATAATACCAGCAATAATAATAATAATAACTAAGGGCTCACACACTTGCTGCACTATTTATACTAGAAGAAGTCTGTCAAATTCAATTTTTCAAAATTTGAATTTCAATACAAATATGCAAAGTATAATAATTTGTTATAAATTGTATACATATTTTTTAAATCATTTTATTTATGCAAGCGTCAATAACAGTATACAGATCTTGATTATTCTGCAAAGTATATAACCAAAGTATGCCAAAACAACTTAAAAATACAATACATAGGCTATGCTAACTAGATAAATATAACTTTGAAAAGGTATTAAATAAATATAATTAACAGATGAACAGTAATTAACTTGAAGAAATAAGCGTTTTGACGTCTTGTTTGGGCAGCATTGAGAAAAGACTAAAAAGTCTGACAAAGCTCATTCTGACCAGATAGACGACAAGCCCCATAATATCTGTATTCTGCATAAGCATCAATATCTAATTGCTTTATCATGGATCTCGCTAAATAGTTGCCCTATCCTTTTCCATTGCGTAATGAAAATTATAGTCGGAGATGATAATTGTAAGAACCGTTTTCCCCTACACACTATTTTTCTTTGTTTGAACACTGATTTTCGTGCTTCAATTGTTTAGTCTTCATTCAATTATCCGAGGACGTTACCGTGAAGATTATTCGTTAAAGCAGAAAAATGTAATGTTGATTCTATGCGAGTAATGTTAGTTCTAGAAGTGATAATATTCTTATGGGCGGGGGAATTCGATTATAGATAACCTGATTGAGGCCCACTCTATTTGGAAATTAAGATTCAAAGATTTTGAAAGAAGAAAGTTACTGTCATTACAGTGGCAGTGTGTGTATTAGCAATTTAAAAAGTCATTCCCAAATATCTGAAATCATCTAAGCTATTGGTATTATAGAGTCCGGATTATGTGCAATTGAGTATGTGCATATGCAGTTGCATATTTTAGCCCTTTTTAGCATTTGTGCATATAAATGCATAAAAATTATGAATTTCCAGAATAAATGCATATTTTAAGGGTTTTAGTAATTTTAAGAATTTTATTATTCCCC
>QLNU02015003.1:150415770-150448160 GCA_006491805.2 Dysdera silvatica
TTATAAATAGCAGGTAACAAGCTAATTGGTCAGTAATTTTATGTAATTTTTATGTAATTTTTGTTTTGTTAATTTGTTAATTTTTTTATGTAATTTTATATATATATATTATATTTTTTATTTCCTAAAAGCAAATTTTTTAACTCTATCGTCGACCTAGTCTCTAAGGGCTTTAGGTAATTATAGGTACGTATGATGGTGGATGCTCCATAAAGGGAACTTCTTTTAATGTTATAACTCTCCTTGTTCTCTATACTTAATGTATTGTAAGCTGATATTTCAGAATTTAAAGAATTTTTCCCAATGCACTTTCTATAATTATAGAAACAGTGTAAAGTCTTCTCCTTTTTCTTACAGAATCTTTCAACTTTGGTTTACCAATTTTTGTATTTTGTAATTTTTTCAAAACCTCTTGCATTGTTGATAACATTAATGATATGCAACAGATACTAACATTCAGCACATTTTTATAGCAAAATTTTCTTTACATGTAGAAAATTTGGCATGTTATTTTAGCAGTGGTGCCCCACCATTTTGGCTGTATTTTTTAGCAGTGATTTTATACATCTTGTTTCTTCCCATACGAGATAAAACAGAAAAATATTAAAATTTATTTTTGTTACAGTATAAATACAAACTTAAAGTAAAATTTCTTTTTAAAACGTTTTGTCTATGTTATGCTTTTTAAACCTTCTACTGTCTTATTTGAATAAACTCCCTTTTACTAATAGAATGATTAAAACCACCATCTAGGAATTTGCCAACGACCCATTGTCGTAACCAGCTGTGTTAATGGCAGTTGTGATTCCTCATTGCAATGAAATTTTGTATATTTAACATAGGAATATGTGAGTTGTAGCTCTGTAACCCTCCATTACGAACTTTCTGCGTACGCCTATGCAACGACCCTCTTTTGTATGAACGTATTCAACGACCTGTTATTGCTGGGACAGTGTTGCCACATCTCGTTCATGACAGGGCATTACTCATTTTACAATTAAAAAAATTGACACCCACTTTTAAGCTCATACAAGAACTTTTTGGTATAGGGGGAAAAAGAGACATCGTCCCTGTCCTAGAGTCGAAGTAGGGGCCCCTCCATTAAGTCTGGAAACCGTAGTTCGAAAGCTCTATTATGAGCTTAAACGTGGGTGCCAAATTTATTAATCGTAGTAAAAATCCCCACGAAAATTACAATTTCTTTTTTTATTTTCAACGACAGCCGAATGACAAAACGTAAATGAACAGCGTGGTATGAAATGCCAATTAATTCTTTAGGAGAAATAGTTCGCTCGCGAAATATTAATTTCGTTTACAAACTGTCTGTTTACTGTCTATTTATCTACGTGAGTATTCATCTGTAGATCAGTGGCGGTATTTAAGTGAAGCTGCGTGAAGACAATTCACCAAAACACATTAGTTTACAGTCTATACTAGGCAATAAACAAATTTTTGCCTCATTTAGTAAATAAAAAAGAAATTTACAGTACTTTAGATTTGGGTGAATTGGCTTCTCGAAGATTCACTTAAATCTCTCTACACGTAGCCACTGCTATAGATAAATGCATGCGTCTGTGTTTATACTGTAACATTGTTTTTTCACTATTACTGTAAGCACTTATCCAACTGGGACACTTAGACTTAACTGGGAATTATCCAAATAAGCTACAAAGGGCAGTTCATCACCGGGAACTCTAAACGTAACGGTAATAAGAAGCGTATAAAGAATATTGTTGGCTATTGCGAAGGAGCTGCAACTAAGATTGGAACTACGACGTCTACTATAGATATAGTAGCAGTTTTGTGAGCTATAGTGTAACTTGTAGGCACTTTGGAATAACGATAACGTAAATGCAACGTTGCTAAAGATATCCTCCTAGCGGTTTGGTATTCGAGAGGCCAGGAGGAGAATTAGAAATTAGTTTAATTCACTTTAATTCGTCTTCATAACTATTTCCGAGGAACTTGCTTATTGGGGGGGATGTCATCATTTTCCGCACTGGAATTATTGGAGCATTAGGCAAATAATATTGTTTTCCTACCCTACGTAGACGTTTATGCGTTGGCTGGCAGAACTTCGTTTTCCAAGAAGATGGTATGTACTTCTCAGGCTTATGAGCTATCTTCGGCGTCGTCGTTAACGTTAAATATTTTTATGCTGTTCTTAAGGAATTAACTTTAGTGTTTTGATACCAATTGGTCATTAATGATATTTGAACATAGATGTTAATTGAAAGGTCTTAGTAGCAGTTTAAGTGTATTATAGTATTTATTGCTGCTGCGGAGTTCAGATTACTTTTACGTTGTAATTTAATAATTTTTATAATTTATCTGAACTAATATCGTATCTACAGGGAATTTTATAACAACATTAATATATTTGTTATAAAATTCCCTGCAAATACGATATTAGTTCAACCAAGTTATAAAAAATAATTAAATTGCAACTTAGAAGTTATCTGAACTCTGCAATAGCAATAAATATTATAATTTTTATTCATATAAGTTTTATATCATTATTTTTATCATCATGTAAGTTTTATATCATTATTACATGTAAGTTTTATATCATTATTATATCATGTAAGTTTTATATCATTATTACATGTAAGTTTTATACATTATTACATGTAGTTTTATATCATTATTACATGTAAGTTTTATATCATTATTACATGAAGTTTTATATCATTACATGTAAGTCACATCATTATTACATGTAAGTTTTATATCATTATTATATGTAAGTTTTATATCATTATTATATGTAAGTTTTATTCATAAATATTGTAGATAAGTCATTAAGATTGTTATAAAAATTCCCTGTATGTGACTCATATCGAATCGTAATTTTTTACCACTTAATATCGTATTTGTTTGTAATTAATTGAGTTTAAATTCTTATTGTTAAACAAGGACGCATTAATTTGAAATGCAGTTATAGTATTGTAAAAGTCTGCTGAACCTATGCGTATTCTAAATGTAGCTTCAAATATTTAAAAGCCTGATACGAGAAAAGAAATGGATTTTACTGTGTATAAGAAGTGATGGTATACTTATTGTGATGTCCTTGTGTTTCGAGAATAAGCGATGGGCCGTTGAGCCCAGGTTAGGAAATTTTAAATAATATTTAAAATGGTTGATTACATATGTCCAGCTACTTACCTTGTTGGAATTCTAAGTGTATTTACAGTCGTTTTAGTATCTATGCTAAATGGGAGGATGCGCTCCTGACATGTGACGCTGCTGACATCGTGAATCAGATGCAGGCTTAACCTTAAGTTACTCCGGAACGGATCCTCAACTGGTGTAAATACTTTGAGTTCACTGAATAAATGTATTAATGTGTCAAAGGATATTCTGTTATTTGTGTCTGATCGTCTGCGTCCATGATGAATATTTATTTAGTGATTAATAGCTTAACCTAACTGCTTAGCCGAGGGTGGAAATCATTGTAATATATGTCTAAGCACGTTAACACAAAGATTAATAGACGACCTAAAAATCTGCGTATAATTTGTAACACCTGAAAAGAAATAAACTGAAGTGCCAGAAAAACTGGTACAGGCGTGCGTATGCAAATAACGGAGCTTTGCAACCAATCAGCGTAACGCGATGCGGTCGGCAGCGCCTATATAAGACAAGAGATGTCTGGCAAAGCTGTTAGATCGGTTCTTGCCGCTACAATGGCAGGTTATCAAGATTTAAGTGATTTTGAACGTGGCGTTATAGTCGGCACAAGAGAGATGGGACATAGCATCTCCGAGATAGCGACAAAATTTGGATTTTCGCGTACGACCATTTCACGGGTATACCGTGAATATCAGGAATCCGGTAAAACATCAAATCTCCGACAGCGGTGCGGCCGGAAAAAGACCTTGAAAGAACGGGACATTCGACGACTGACGAGAATCGTTAAACGAGATAGACGTGCAACACTTCCTCAAATTGCCGCGGATTTCAATGCTGGGGCATCAACAAGTGTCAGCGTGCGAACTGTTCAACGAACCATCATTGATATGGGCTTTCGGAGCCGAAGGCCCACTCGTGTACCATTGTTGACTGCACGGCACAAAGCTTTACGCCTCGTCTGGGTCCGCCAACACCGCCATTGGACTGTTGATGACTGGAAACACGTTGCCTGGTCTGACGAGTCTCGTTTCCAATTGCATCAGGCGGATGGACGTGTACGGGTATGGAGACAACCTCATGAATCCATGGACCCTACATGTCAACAGGGGACTGTTCAAGCTGGTGGAGCTTCTGTGATGGTATGGGGCGTGTGCAGTTGGCGTGATATGGGACCCCTGATACGTCTAGAGACAACTCTGACAGGTGACAGGTACGTAAGCATCATGTCCGATCACCTACACCCATTCATGTCCATTGTGCATTCCGACGGACTTGGACAATTTCAGCATGATAATGCGACACCCCACACATCAAGAGTTGCTACCGAGTGGCTCCAGGAACACTCTTCTGACTTTAGACACTTCCATTGGCCACCTAAATCGCCAGACATGAACATTATCGAGCATATCTGGGATGCCTTGCAACGTGCTGTTCAGAAGAGATCTCTACCTCCTTGCACTCCTATGGATTTGTGGACTGCCCTGCAGGATTCCTGGTGTGAATTGTCTCCAGGATACCTTCAGACATTAGTCGAGTCCATGCCACATCGTGTTGCGACACTTCTGCGTGCGCACGGAGGGGGGCTGCACGATATTAGGTAGGTGTACCAATTTTTCTGGCACTTCAGTGTATATATCTAAATTCAATTAAGAGGAAGTATATCAATTGCAACATAAACTGACTGATGCGCTTGTAACTGTAGGCGAAATTGAAATATATGTGTGGCGCAAGATGGTTCTTGCTGTCCTTGCGCCATACAAATGCAACCAACCAATAGATATATAGAGTAATAATAAATGTATAGAGCCAGCGGGGTGATAATATGGGGTATTAAGGTTCCAGGGTCTGGGCCTTCAATGTTGTAGGGTAACGCGTTTGTTCAGCATGCCCTTATCCCAGCTCTGACCCCCAACAGTTCCATAAAAAGCTTGCTTTCGTATTAACTATTCACTGTAGTACGGGGTTTGGTTCCTAGGTTTTAAAAGTTCCTCCTTCCTGGAAAAATTGCCGATCTCAGACTAGCATGACCTTCGTTGTCCTTGCTCCCTAAAACATAATCAAGCAAAGGTTCCAAGAATTCTCTTTGGAACTCCTTGTTGCTTGCTTGTCCCTTGCTCCCATCATCTAATCATCTGTATCTAATTCGCATGTAGATTTCAGGCCTGCACACAAAATTTATGTGCAATCTACTGTCCCCAAACAACGTAGAAGAAAATATGTAGCAATAACACGTCTTGTTTTTCTTTTCCCACCTTATGCTATATGCGCCGATATCACCTTTGGAAAAAACGCCACCGAAAAACCAGCCTACCTGCTGATTTATAGCAAAAAAGCGGTGTCTGAGGAAATGGCGAGAAACGCTTTTTAGAAATGCTGGTAGGCGTGAGGTCAATACCCAAAGCGCCAGCAAAACGGAAAAGTTTTAAAAGTTTTTCACATAAATTCCTTGAACGAACTTGCCTTTTCCATTGAAGTTTTTTTTGTTTTTGGTTAGACCCAATTTTCGAGTGGCTTACTATCCTTATATTCTCTTCTTTGAAAGAAAAAATGTCACTCTAAAAATAAACCACCTTATAAAAATTCGAAAATAGATTTAAATCGAGTTTTAGAAATATTGTAACACCAAAATAAATCTTAAAATTTGAAATTAAATCGTGTGTAGCCAAGAACAAGAATCATGGGCGTAGGGTTATAGGGGCCCGTGTGGCCCGAGACCCCCAATAATCTGAAATAAATTCTATTTTGCATATACCCCATTTGCATATACCCACATTGTCCCCAATAATTTTGAGAACTCTAGATTGATGACAGGAATATAAAAACAAAAAAGATATTTTTACAATAGAATAAATGAAGTTATATGCTGTATAAAGTACACAGAAGAGCACTCTTATATAAAGAAAACATTATTCTTCTTTCTCTTCGCCATTTTCCCATGTTCGTATGAGGTCGGCTTTACACTCTTTCAGTCTTTTTTTTCCGCAATTTTTTCTATCAACGGATTCCTTTCAACTTTATTCACACTCTTTCAGATCTTCCGCCACTTTATCTTTCCACCTCAACCGTGGCCTTCTTTTTTCCCTATTACCACCGGCCCATCAATCATCTCCCCTGCGTATTCCTTATTTCTTTACTCCATATATCCAAGCCATCTCAACCTATACTATTGTATCTTTCTGCCCACAAAACAACATTACTATATAAGGCTCTCATAACGGCCACCTCTCTGATGCGATCAAATGAAAACCCCCTGTCAAGTAACTTCCTTCAAAATATTACTACTCTATAGCTACCTCTCTTTTACTAAAAAAATTTGTAATTTAATTAACGTCCACTACTGAGGAATTTTGTGGTATTTGTATGCTCTTAAGTAAACAGAGTAATTTTTACTGCATTTCTTTTTAGCTAGTTCACAAAAGAATAAATAGTTGTAAACTTTGAAAATAAAAATAAAATAATCACATACCGATACAAATAATGGAACTTGCTTAAAAAATATATCAAATTGGTTGTCATATTCTATTGCTCCATTGATAACATATCAAATTGCTTGATTTAAAAGCGGAAATAAACTAAATATATAGCATAAAACAGATTGGAAAATAATATATAAATGGTTTGAAAATGGGACAAAAATAATTTGAATGTAGAATATAAATAATTTAAAATTTTAAAAATGACAAAAGAGAGACACACACTGTTTATAAAAAGCATAACCATGGTTAATTGGAGAAATAGGGACATTATTTATAAATATTGTTCTAAAAGAAGAATGCTTATAAAAATAGCCAAAAACAACTTAATAAGAGAAAATCCATTAAAAATTGTGGAAAAGAAATAACTCAAGCGCAGAAGTATGAATTCATTTAAATAAATGGCATCAGTTCAGATTAAAACCATGTTTTGTCGTCAAAAGCGCGCTAACTTGCTTGTCGGGTTGCATCGGTGTTCCCGGCATTCGCTTCGTTTCCGGTCGCCATCCCGCGTCCGCTTTATTTCCGGTCGCCATGACAGTTCAGCGTTTACAAGTTGCAAAAAAAAACACACCGATGTTATGGCATAAAGTTTTCTGAAGTCATAACATGACCATTTGCGGTTTGTTTGTTTTTTTTGGCGTAAATATTGCTATCCTACCATCGATGTTAACGACCGTCACATGTACAAAGGCGAATTTTTTTTATTATTGCAAGCTTACAATTTTCGGAGAGTACTATTCCTTGCTTTAATGATATTTTTTTGGTAGCGGGGAGTGTGGGGGCACCCCCCTTAGGCTTTCACTGATTCAGGAAAAATACTGATACGCAAAAAAAATCTTTCCGCTCATTTACCTACTCTGTGTCACACTCAAAAATTCAGATGAATTGACGCTTCCTAACGTGAGCTTCTAGGCGCATGCGCGCATCCGACGCCTCCAAAAATCAGTTCTCCTCGTTTTAAGAGTATAGAGTTAGTTTTGGCGACGTCCTTGGCGATAAGGTTTTAAACTGCTCTCTTCCCAAATAAAAAAAAAAAACTTCTTATTTTCCAAAAGCAAGGAAATTCACAGCATCGTTTCTTTACAAATTGTGAAGCAATAGTTAAAAATGTGGAATTGTACAAAAATTAATATTGCAAGTTGGAAATATAAAATCAAATTCAAAAATAACAAAACATATTTAAAAATAGCAAAATATATTTACAAATAGCAACAAAAATTTCATAAAAACCCACTTTATTAAAAACACGGCAACGAACAGAAGAATAGCATTAAGAAACATTAGTTTATCTACTTTCTAAAAATTTATGTTTCCAATTACAGATAAATCTGGTCGCAAGGAGAACTCAAAAAATAAAAATTCAATTTTCAAAATGAATTTGAATAAAACGCAAAAAATATTTTTAAAAAAATGTAACAATAATTAAGCAAAGTTTTAAAGTGAAGATTTAAGAAGTCTGACCTTGGTAACTTATTTAAATCTATTATATTTAAAAAGGTTCGCGCGTGGTTCTTCGCAAAGGTAAACACACTAAGACTTAAAATTGTCTCTCACGATGTCTGTATTGGTTTAAACATTGGGTTTGCAGCACATTGAATCCAATACAGAGACATCAAATGAAGGCTTTTCAGCAGTAGACATGGGTAAGCTCTTATCTGAACTGCAAAATGATGTCGTATACCTAATAACCTCCATGGATATTTCGAGTAGCAAGAGTATTCCCGTAAAATTTAGTGCTCCGAAGTCGTTAGAGAGGAAGGGTCCGCAAATTGGGGTATTCAGTGTCCGTAATATCCCTCAGTTCGCCCAAGAATACTAATGCGCGAAGTTCATATTTGCGCACTAAATCTCTGCGCACCCTTTCGTGAGTAATCCACATTGCGCTTTTAACGATCTACTACATTTTCAAGCGCTTACTAACACGGCGGATACCGCACTCGAGTATATCACACGTTAACTAATTACATTCAGTGGCGTCGTAAGTACAAAATTCAGTAAAATGATTTTACCGGCATGCACTTCTGTTTCCAGCAGTATAGCCAACTCTAGGGGGCTCTAGTACTTTCAGCCCCCAAAATCTTCGATGGAGGATTCGAGCTCTCCCAAAATTAATGGACAATAAAGAAATGCCAAATATGGATGGGGATGCAACAAGTGTAATAAATAAGCTATATTATGCCCGCCTGTTTCTGGAGTTGACGCACTTACCAGCACATGCTGGCCTTTGGTTCAGACTTCCCCGATATCTTCATCAAATAGCTCTGCTAGTTGCTAACAATGAACCAATGCTAGTTCATTTTAGGTACAGTGCTTTAATATATCTGAATGATGTGAGTTAACGTACCCACCCTCCCTTCGTTTATATTTATGACATATACGGTTGATGTAATAGCTAAACTATAAATTAATAAACTCATTTAAAAATTAATATATTTGGTAGTGAGAACATTAATAAATAAATTCTAAGATTATACATCAAAGCTTGTTTTCAGAACGGTTGTCAGGAAGGCAGACCATATTATTATTATTAAATTCATTTTTCAACAGGGCACACATGCCCCGCGAAGGGAGACAGAGGGGCAAAGGCCTAATAAAAGACTTAACGAGCCCACTGTCCCCATAACCAAAAAATTCCGCAGGCGAGCATATTCAAAGGAAAGACAAATATTACAAATATACCTGCATCCTGGACAAAACAGGAAAAGCAGGCTGGTTTCTATTAATTTGAGTAAAGAACGATCTCCTAAAGAAGAAATTTATCTAAATTATTGAAGGGTATTGATATGAGTCTAATAATATTCAACAATTTTCTAAATAATGTACATGTGTAATTAGGTGAGGAAGGGGGTAGGTATGTTTATGCTTGTAGTTTAGCCTTTTGGTGACGGAAGGATAGGGTCGGTTCCACGAAATCATTGCCCGAAATTCGGTTCTCGTTGACATATACCTGCATACACTGTTTTCCACCTCTCAGTCACATCAATCTACAAAGACCCATTATTCTAAGATCCGCGCGTTAGCCGCTGGGAGGGGGGGGCGATCGGATTCCGTATCGGCACAAAAAATAGATGGAATTTCAAGAAATAAAGGAGTTTTGAAATGTCGATATTATAAGCAACCGTTTTGCTAAAATTTGCACATGACCCCCATGTCGCGACGTTGACCCGAGAAAAAGTAAAACATGGGGAAAGCATTCAGTGTATTTTAGCCATCTCGAAAGTGAATTCACTCTTCACTCCTCTTACTTGTCGTTACCTACAGGTTAATCTGATGTTTGTTGGGATATTTTTTGTTATAATTGTGTTAATATTTATACATAATTTCTATTTCTATGCGGAGATATACTGCATAGATTAACCAAAGAAAATATGCAGGTATAATATTTAATATGAAGGTGTTTGCTTTTTGTATATATATATATATAGGAACCAAATACCCAAAGTGCTGCAGCCCACACAAATCACCAGGCTAAAGACCACGCCAGCGCATGTCATGGACAATAGATATGAACACCTACATCATGCGCACCTACTATACGATTACAAAGCTAGAAACAGACATGACAAATTACAGACCCACACTTCACGCCAAATTCGCACAACAGTACCCACACCTGGACATCAGTATAGAAAGGATAACAACCCAACGCAGGAACATAATAACCAGAAATCTCTTAGCAGAGCCCATACTACAAAGGTTAAGAGATGAAGTCGCCAATGACCTGGCAAACACTTCAACCAGTGTGGCCAACCCTGAAGCACCAGCTAGTAGCGCAAGAGAACCGCTCCAACCAAGCATAGAAGAAGAGAGGAGGGACGTGGAGAAAATGGAAGAAGGTTTCCAATGTGCCCTGGCGGAATATGAAGGCTCGGATGCCGCAACAAGGCCAAGAATACCACGCCAACCGGCATCTTGGAAACTCTGCAAAGCAACCAAGATCCTCAATGAACATACTCTACCACTACACCTACAGAACCACAACTCCCTACAGGAAATACACACCGCCATATACTGTGCAGCAGTAGCGGCATCACGCGCCAATGGGTACGAAGTAAGGAACGAAGGCCGAAGTAACAGAGGAAACAAAGCCCAACCACCATGGCAAGTGAGACTGCAAAAAAGAATAGAAGAGCTCCGCAGCAGCATAGGGCGAATAACCCAGTACATGCAGGGAAATAGGAGTAAGAAATTAGTGAGGAAAGTGAAGATGGCCCTTAAGAGAAATAGGATTCATACAAGACACGAAGAGCCCAATAAACACATCAGCGAATATCTGGATACCCTCAAACAAAAACTGAGTGTATACGCCAGAAGATTCCGGAGACACAAAGACTGTACCAACAGAAAACAACAAAACAAGAAATTCCAAACAAACCAGAAGGCCTTCTACAGGAAGCTCCAAGAGACATCAGCGAGCCAAGACAAGTACGAAGCCCCAAAGCCAGCAAAAATAGAGACCCTGTGGAAGACACTATGGTACAATGAAGTACAGCACAAAAGCGCCCCCTGGATTCAGCAAGAAATGGAGGCTACGAGACATAACCGTCCTGACATAACCCTCGTCGATAAATCGAATAAGACCACGTACTTAATCGACATAGCAGTACCCAACACCAATAACATACAGACAACCTACACAACGAAAATCACCAAGTACCAAGATCTCAGACATGAAGTACGAGATATATGGGGTATGGAAAAGATCCTCATCATCCCGTTAGTCATCTCAGCAACAGGGATAGTACCAAAAACGCTTGCGACGAATTTGGAGATACTCAACATTGACCCAAACACCTACATTGAAATACAAAAAGCCACAATCCTAAACACGTGTCACATTGTCAGGAAGTTTCTAGACATGGCACATTAAGAAGTGATGTAAAAAGAGGCTTGGGAACATGGCGCTCTGCCCGTCCCAAAGCCTGTTTCCGCCAAGAATGGGCGAGGAAAACTTTTATATATATATATATATATATATCATGGTCAATCATTTTCAAACCACTGAAAAATAGAGAGAGGTCTTCTTTATCCCACATACTTATAGTGTGTTGAAGGAATACAAAGTAATCGGCCTTAAACTCAACACGATGGCCAGACGTGTTAGCAAGCTGGACACACAGCACAGTTTAATGTAGGTTCCGAACCTTAGTGATCACAGCCCAAGTGTTGCACTTACGGCGGGGCCCGTTGTGTTACCCTCCCATTGAGTGACCACTGTCCAAACTGCTTCAAATTTGGCTCTATGTTGAGAACCAATATTCATAGTAGAGAATGGAGTAATGCATAATAAAGTAAGATATATACACACACACACGCGCACACGCACACACACACCTTCAGAAGATTTACCATTAATATATGAAAAAGTCCCTGTCATAGAAATAAAAAATATGATCAAAGATTCATTATGCCGGGGCCCCCCTAAATCCTAAATTTAGTCCAGTACATTCGTAAAATCTACAAGAACTACGGAAGTGATGAATTTTTTTTATTAACCTTAGTTATATGTGGCGCTGGGCTAGAGCAAAACGATTTTGAATTCACTCGTGTGTAAAGTAGGCGTGGCCTATAGAAAAGTCTCCTTTCCAGTAAGAACAGGAAAGCTTACCTAGCGAAATAAAATTCATTCTCTCATATGTATAATGATAATATAGTAATCCTAAATCTGTCGTGGGTACAGGAGGGGGTGGGGGCACCCTTCATAAATGTCTGCCCCGGACCTCAGAATTTCTAAGTCGGGGCCTGGAGAAAGAAAGAGAGCGAGAATCAATTGTGGTTTGATGCCATGTAAGATTGTTTTGGTTGTCAAAGCATATGGAATTGTCAAAACATATGGAATTGTCAAAACATATGAAAATCAGAGGAAATTTTTAAACGTAGAGCAAGACAAACAATTTTCCTGAGGCAAAATTAGATTTAAAAGAAATTTCAAGGATCAATGACTTTAGCAAAATGATGGATTATGAGTAAAGTAATAAAAAATATTTAATATAATTAAAGTTCAAATTTTATTAGTGAATTACATCCCTGCGTGTGCGACATTTTCTTGAAGCTTCGTCATTTCTTGTGATGTTGTACAATACTGCACGATATCGCAATGAAAGATTAATGAGGAAAAACATATTTTCAGTTATGTATTAATATCATCAAAAACAGGAAAGACGAATTTTGTAAAACCAGAAAGTAAATTAGAATGACAAAATTATGAACATGTAATTTGAAAATAACACAAAAAAGTCATGTACTAGCACGTTGTTAACAACTGTTTCGGTAGAAACAGGTTCTGCTTTCGTCAAAATAAACTCGTTCTTCTCCAAATCGTCTTCTTGCAAACCAATCTTCAGTAAAAAAGTTCGTTCTGATGAAGATCGAACGCATCTCTGTTGAAAAACTGTGGACAAAGTGTCATCTTACAACAGTTTTGCACTACTTTCTATTTAAATATGCAGTTGTTCGGTACATCTCGCAGCCGTTTATTATATGGACATTTATAACGACTGTATGGAAAACATTTTGAGGAAATCGTTCGCAAGCAATAAACAGATAATATGTGATTGAAAGAGTGATGGTGGTGAAGATGACTATATCAGTCGTAATATGTTAGGTTCAGCAGAAGTCCATACAGATTGAGGATGAGAAACATAACGCTTTATTAACATAGCGTGAACGTAGTACAGCATTAGCTCCGAGAGCTAGGTCGTCAATATTCCATACACACGTATGTACAGTACAGGAGGGGTGGAAGAGTCCTCTCAGCCTGGCGATTTACAAGCAAGTGAGCGACACCGGAGAACAGGTTTCTAGTCGCATGTTGCAAGGCACAGTGCGCATGCGTCGCACCCAGGTCCAGTACATTACACTATGTAGGTAACAAGTATATAGTGAATAAAATACATCATAAAACCCAACATCCACTACACTGTATACATAGTTACCCAAAATACAAATCAGTATTCTCGACATCAATTGCCTTTAAACAATTATTATGCTTAAGAAAAGACAGTGCCGTGGTTAAGACATCCGCTCCCATGCTCTCAGTGGGTACATAGTTAAGCTCAATTCGACCTTCAATTAGAGCTTTTCTCATACAATGGTGCCGAACATGAATATATTTTGTCCTTTTATGATAGACGGGGTTTTATGCTAATTTTATAGCTCTAATATTATCAACAAACACATTTATATTTTTCAAATGGCTATTACATAACTCATTAATTAGTCCGGAAAGGTAAATGGCCTCTTTTGTACCATCGGATAATGCCATGTATTCCGCCTCGGTAGATGAGAGTGCCACAGTGCACTGTTTATGGCTATCCCAGCTTATGGGATTTCCACTTAGTATGCAACAATACCCTGTATACGATTTCCGATCATCGACACAATTTCCCATGTCTGAATCGGTAAATCCAAATAATAGTGTGTCGGTATACCTAAAAACTAGCCCAAAGTTAATGGTTTTCTTAAAATACCTCAACGCACGTTTCGCAGCTATCCAGTGCGAGTTGTCAAAACAATTCAAATGCTGACTCAATTGACTAACAGCATTGGCGAGATCGAGTCGAGTGGAAGTCGCCAAATACATTAAACCTCCAACTATCTCTCAATACTGGAACGCCCCTTCCTCACGTTTCTCTGTCCTTTTCAATCTAACACTCACATCCATGGGGCTTGCAACTGGTTTTGTTTCCAACATGTTAAAACGTTTCAGTAACTCTCTTACGTAACTTTGTTGGCTCATGGATATCACACCCTTTTCTTGGCGAAAATTTATTCTTAAACAATATTTTCCTACGCCACTATACTTTTACCTCCAGTTCCTCTCTGAGGTGATTTTCAAATTTCCTTAATTTATGGGGATTTTGTGACATAAATAATATGTCATCAACATATGCCAGTATGGCAGTTAGTTGCCCTTCCTCTCTGACATAATACATGTATGGGTAAGCATGGGTTCGTATCGCCCCAAATGCCTCTATGATATCATTTAATCTCTTATTCCAACAACACCACCACACCACAACACCACCACACAACAACACCACCCAGCCTGTTTGAGGATATATAGCGACCTTTTCAATAGTAATATTTTTCCTTCATTTAGGGACTCTAAAATTTTTGGACGCCTTTTTTTCAATATCGCTATCCAATTTGCTACTCATTGTTATTTTAGTGAGGACTTCTTCAAAGTATTCGGAACGTTCCAAGAATATCTCCTCTTCGAGATTTCCGTTCAAATACACCGTCGTTACGTCGAACTGGTGGATTTTAATTCCAAGCTTCACCACCAGGGCTACCATTAGTCGAATGGATCCCTGTCGTACTGCTAGGGCAAAGGTTTCACTAAAATCAATACCCGGTTTTTAGTTAAACCCCTTTGTTACAAATCTCCCCTTACGTTTGCAGAGAGATCCGTCCGGATTAAACTTTTTTGTCAATATGAATCGACTCCCTACGCATTTCTAAAACGGGGCCTACCAACAAACACAAAGGTGTCATTGTTTAACACACTATTCACTTCGCTGACTAGCGCCGTATAGCATTCTGAAGACTCGGGGCCTTTCAGCGCCCCCTGAATGGGTATCTCTGCTCCTAAGCATGCAACATTTACATGGCATGACGCATGACTGGTGATGTTTCTGTCTACTTCTCTTCTTCGTAGCGACATAGTATTTCTATCACAACAGACGGGAGTTTTTAAATCAAACTCCTCTCGTTCACCTACAGGTCAGCCTCCATGGTTTTCGGGATTATTTTCCACTCCCGTCTCTCCGCCCACGTCATATGTGGTTATACTCCGTACTCCAGGGGGTAAACTAACGCTCGCTGAATGGGTTCACTTTCTAACAATAACTCAACTTCCACATTAGACTGCAATACATCCCCCTCAAAGAACTTTACATTCCTAGAAACAGAAAAAATACGTTTTTCCGGGAAATAAATTCTAAAAGCTTTGTCTTCCAGCTTCGCGCCCAGGTCCAGTACATTACACTATGTAGGTAACAAGTATATAGTGAATAAAATACATCATAAAACCCAACATAATAAACATCCATTGAAACCATGAAATCAGATCTATGATACATCGTTGACGAATTGTTGAAGAGTTGGAATTTATTTTTAATGCTGTTTTACTGATTTAGTTAATCCTAAGGTAAATTTTGGTTGTCAACAGTCTGATTATGTGTTTTTACGCAGCTAACAGCATTATCTAATTACGATGCTCCTGAGGTCATAAACTGAATTATAAAGCGTTTTCTCGAAGCTGCAGAATTCCCAGAAGAGACTTGGCTGCAGGAAACAGCAACAACCACCGATCGTTCACCAAACTCTTTTGTGTCTAAACCATGGTATTTTGTCTCAGTGTTTGTTCCCGAACATTTTTCCTTTTTATATGTCTTCCGGGGAAAATTCTGGAGGGACACACTGTCTTGTGGTTGGGACAAAATGATTTCTTCTTTTGAACAACTACAAACTGTTGACTCCCTTCGTAAATCTTTTTCTTCCTTGAATCCTTAGGGGGCTTAACTCCTCCACAAAAGCTCTCCGATTTCCTCTGTTCTCTACCACTCTCTTAACCTTTCCCCATGGTTTCTCCTCTTCCTTAATTTCGTTTCCTACACTCCTTCTCCGTATGTTTCTTGGTGCACCTATGTTTATTTTCCCCGGGTGCACCAGTCCGGAATTTATCTTCGCAAAGCTTTTTCTGTTTCTTCTCGCGTGTATGTCCTTACCATCTCTCTTCTTACGCCATTAAAAATCTAACCAACTATCTGTATTTTTGTGAACCCGCAATAAGATAATGAAAAGAGACTGGTTTAAAACGAACTCGATGGATAGTCAGTGGTTCGGATGCTACCACACCAAAAATTCGGATGCAAGTCCTTGTGATTACTAAAGATAATCATCGTTCTTCTGCAACCCGTAGGCTTTGGTTTGGAGTTCCAGAACTTGAACTTTAATGAACAGTCACTTTTAACCTTTTAAGATACGTAACCCAGTAGTATAAAAGAACAGTGTTTTATATGAAAAATTTAATTTAAAAAAAATTTATAAAGAAAAGGTTTACGATAGAGAAGGGGGAGATTAAGGAATTTGAATTTTTGTCAGATTTTGTCTTTACCAATCTGGCTGCCTAGGCGGCTGCATAACTGATTTTTTTGTACATTCTGTTTATTATTTGTACATAAGGACTTCGAAAAAATCGACAAGTTCGTGTACACAATGTACATACATGCCTGCCTAAAATAAAGGGTCTTGTAACTTAAGTATAGATAGATTTTCGACTTCGACTAATATTACTCTCTGACCCGTAAGACTCAGTACGTAGAAAAAAGACAGTATAATGCTGCTTTCGATTCACTCACTTTCTCCGAATATATGCATTGCTAGTGTGATGTGTTAATTTTAATCAGTCTGAAGTCCTCAAGCTTGTTACATTAATTGTAGATATTTTCTTGACACATTTCTTTATGTGATCATATAATGTTACAACGACTGTACATAGAAGAATAAATAAAGCATTATTATTATTATTATTATTATTATTATATCTTAGCGTTTGGATCATTGGATCGCCGAAACACAATCGATATGATCTTAGCGTCGTATTTAAACGTGTCAATTTTTAAACTCGCGCAATGTGGAAGTTCGCAGTGGAATTCATCAGGGTTAAATGGTTGTATTTTTATAGCGCAAGGACAGCCAGGTCATTCTGCGCCAAATAAGGTGCGAATGTGCACCGTGTTGTAGGAATTCGTCAAGGAAAACGCTGTTTACCATCTCTAGATAAAGCTCCTCGACTCACACAAGAACGAAAAACAAAAAAAAAGTCTGAAAATTATGATGTAAAATGGATCATTTTGTCTCACAATGTGAGCTTTGGGCGCTGCCCCGAAGTGCGTTTTCATTGTAGATAACGTTTTCTTAAATTTTCAGTATCACCGAATGTTTAAAATGAAATAAAAAGCAAGAAACAATATTTCGTTTATAAAGAAATAAGACATATATTTTGTAACTTGCTTTTTCTCCTATCCGCAATTTGTGTTCGGTCCCTTCGCCAGGAGGTTCCCGAGGAGCGAACGGACCATCTGGAAAGTAGAAAGGGTTAGGGATTTGTAGTTCTCAAGTCTCTCAAGACTAAAATAGCAGCGGCAAGGCCCCCGTTAATTCCGACGGCATTTGGCTATAATCCGATGTAATGACCAGCCGAAGGACATTACGCTTGACCGCCGTCCGCCCTCTACACCAACCGTCCCTCCACACTGGCCTTCCGCACATTTCTTCACTGTTTGGCAACCAACAGCCTGTTATCCTTTTCTTATGCCCTCTGATAAAACCTTAATCCTGCAGTTACTATCTATAAGTGCTTGGATTAAATAAAATAAAAAGTACAAAACATTAAAGTACTCTTTTGTTGAAAAGAATTTGGCTTGGTCTTTTCCTTCCTCCCTAATCTATCAACTAAGGATATATATATATCCTTAGTGTATGTATATATATATATTTTTTTTTTAAATTCAATTTTCGATTATTAAAGAGTGCAGACAAACGTATATATTTATTATAGCATGGAACAAGCGCCTAAAATCAGCTATATTCACGAGTGTCAATAGTAAATATATATTATTCACAGGTATAAATATATATAATGTGGTTTAAAAATCATATATGATTATAAAAGGAAAGAATAGGAGATTACCGGGGCCTGAACTTTTCGATTAGATATACTCATGTTTGTAAAAATTGCAACACCATGAAGGACTCGTCCGAATTGAATGAAATTTAATGCACAAACGACCTGTGTTGATACAAATAAACGATTAAAATTACAAAGCAAAAAACAATATTACATGTCGAAAATCAGTATTTGGTGAAGCCACCACGCGCTGCAATAAGTGATGCTATACGACGTGGCATGGAATCAAACAGATGTTGAATGTGTGCCTGAGGAAGAGCATTCCAGATTGCTTGTATGCAACCCCAAAGTTCATCTGTAGTAGCTATGGGACGAGGATCACGAGCGAGACGCCGACCAACGAAATCCCACACATGTTCAATCGGCGACATATCCGGCGAATAGGCAGGCCAAGGAAGAAGCTGTATCTGTTGTGATGAAAAGAAGTCTTGAACATTCCTGGCAATATGTGGGCGGGCATTGTCCTGTTGAAATACAGCTCCGGGAATGCCTTGAAGGAAGGGAACAACTTCGGGCTCCAGAACTTCATTGATGTACCGGTTGCTGTTAAGATTACCCACAATTTGTAGCAGCTGAGATCGTCCATGTTACGTAATCGCACCCCAGACCATAACGCTGGGGGTTCGTCCACTATGACGTTGGATAACGCACTCCGGAAGGTGGCGTTCACCGGTATAGCGTCTAACACGGATGCGGCCATCACTGTACCCCAAATTAAAGCGGGATTCATCAGAAAACACCACTTGTTGCCAATCAGCACGCCAGTCTCTATGTCCATGAGCCCATTGTAGCCGCAGGCGCCGATGGTTTTGCGTCAGGAGGATCCTGTATAAAGGAACTCTTGCACGCAGTCCACGGTGCAGTAGACGCCGACGAATTGATGAAGCACACAATGATACACCTGTAGCAGTGCACCAACGTTCTGCCAACTGTCCAGATGAAGCAAAACGGTCCGTCACCGCCATGCGGACCAGGTGTCTATCATCCCGTGCTGACGTCACCTTTCGGCGTCCACTCCCGGATTTCTGAGTTGTCTGGTTCTCTTGAACCCACTGCTTCCACACTCGCATCACTGTGCTGCTGTTACGCCCCATACGAGCTGCTATTGCACGATAAGAAAACCCTCCTTCACGAAGGCCGATCATTCGTCCCCGTTCAAACTCCGTAACTTGCTGAAATGTCGCCCTCTTTCGTCGTAGAGGCATAGTGACGTCTCATGTAACGTTTACCACTAGCAGATAACCATACACGCCCCGCTACAGCCCTCTATTTATACGGATCCATCAGCAGTTCAGAGGGCGCTGCTCAGCCCACGCATGCGTGATGACTCTGAAATTCTAATCATTTGAATAGCATACCCTAATTTGCATTTCCTGAAAGTTTCAGCTCAATCACATGATTCCTTCATGGTGTTGCAATTTTTACAAACACGAATATATATCGAACGTTCTGCTAATACTGCTAATAGTCTGGCACTCCTTTTTCTCATATTTATATGCGATTTTTAAATTATGTGTTATAGTTATTTATATATTATTTTTTAGTTATTCTTTCCCAATCACAAGAGTCAAAAAGCGGGATGGGTCTTGCCTCAGGCTGGCGTTAATCCATGCACCCCGAACTTTGTATTCAGATGCTCTGCCTAATGGGAAATTGAGACCACAACTAAATGGCCTTAACTCATTTAAATCCTCCATTTTATAACTCATGCATTGAAAAAGAAATTACTCACGGGAGGGGGATTGTTATTGAGGAAGAAAATTAAGGTCATCACGTGCCTATTATGGCATATTAGAGCTCCATTGAATCTCATGAGTTGGAAAGAAGGATAAGGCAACTTATCTTTCTTTCAAACTTCTTTCCTATTATAGCATATATAACAAACACTGGAGTTTCATTGACTCACAGGAGTTAAAAAGAAAAATAAGGTATCTTGTCCTTCTTTCTAGACATAAGATTTCTATCACTAGCATTATTCAGAAACATAAAAGGACGTTCTTCTTCAGTGACAGACATCCTAGTTATTCCACAAATTAAACTTATAGATCTCATTTCATTCTCCTGATGGTCATCATCATTCTCCTGACGATTATCATCATTCTCCTGACGATTATCATCATTATACTGACGATCTTATGCCTTCTCCTGATGATCCGAAAAATAGAAAGCAGAACCTACATAAAGCGGAAACTTGCTCAACACGGAATTTTTTTACGGTCCCTTCAAAAGTCAATGGTAGTTAACATTAGCTAACACAGAAACTGTCTAACGCGGTATCGGAAAGCACTATTTAATCCCGTCAAAGAGAAAAACCTGCATAAAGCGGAAAATCGTTAGTAGGAAGAAAATTTTCTCAGCAGAAAAAGGAAAGAGGGTTGTAATACAATGCAAATAGCAAAGTGGGGGATAACGAACAAAAGACATTTTACAGATATAGAATGCCCTTGTCCACATAGGCGTAGCCAGGGGACGATTTTGGGGGTTGTAACCCCCCATCTCAATGAAATTTTGTATATTTAACGTAAGAATACGTAAGTCATAGCTCTCTAATCCCTCCCATTAAGCCTATAACCCCTTATAAACTTTCTACCCACGCCTATGTTTGTCCGACCACCATCTTGCACACCATAGGCATACCCAGAAAGTTCATAAGGGGAGGGTTACAGGCTTACAATGGGGGGTTACAGAGCTACAACTCTATTGTATTTACATGTATACTATGCACAATTTCATCGCAATGGGGGTTACAATCATAATCGCGACCACCCCCCCCTTGCGTATGACAACGCCACCCACTTCTTAAATAAAAACGTTCATTATTAACCAGAACGAAAAGTCACTCATATCGACTTTATCAATTCATGGATAAACCCACCGCAAGGAAGAGTATCTTTATACAAGGGAATCATTATCTTTACAAGGGAGGTACTTTATCGTTACAATTTAAGCTTACATAATAGACTTTTTGTATGGTATAAGCATGTATAGTTTGCATGAAATTTTGCATCATATTGATCGTAACTACTAAAACCACAAAATAGTGCAAAAATTAAAATTAATAAAAATAAAATGCAGTGATAAAATAAATATTTTTATCAAAAGGAAAATAAATATAGTCTTAAATTTGGTAAGAAAAGACAAAGAAAAAAATAGCATATGCAGTCATCTCTTACCACTGAATTTAACTATGTATGTATTTGTTTTGCATGTAACCTACATAAGACGGAAACCTGCATACTACGGAATTTTTTTCCGGTCCCGTGAGTTTCCACCTCAGCCAGGTTTCACTGTATATATTACACTAAGGATATGGCAGTGTATGACCTATACTTTCTGAAGCAGTTGCACAAGCTTTTAACACTGAGTTACGCAAGTTTTTACGCAAGTTTTTACAAGCAGTTACACAAGTTTTTAACACTTTTTTACGCAAGCTTTTAACACTTTTTCGGCAGAGTATTCTAAATTAAAAATTTATACCTGCAATCTAGTTAAAATCATTGGGTAAATAATGAAATTCATTACATATTCGATTAGTTATAAGAGAAAACGAAACGGGAAAGTTTACTTACAAATTTTGAAACAGAAACGATTGGTTTGTTTAATCCACCAACCAGTACATTTGCATGTGAACTAGAATTTTCTGTAGCAAATAGAATTAAAACTGCTTTCCGTTTATCAGTGAAAGAATTAGATGATTTAATGATAAAGTGCAACGGAATGCCGATTGAAGGGTATAACCTAGGCATAGCTATAAACCTGTGTTGTAGGAAGATTCAAAGGATGGGAAAAATAGTGATACAAATATCTAAAAATATAACGTAAATGGTAATTGCTAATTCCCATATGGGAAACCAAACGAAAAATTGAATAAATTAGGAACGCTCAAATTTTATGCATCTCCATTATGTTACACACGTTTTTAATATTTCCTTACAATGAAAAATCAGGTTTTTAAAGTAACTTTAAATTGTATTTTTATCCCTCAATGTGGAGGTAGTTTGTAGATTCTTCTACAGTAAAACCTGTCAAGTTGGACACCTCTGTATATTGGACACAGTTTGGTGAAATCAATCAAATTCCTATATTTCAACGTATAATCAATACTCTCTAACTTAGGCACCTGTGCATATTTCAAGTTAGATACACGTTATATGCCTAAGTTGGACAAGTTTCTTGAAAAAAAAAAGGGTTCCTGTGTCGAAAAAATGTGTTTATTCGTAATGAAACAGCAGTTGTTTTATGTACAGATGGTATACAGAAACAATTGGTAAATTTTTTGTGCATATTTTATCACCTTTAACCTTCATTATCTATCAGAAAGATTTCCACCCCAATAGTTATGATTGCTGTGTGATTGAGCTGAACAAACTAATTCTAAACTATGTGAAGTCATTGTTTTGGAAGTAAATGTTCTCTTGATTCCTGCCTTAAGAATGTAGTACACGTAAATTTTTTGAAAACGTTCAATGTATGCACCAGTACTTCATGAAATACGTTGTATTATATGAGCAATGCTTCTTTATGGAATTGTACATTGCTCGGCGATTTTTAATAATTACAGTAGTGCAGTATTTACCGGAATTAAAACCATTTACTTTTTGTTTTTTATTTTGCACTTATTTAAAGAGAGCTTTTTTATACGTTTCACAGAAGAGAAAAAAAATACATTTTATTTTCATCATACTGTCCACGTTTGACACCTCTCTAATCTGGACAGGTTCAGGCGGAACCACAGGTGTCCAACATACACAGGTTTTATTTTAATGTGATCTCCTCTGCTTTTGTGCAGCAAAAACAAACATCCATGCATGCCTTAAAAGATTATTCTTTAATTTTAAACTTTAGTGTGCGAAAGTTAATGATTAAATTGGTGACGAAAAAGCTCTGAATCAAATGATGCCAGATTCCTCTTCCAAAGAAAAATCTCTGCTAATAATCGAGAAACGGCAAGACTTGTTAGTAAAAATCAAGTCTTGTAAATCGCGAAGTCAAGAAATTGCTCCGTTGCATTTAAGTTGGCCATTTTCTTTTCGCTCTGCATTTCTTTGCTTATGTGTGCGAAGCATATACGTTATATATGACGGTTCCACTCGTACTGCCTTTCTTTTTTGTTTCGTCTGCACTGCAAAACGTCTGACACTCACTTTATATGCAAATTAGGCAGTTAAACAATGCTTAACTGGAGAAGATACGAAAGGGAAACTGTGTTTCTCCCAAGAGGGGCATCGCAAAATTGCGTCTCTTACTTTTCGATCTCCAGTGCCGGTTTATCTCTGTCTTTTGCTTATTCGGCATGCGCGCCTCATCTGTTTCCGTGCTTCCGGGAACAGAGTCATTCCCACGTCCGTCATTTTCCAAGAGAGGGCTTTAAAATATTAAAAAGATAATACAAAGAGTTTTTGAAATTTAATCAAAAGGATGGGTAGATGCTTAAAACGAATTTTAAAATAATAATTTAGATATCTTTTTGGAGTACGACTATGTGAAAAGGGGTTGATTTAATCTATTGCTAGGTATGTTCATTGACATGGATTTATACATGTTAACTGCTGTGCATGTATATGTTATTTATTCGTAAGTTATTTATTGTATATTTCTTTATATGTTATTTATTGTACATTTATTTTTATGTTGTTTATTGTATATTTATTTATATTCTAGTTATTGTTTATGCTAATTGTTATGAATTTATATAGGCTATATGCTCTGTGCATTCGTAGAGACTATGTGTTGTGCTTCCACATAAGCTATGCTTTGTGTTTCTACATAGGCGATGTGCTGTGTATACGAATATATTATCTGCTGTACGTAATAATTGCGACACCTACGTTTTTAGCTCAAATTAGAGATTTTTTTGTTTTAGGAGAAAAAGAGACACGTCTCCAATCTAGAGACCTATTTTTCTCCTTCAACAAAAAGTTACAGTTTGAGCTATAAACATGGTTCTCTGAATTAATACTTATTATAAATTCCTCACAAAAAACTCGCCCGATGGTTTTATATACTGACCATTATTTGGCAATTGCGTTAGCCCTGAGAAAGATTAATATTAGCTTACACCATGTTATATACAACATACGTATATGTTACATGTATATTAAGTTGATTTGTTTTTAAGTTTAGATTTTATAATTTCTGGTGAAAATATTTGTTTCGGGCTAAAGAGCTTAACGTAATTTCATAGTCACAATGAGTTCATGTGCATTCAAGTTTGCTTGGCATCCATTTGAATCTCGTTTATTCATATAATCAAGTGATTCAGCCACTGCCATCTATGAACACTGTGTTTAGAAAAACATCTATCTATATGTTTATACATCATAAATTATAGGTTTATATATGCATCACATATAATTATAGTTTTATATATACATCATATGATTGTAGTTTTATATATACATCATATGATTGTAGTTTTATAAATGCATACATCATACAATTATAGCTTATAAATGAATTCATCATATAGTATAGATTTATATATATATATATTTCATATCTACACACTCGTACATCAGGTAGTTAAAAGTTTGTACATTATATAGATACATGTTTGAACATTTATATGCCTATAGGCATGAATAATAGTGTTTGCTTCGGACGTCAAAACTAGGATAGCTCTGGAAAATGACTTTTTCTCCATAAAAAAATCCATTAAAATAGGCTATGTATTAATGATTGTGATTTTAGGACCTACTTAAACTAACCCATTATAAAGGTCAGCTTAAGTTTTAAACTCCATAACTATATCCTACCATCAATCGAACTTTTTCGCAAATGAGGTCAAGTTATCATAATATCGTCAAACTCATATACGCATTTAATAAGCGTAACATCTGAAAATGTACAAAATAAATACTGAGTACTTTAGATGAAATTTGCCTTTCCACCCTTAATAATGCAGCCCCTCATCCTGTGTTATTTTCTCCCCATTTTAAAACAAGAAGTTTCGTTAAAAAATGTAGACTCTCTTTTTTCCCCTTTCTCTTCTAAGGCTTGTTGTCGCATTTATTTCTCCAATACGCTTACCGCGCCTATCAACATGCAGGAAATTTCGCCTTAAATCCAATTACATCATCACATGTACTGTCCGTTCACGAAAATATATCCGATGGTACAGTTAGAAATAACGGGAGCTGACGTCACAAACGGCCTAGCCGATTACAGCAGAGGGGGACCCAATTTCAGAACTTCTTTTTAGCGAACGTTTGTCTGGGCCAAAAACCACTTCTGAAATGACGTCCTCCCCTCTGCTGTAATCGGCTAGGCCGTTTGTCACGTCAGCTCCCGTTATTTCTACCGTTACCATCGGACTACTTTTCGTGAACAGAGAGTAGTAAATAAATCATTGGGCAAATAAATAATTAAAGGCATGGCTCGTTCCCGTATGTATTCCCAAAGACAGAAAAATTAGGATCATATGTATACCTGCCTGCCTGGAATGAAGTTATGATCAATACATGGAATGTTTAGGATGATATATAGGCTAACTGTTTATTATTATTAATATATAAATCACGGGGCTATAGATTTTTAAACAGTAGGCTTATAGAGCTATAAAACTATAAACTATATGCTTACAGATTGATAAATACTCGTGCATGGAAAGAACGAGAAAGATTGCAAAATGAAGTTCGCTTTATAATGATGATTTAACCTATTAACTGGGTATGAGACATTTTTCGTCATTCCCAGAATGCTACGCATATTAAACCAAAAGTATCTCAACCTGTTAACTGGGTATGACGACATTTTTCGTCATGCCCGGAAGACTACCAAAATGTCCCTCCCCCAAAAAAGTCCTCAATTAAAACAGATTTCACAAAATTTTATTCCCGGTTAACAGGTGTAACTGTCCATGTGATGGTTTTGTTGATTAAATACAACCGGATTTATTACATATATATGCACGGGTGAAATTTTTACTTTAAATTTTTTTACCTAAAACCGCTATTGATTGAAGTATACACTCATTAGTTCCTCATCATCAGCAGCAACACCATCACCACCACCGCCAACAACAACAACTATTACATTTTTGTTTCAAGATGAAGGTCTTTCTGATATCAGACATACATGTAATATGGTGAGAGAATCTCGGAAGGTATAGCCCCAAGTTCATCGCGTTGGTCAGACGTGTTGGAAAGTTAGATCTACAATTTAATGAGGAACCCGAACATCTCTCCCATGGCCAAACGAAATCCCCCATTAGGGACTCATTGTTTCATCTTCCCAGTGACTGGGAAGGTGGCACTGACTGTCAGCTTCCCAGTGACCGGCTAAGACCTGGTCGGAAACCTATGACACGTGGACTATTTTTGGATGGCACTCAGTGCGATTTTAAAATTGAACACACTGTAAAGAATGCCCTCCCTGAATAAGAGTATCTTTTTGTTTAAATTGATTAGTTATTAATTAGTATTCTCTTAATTATCTAATTATTAATTATTATTCTCTTAATTTAACTAATCTATTAATTTTCATTAATGGTTAGATAGTCAGCAAAACTTTCACAATTTGGGTGAGCATAGGTTGACCCGCGGAAGGAAATTGCAGCATTACTTTGGCACAACACCTTTAAAAGGTTGCTGACCCCAGTCTAAGGTGTTGGCTGTCGTAACTTCGGCGAGTGAACGGGGACCGGCATTCTAAGCAAAGGACGACTATGGAATGACATAAATTCATACTGATTTTCAAAACAATTAGCCCAAAGTATCATCAACGTTGTGGAAAGCAAAAGCATAAATAACGAATAGTGTTCACTATCAATATACACTCTATAACAAAAAAAATCGACTCACCAAGAAGGAATTTTTCAATTGTAATGAAATTTCGTATGCAAAGACATTTTGACCGAACATGCAAATGATTAAAATTTGGTGTCCAATGAATGAATAGCGGGAACTCCAGCGCATCGGAACTGCGCATTCAGCAGGTGTATATAAGGAGCGATTCTCAATATGTGGTCAAAATTTCTGTTGCATTTTGACTGCGGATATCTTACGTCGACTGTAACAATGCCTCGCCGAAAGATTCGTGCTCATTACGAGCATATGTCAGAGTTTGAAAGAGGTCGTGCTATCGGATTGAAAGAGGCTGGTTGGACGAATCGAAGAATCGCTGGACATGTGGGTCGAAGCGATTGGACGGTGCTGGCAAGAGTGGGTCAACAATGGTAGATGTCAGCGTCGGGACGGCAGCGGTCGACCTAGGGCCACAACAGAACGGGAAGACAGAGCGATTGTCAGAGCAGCTGTCACAGCACCGGATTCGTCGTTATCAACTATCCAACGTGTGGCCCGCACACATGTGTCCAACATGACCCTCTGCAGACGACTGAGAGAGCGGAATTTACGCTCGCGCCGACCGTTACGCCGCTTACCTCTCACGCCTTTACACCGTCAAGTCCGATTACAGTGGTGCCGGGCTCGATCAACTTGGAACTGCGCTGACTGGGGACGTATAGTCTTTAGTGACGAGTCCCGTTTCCAACTGTGTCCTGACGACAACCGCAGACGTGTCTGGAGACGTCCAGGGCAGCGTGGGGATCCTGCCCTTACTATCGCACGCCACACATGCCCACAACAGGGCGTTATGGTCTGGGGTGCCATCTCCTTTGATAGCCGGACCCCTTTGGTGGTCATTTCTGGCACACTTACAGCACAGCGGTACGTAGACGACATTCTACGACCGGTTGTGTTACCGTTCCTTTTGCGACACCCTGGACTTACGTTTCAACAAGACAATGCCCGGCCGCACACGGCACGTGTTGCTATGAATTGTCTTCAAGCTTGCCCAACACTTCCTTGGCAAGCTAGGTCTCCTGATCTCTCTCCCATAGAGCACATTTGGGACGCTATGGGAAGGCGATTGCAACCATCCCGGAATGTTGACGATTTAGCCCGACAGTTGGAGACAATTTGGCAAGAAATTCCGCAGGACACCATCCGGGATCTTTATCAGTCTATGCCACGCCGGGTGACAGCTTGCATCCAGGCCAGAGGTGGACCAACGCCTTATTGACTTCCTCCCTTTGTAACGGTCAAACTCTGCAATAAATCATTCAATTGTTCTGAAATTTTAATCGTTTCTTTTTCTATGTATGTTCTTCACATCCACCAATTTTTATCGCAATCGGACAACTCCTTCTTGGTGCGTCGATTTTTTTTTGTTATAGAGTGTATTTTGTAAATGAATCTATAGCAAGTTTAAAGAAGACATCCTGTTGAGAAATTTATATTCACATAATTCGGTTAATAACCCTAACACTATGATTTAATTTAAAATCGCTAAATGGTTAAACGGCTTATGAATGTTAAGTCTGTGGCTGTATCAGGCCTGTAGCCAAGGCGGGGCTAGTAGGGACGTGGCCCAGTTGCCCAATCGAGCTATTTATATATAGATAATAATCCCCGGGTGTCTTATGTCCCATATGCTTTTTTTCCTTGCCTCAGTTGCCCCTTCAGACTGACTACAGGCCTGGATTGTTCATAACAAACTTTCTTAAATTGAACATTTAAACTCCCCCTAGCGTAACCTTTAAATCCATGCAAAAATTGCAAGTAAAATATATACTGGTTAATACCAAGAATACAAAGACCAAGAAATTTACTATAATTTTCATATTTATATGCAAAAAGTCAATTTAAACCAAATTCTATCTCTCCTTTTCATACTAAAAGCATATGGCACTTCATATGCCCTGTGGAAAATGACGAATTTTTAACGCTTGGTTTATTTGTATATTGTTCGTTTTAATGGTAATGACATAATAGTGATGTCTAATCAAATTAAGAAATCCCATCGTCACAGACCGTCGAGTGATAAAACTTGTAGACCACGTAAGATGCTTTTGCATCTTACGTGGACTACACATCTACTTGAATTTAGATTTTTACGATTAGAATTTTTACGCATCTACTTGAATTTGGAATACTAAAAATAAACAATATTTAAAGATTATTTTCATACAGAAGTATTCTTATTAGCACTGTAATGGCATAATTTCTTGCAAGTTTAAGAATTACAGATTTTTTTTTACACATTACCTGAAATAACGTATGCAATATACTGATAAGAAAACAGTAAAGACATTTAATTTAGGAACCAAATCCGACGAATATTATTAAGACTTAAAAGCACAAATCCCTGGGGTATATTACCGTTTAAGCAAA
This sequence comes from Dysdera silvatica, assembly GCA_006491805.2. Taxonomy (NCBI): domain Eukaryota; kingdom Metazoa; phylum Arthropoda; class Arachnida; order Araneae; family Dysderidae; genus Dysdera; species Dysdera silvatica. The sequence goes on from QLNU02015003.1 coordinate 150,445,248, forward strand.
TACATCTCTTTTGTTCGCTTTGGAGCCTTAGAATGGAATTCTTTTTCAAGAGAGTCTAGATAGCATATAATAAATATTCATTAATTTCATTATTTAAAAATTCGATTTTTACAGCGAATAAAAAAGTTTATTTCTATTATTCAAAAATTTATTTGTCCAATGGATTTCTGAGTAGATAATAGCGATATTTTCTGATGCAGGACTAAGAGAAATCTTACGAGTTATCTGCGAGTTGAAATAATTGAAAATTCGCATCAGTAAACTTGAAGCACTGAAAGATATCTGTGTTAACACGCTACCCTTATGTGTGAATAATTTCGATAAGACATAATTTTTTTGATTTAGTCTTAGCCGACACATTGAAATGAAATATGATATGTGCGTTTCACCATATTTAAAGGGCGCTTGTTGAAGCACAAAGAGTGTGCTTTACCTCAGTCAAGACTATGCATTCAAGTCAAATGACAGCTTTTCAAATTCGATTCAAAATTCTGCATTAACTTTTATTTTTTTCATTCATTTGCATGACTTCATGATAATTCTTATATTATACGTGTGGTCAATTTTTCTATTTTGATCGTTCCTTTTGCCATAGTTTTCACTGACGATCACATTAACTCCGCCATTGGCTAATATCGGGACAAGCTGCTTCGTGCAGTATGGACAGCCACTAGCTGTCCTTTCTGTAATACACTATGTGTGTCCACACTATAGCTGTGAGTGGTTTCGAAAGGTTCTAAATGGTTGCCATTGGTATGTGATGGAGCTTATGCGGAGTGCAGTGCAGCCGATATCTACTGGAGAGTGTCCGTTGGAGAGTGTCTGTTGGAGAGTGTCTGTTGGGAGAGCCACATAAAGCGAACAAGAAGATCGGGATGGTCCCATAAGTTCTCGATCGAGTTCAAGACTGGGGAATTATGGGGGCCATCGACGGAAATTCATGTCTTGCACTGCGTACCACTATTCTAATGGTGTGGTACGCAGTGCACACCATTCTAATGGTATGGTGTGCATTATTTTATTTGGCGCAGTATAGCCCAGATGCTCTTGCGCCATAAAAAAGCCAAACAAACAAACATTATTTTACTGAAGACCTTATCCACTCCAGGAAAAATAATCAGCAGGTAGAGGTGTACGTGATCTGCAAAGATGGGTTCGTAACAGCTCGCTTTATATACCCACCAAGTCAGACCATGACATGTGCTTTCTTCCATTACGCACTACTGACATCAAAAGTAATCACATTAATGTAACTAGACTAGCAGTGTGTCAAACAGTTCAATGAGATTCCCTTATAAGATCTGGATTAGCTATCAATGAAGCTGGGAATGAAACCTTCTGAATATGGCATTAATATCTTAGACAAGCACTGATGCGAGCAAGTGGAAACACTAGCCTAGGGGGCCTTTATCAAGCGAGATGATGGTAAAATTTAAGTATTCGCCTATTTCCCGTTCTTGTTAAAATTAAAATGAGAAAAGTGTTTTTTTTTATTATAATCTAAAAGCTCTTTAGCGTATTTTTTTCCAAAATAACGCGATAATTTCCTATATCCAATTCGGAAAAATGTGACCTTTGCTTCATAACCGGTCAATAGACCGGTTGCAGTATATAGTCTGCATAAAATGGCATTATGTTTATATTGTCCTGAAGAACTTGTATTGAAGCGCGTCAAAATTTTACTCAGTTTAGGCATGATCCCCGAACTGATCTTTTTTCGCGCTGGTTCTTATTGGATGCTGCAGAACTCGTTGTCTTAGAAGCTGAACGAAAACAAGGCTTATCCGGTTTTCCTTTTGTGAAGCTGGAGATTTCGATTTAAGTCTTCGCAATTGAGTACTCCTTTTCCCGGAATCATTTTACTTTATTTTGCTGTAATTGTTTTTGAAGAATCCCAAAATCTCTTATTTGTTTTAGATCACTCCTTTATTCAGTTAGCTTGCTGTTAGAAAACACAGAGGCGCTAACGAGAAACTGATCTTTTAAATCCTACCTGAAAAATATTTCTCTATAATCCAATAAAACATGTGTGCTGTGTGTTAAGGAACATGAAAGAACCAAGAGTCAAAAAACAGCATTTGGAAAGATTTGTCCTTCGCAAAGTAATCTCACATATTGCATTTAACATCTTTTCAATCGGTAATGAATGATTATTTCTGTTATTATGAAATAATTTAAGGCCAGTGAAATTATTTTTAAAAATTGCTTATTTTTCTTAGTGTCAGTTTTATTTTCACCTAATCATTTTTCAAGTCTTATTTCTTTGTTTAGCAGTCTGTTCAGCCATTCATTTCGACTGCGCGATATTTATCTAGCCTTGATGACTGTCCACCGTAGGCAAGTTCCTGCACTGTGTTCAGCTCATTGCCATTTTACTTAAATAAAGGTGAACTCAACTTTTTCTCATTCAACACGCTATTTTCTTCCAATAAATGCAAGGAGATGCTCTTCTCTATATCCTTTTATATCGCTTTCGATTTTTGGATAAAGTGTTTATTGCTAGGATTCACACATGTTTCTCTTATTAACTAATATAATTCGAATAATTTCAATAAATAACGCCTTAAATTCAATAAATTAAACAGATGTAACTACGTGTTAAATGCGTATAAAAATACGTATAAATTTATACATATTCGAAACGTTGTTGTCTCTGCTTTATGTGTTGTTTCTCTCCCTGCTTCTATATTTTGAACTTCTATAATTTTTCTCATCTCTTTTAACTTTCTCTTTTTTTTATCATTCATTAAGTTCTTTGATCAAGCACGTAATTCTGTTATCTCTCACATCTAAAATAGAGGAGGTTTCTTGTCTATTTCTCTTTCTTAAGGAAAATTATATTAAAATAAAGTTGTCTATCATACAATGAGAGAGAGAAGATATGGTGATATTTTTATATATACGGGATTCAAG
>QLNU02015003.1:150448260-150460952 GCA_006491805.2 Dysdera silvatica
ACGCAGTTCTGATACTGCAATAATACACTGAACATTACATACATTAAGGATACACAGAATACTTGCAGAATTAACCCAGATACTCCTGAATGTTTTTTTTGTTTGTAATTTCCAAATAAAACGTTGCTAGAGGGCCCTTAGACCACAAAAGTTCAACTTTTAATTTCGTACAGGTCACAGGAGTCCCAGAAATCGAGTAGTAGCGTCCTACGCTTGCTTTAAATCGAGTAGTTTGCTGCTTTCCAAAAAGTGTTCTCCGTCCTTCAGGAAGGACGTCAAAGGTATCTGGGTTGATGTCATGTGAGATTACAACATTAGTTGGATACTAAAAGCCCAAATTATACGAAATAAATGGAACGGACCTAATTTCGTATAACCCGGAAATCCAATTTTCGACTTAACGGTGAAAAGAAATTAAAACATTTATTAAAAATACGTTTAATTACGTATTTCTAAACTACTATAATGATAGTAGGAAAATCACAAAGCATGCAAGCATTAATTAAAATATTAACCCGGAAATTCAATTTTCAGTTTAAATGTGAAAAGAAATTATATTTATAAAAAGTACGTTTAGTTACATATTTCTAAACCACCGTAATGATAGTGGAAAAATCACAAAGTATGAAAGAATTAATTATAATATTAACCTGGAAATTCAATTTTTAGCTTAACGGTGCAATGAAATTACATTGATAAAAAAAAAGTTTAATTACACATTTCTAAATTATTATAATGATAGTGGAAAAATCACAAAGTATGTAAGCATTGATTATTGTATTAACCCGGAAATTCAATTTTCAGCATAACGGTACAAAAAAATTACAACATGTATAAAAAAATACATTTAATTACATATTTCTAAACTATCAGAATGAAAGTGTAAAAATCGCAAAGTATGCAAGCGTTAATTGTAATATTAACCCGGAAATTCAATTTTCAGCTTAACGGTGCAAAGAAATTACATTGATAAAAAGTTTAATTACATATTTTTAAACTACTATAATGAATAAAAGTGGAAAAATTACAGAGTATGCAAACATTAATAGTAATAATAATCAGGAAATTCAAAATTCAGCTTAACGGTGCAAAAAATTACATTTGTAAAAAAACACGTTTAATTACATATTTTTAAACTATTATAATGATAGTGGAAAAAATCACAAAGTAGGCAAGCATTAATTATTATATTAACCCGGAAATTCAATTTCATCAGAATTCACCAAGAAAGCTAGCTAAACTTTTAAATGCAATTTTCTAAACAAAGCAAACTAGTTTGGCTGACATTATTTCGCGAAAACATTCACTTGCCGGATTCAAAATAAAATGAATGCTTCTTTTATGCACAAACTGAATTGCAACTTTCAATGTGATTATAAAAATTAAAGTAATTTGTTTTCTGCTATGACTTTCAGAAATAAAAAGAATATAGAACTTCTATAGAAATAAAAAGAATATAGAAGAATATTTAACGAAGAAAAAAGAACTTCACAGCTACTTCAAAATCTAATACGTTTAAATTTAAAAAGTTAACGCTAGCTCTGTATTACTGAGCGTATTGTAAACTTTTAGAATACACACCGCGTTCGCTTTTTCACATTTTTCGACCAACTAGCTACCTCGCCACGTGTTGCCAAAAAGGTTTCAATTGGCTCTATTTTAACTTTTAACACTTAATTTCTCGATTTCCATGGGAATATAGCTGCTAATTTTCATACATTAAGGATTTTAATGTGTCTACATTAAGCTCAATTAAATTCGTTAGATTCGGTAGATGAGTTGCAAGGACGGGAGCTTCACTTGTGAGTTTTCCTGATTTTCTCAGTCTGTAATTTAAATACGAGACAATCTCTTAACCTGTTAACTGGGTATGACGACATTTTTCGTCATGCCCAGAAGACTACCAAAATGCGAATGACGACATTTTTCGTCATTGAAATTAAATATATTTAATATCACTGAAATTAATTAAATATAATGAATATAGTTAATATCACTTAAATTAATTAAATATCACTGTGAAAAAAAGTCCCCAGTGTGAAACGAGTTTCACAAAATTTTATTCCCCGGTTAACAGGTTAAAAATTCCTCCAATGAGGCAATCCTCTCTATCTCTCCAAGGGGGCCGGTGCCTACACGCTTCCCCCTACTTCCCAAGTCCTGTAATAACTTGCGAAAAGCAACAAAAAATTTGAATTTTATATTCAAATTTAGCCGTCTTATAAAGACCGAAGTATAGAAGGTGGGGGGCAAGAGAGGGTGAAGTCCGGGCTCCACCAAAAATAATTAATAGGCTAATCATTTTCGTACGATACAAAAAGAGGAATCTTGATTTTGTGCCTGTGGAAATCGTAACGTGTCTTATGTTCAGTGTATCTATTAGATAAAGTGAAAGAAAATACAATGTTTCAGTAACGTACGCAAACATTTTATAAGGGGTTATGGATGTACTAAGAGGTGGGGAGAGTTTCGGCAACCAAAATTTAATTGTATACAGGAAAACAAAAGGTCAGTGGGGTTATGGCCCCACCAACGACCCCCCACCACGAGTGCTCTTAAAAATAGTTTTTATATTACAACTACCAAATGTTCAGGGCCGGACATTAGCTGAAGCCATTCCTCTCTCCCCCAAAACCAAGCAGTTTTTAAACACAAAAAGATGAAAATACTGCTACTGTAGGTTAAACGCACGAACTTGCTTTACAACTTTGTAATAATTTTACGAAAGACGCTGATTGGAGCATAGCTCGCCTACACTCTACTCAAAATAAAAATAGATGCGCTTCGGAAAAGTTGATTAGTTGTAATATCATCAATCAGATAATAGCACGTAAAAAGGTTAAACACTGCTTTTCCATTGCTATTTTACCAGTGTTTAACCTTTTTATGTAATTTCCTCCCTGGTGCAAAGTATTTTATTTCCAGATAATAGCAGTTATCAATATTGTATTGGAGCAAAATGTCACTGAATTCGAAATTTACAGGACGGTGCATAAGCATTACCAGAAAGATGAAGGTGGGGTGAGGTTTATTTCAACCCTCAATCCAGAATATTAACCATGTTAAAAAAATGCACGCTAACACTTAGGCGATGGGGGTCAAACCCCCGCAACCCCCCCCCCCACCGTTAGGATAAGCAAATGGGACGGTGTCTAAATATTCTCTAATGCATAATATTTAAAAACTGAGGTTTTTATATTTATTAATTAGGGAGAGATTTAAGAAATAGCGACAGACCGCCAATTCTGACAAACTTGTCATCCCCGCTCGAAAGAACTATAAATTTTACTTTCGTTGTTCGTAACACGGTGAAGACAGCATGCAAAGTCGCCAAATTGGGCTTACCCTTTGGCCGATAGTATAGAACTAATGAAAAGGTTATCTTGGAAAAATAACTACTCAGCAGTTACTCGTTAGCGCCTATTTGTGAAATTAGTCCAATCAGTGAACAGATGGCTATTTCAAAAATGTTTCTCTTGTACCATGGATTGAACTCACACTGTATATATATATATATATATATATATGGCCTGCAAAAGGGTTGCTGGTATCTAACTGGAAGGAGACCCACACGCTGAACGTATGTGACGATGTGTGGAACCGGCCAGGCCAGTAACCTAGTGTCCTACCCCGCCTTCAAGTGGTGCAGGCTGAGCTTTCTATTTATGTGGCAAATTAATATTTGCTACACGGATAGAAAGGCGGAAGGGGAGGGCTAATTCACCAACCCGTCTAGCCAGCGTGGTGAAATTATGGCTAATTCCTCCATTATGTTGACACACCAGAAACCATGGCCCCTAGTCTCCAGGTGCTGGAGTGCTCCTGATCAAGGCAGCGGTCAGTGTGGCATGAAAGCAGGGGGTGCTAAGAATCACTGGAATGGCCCAGGCTGCCGTTTGTTATTGACCTTGGCTACGTTTAATGGACGATCCCTTGCTTCTGAAGCAAAACTTCAGGAATTGGAAGAAGAACTTGACAAGATCAAATGGGACATTGTAGGACTCAGTGAAGTTAGAAGAAAAGGTGAAGAGTTGGTGGAACTTAAAAGTGGACATTTGTTTTATTATAGAGGAACGGAAACTGGAAGAACAAGTGGTGTTGGCTTCTTAATCAACAAAAGAATTAAAGACTACCTTCTTGAAGTCGAAAGCACGTCAGATCGAGCAGCGAGGCTCGTTGTTCAACTAACCCAGCGATACCAACTTCAGATAGTACAGGTATATGCACCAACATCAAGCCATACCGACGAAGAGGTTGAAGAATTTTATGAAGAAATCAAAGAGTTACACACCAAAGGGAAACAACATATCAAGCTCATCATGGGGGATTTCAATGCAAGAATTGGACAACAGGAACAAGGAGAGACATCGGTTGGTAAATACGGATATGGGGAAAGGAATGAACGTGGCGATCAACTCATCGAATTTGCAGAAGCTGAAAATCTTAGCATCATGAATTCATTTTTTAAGAAGAAACCGCAAAGAAAATGGACATGGAAACACCCAAATGGGGGAACTAGTGAAATTGACTATATCCTGGCAAACAAGAAATCAATTATTGAAGATTGCAGTGTACTGAACAGATTTAATACTGGAAGTGATCATCGAATGGTGAGATGTAAAGTGCACTTAAATACTAAATTAGAACGACAGAAGCTCATTAGGAAACAAGTATGTAAGAGGGTGGATTTAAAGAAATTAAAAGAAAATACCGAGGCATTCAAGTTGGAATTAAAAAATCGCTTTTCTGCACTGGAAGGACTTATTGAAGAAGTTGACATCTCAGAAGCAAATGAAAACATTGTTAAGACAATAATTGAAACTGCTGGGGAAATTGGTGGTGTAATATGTAAAAAGCAGAATAGCAAATTATCTGAGAAGACGAAACAACTCATGAAAAGGCGAAGACTTATGAAGGTGGACAATCAAAATACCAGTCGCAAGATCGAGTATGTAGAACTTTGCAAAACTTTGCGCAAAAACATGAAAGAAGATATAAGAAAATTCAATTGTGAGTTAGTAAGGAAGGCCATTGAAAGCAACAAGAGCCTTAGGGTTGTTAAAGGGAGTTTGTCTATTGGGAAGAAACACATCATTGCATTAAAAGGAGAGGATGGCACTGTAACAAGAAATAGGGAAGAAATACTTAGAAGAGTTGAAGAATTCTACAAAAATCTATACGAAAGTAACAGTGGATTAAACGAAGACATTGAAATAGTCGAAGGAACAGCTCCTAAAATCTTAAAAGAAGAAGTTTCATTTGCAATAAAAAGTATGAAGAAAGGAAGATCCCCTGGCGATGATGGCATTACATTAGATATCTTAAAAGAAGCTGGAGAACATGTAGAAGACATACTTGCAAAATTCTTTACCAAATGCCTCAACAGTGGTAACATACCAAACCAATGGGATTCTGCAACAGTAATTCTTTTGCATAAAAAAGGTGATAAAGAGGATTTAAAAAATTACCGACCAATTAGCTTGTTACCTGCTATTTATAAAATCTTCACAAAAGTGCTAACACATCGCCTGCAGAAAAAATTAGATGCAGCTCAACCAAGAGAACAAGCTGGATTTCGAAGTGGATTCAGTACAGTGGACCATATTCAAGTATTAAGAGAATTAATTGAAAGAACACATGAATATGAACTTCCATTGTGTGTTGCATTTATTGACTATGAGAAGGCCTTTGACTCTATTAAAACATCAGCAGTCATCAACTCTTTAAGATCAACAGACATTGAGGATGTGTACATTGACATGGTGAAACGTGTGTATAAAAATGCAAGTGCAAAATTTCGGTTACATAAAGATACCAAAACTATCAAAATTGGTAAAGGTGTGAGGCAGGGAGATACCATTTCTCCAAAACTTTTTACTTCAGCTTTACAGATGATTTTTCAGCAGATAAATTGGAATAACAAGGGAATAAAAATAAATGGTGAATATTTAAATCATTTGCGGTTTGCTGATGACATTGTTATTTTTTCAACGAACCCATCAGAACTCCAAGACATGGTACAGGAGCTCTCAACTAGAAGTAAAGAAGTTGGACTCAAGATGAACCTACAAAAAACTAAGATCATGTTCAATAATTTCGTAGAGGAAACAAAAATACAAGTTGACAACATTGAGCTAGAAATTGCTGATTCATATATTTACCTTGGCCAGCTGATTTCAATGGATGGCAACATTATGAAAGAACTCAACAGACGTATTAAACTTGGCTGGAGTGCATTTGGAAGAAACAGTTTTATCCTGAAGGGGAAATTGCCTTTGTGTCTAAAAAGAAAGGTCTTCAACCAGTGTGTATTGCCAGTCCTCTCTTATGGATCAGAGACATGGAGTCTAACAGTTGGAGCAATACGAAAGTTACAGACAACGCAAAGGAGCATGGAGAGGTGCATGCTTGGAATAACTAGGAGAGATCGAAAAAGAAACACTTGGGTGAGAGAGCAAACTAGAGTAGAGGACATCATTGTTAAAGTAAAAGGGCTGAAATGGCGATGGGCTGGGCATATTGCAAGAAGAACTGATCAACGATGGACAACAGAAATTCTGAACTGGATTCCAAGAGACCACCGAAGACCTAGAAAACGTCCTCAAACTAGATGGGTGGATGAAATAAGAAAACAGGTTGGGGTGACGTGGAAGCGAATTGCTCAGGATAGACTTGTGTGGAAAGCATTTGGAGAGACCTTCATCCAGCAGTGGATAGATAATGGTTGAATATGATGATGATGATGACTAAAAATATCACAACTAAATATTAAAATATCACAACTAAATATTAAAATATCACAACTAAATATTAAAATAACACAATTAAAATATCACAGTATATTAACTAGTGCAAATTGTCACTAACTAGTACTAAAAATCACAATATAATATGTCATCAATGATAAGTCAACAGACAAAATTCAAAATTACAAATCACATTTAGATTCTGTCATATAAAATTAAATTTAAAATTATATAAAATTTACATCATAATTATATGCAAATACTGTACACACAAAGCAATTAATACCAGTAAAATAAATGTTATAGTTAAACAGTAGAGAAGATAATATAATAAAATTAGCCGGGTACAATAATCCAGATAGACCCATCAAGACAGTCAAACAAAAATTGTCTGACAGGCCTTTTAAATGTGATGAAATTCTGCTACAAGGTCAAGTCGGTGGGCAGCTAATTGCACACCCTAGGAAAACTAGAGTTAATGTGATGATACATATAACTATTTCCAGCAAAGGCAGGAACATATGTCACACCTAATCGAAGATGGTAGTAACTAGATCTTGCATTAAGGTGAATCATATCCGACACCTGACCCAACTTGATTCTTCTGTATATCAGGCAGGCCATATTATAATAGGCCAATTTATCGAAAGGAAGAATACGGAAACAAAGCCATAGGTTTTGATCTTCAGTTCCCAAACGATTTGGAAGTATCCAGAGGATACGCTTCTGTTGTTGTTTAAGTCTCCTCATGTTAGTTACACCAACGTAAGCCCAGACGATAGAACAGTACTGAAGATGGGGTAACATCAATGAGGTGTATAAAAGGCGTAATATTCGTACAGGAAGACTATTGCTTGTTCTACGCAACATCCCAATAATACCCTTGTTAATCTGGGTCGCAACATAACACCGAGGAAACGAATGTAGTCAGAATATGATACAATTCTGTTGTTTATCACAAGTTGGGGCAGTGGGTCAACCAATCTTCTGTTTTGGAATACTATGCAGCATGTTTTACTTTCATTAACTATTAATCGGTTAGCATCAAACCAACTATAAATCAGTAGAACAGATCTGGGCACTCACCTCAGTTAGCAATATTGAGAATTCGCTATGAGAAAGCAAAAGCGCCATGTCGTCAGAAAACAGGACAGGATTGGCACGATCAAAAGATAAAAAAACATCATTGATAAATATGAGAAAGAGCAATAGGCCTCGCGCAGAGCCCTGAGGTACCCCGTGTTTAATGGTCATTAATCCAGAAGTCCCATCGCCACTTGGGACATATTGTTTCTGATCAGTAAGGTAACTCTTTAGTAGATGCAAGACATGAACACGAATACCAATGTTTTAAAGCTTATGAAGTATTATAGAATGATCAAGAGAATCAAATGCTTTTCTAATATAAAAAAAAAACAAAAAAAAAACGCCCATGAAGTATCTCCCAGCTTTCAACAATTCTCTCAATTTACTTGTCATTTTTAATAGTGGCAGTTCCGTGGACCTGTCCCTTAGAAATCCAAACGACTGCGGATGGAAAAATCATTAGCATTTAAAAACCGAATAAGTCTTTTATGAATAAGCATTTAAAAAATCTTAGGGATCGTCGATAAAACAGAAATAGGACGATAGTTTGCAGAATCGGTAGGAACGCCCTTTTAAAAAACAGGAAACACACGCGCCACCTTAAATGAAGCAGGCACGATGGTCTCTACAACAATAGCATTAAAATGTTCCTTCAGAATATGAGTTAATAGAGGAGAAACATATTTTAAACAGGAGGATGATGTTCGTCAGGTCCCAGAGCAGTATTAAACTTTAGTCTCTGGAAGCACTCATAAATTTCATGGTCATCAATTGGGCTACAATACAAAGATTGATCACAGGAAGGACCCATAAATACAAAGTACTTTGCCAATTGTAAATCAAATTCAGAATTTATATCATCAGCTACCTCAATAAAAGCCCTATTAAAGTGATCAGACAATTCATTGGGATCCGTAATATTTTGACTATTTATTTTCAACAGAAAAATCTCACTTGACTGATTGCCCATGCCGATTAAACAATTTAGACACTTCCACATATTTGTCAATCCATTAGACTCAAAAGTCATAGTAAAATAATTGCTCTTGGCCCTGGCAATATCCCTAATTAAGTTATTTCGGTATGAACGAAAGTTCCGAAGACCATCCAAATCACGGCTACGAATATATCTAGAAAGTAATCTATTTTTAATATTGATCTTACGACGAAGACCATTCTATATTAAAGTCTCCAAAGCATAATACCTGAGATCCAAAGTGTCAGACAAATTGACAATCAGCTCATCAATAGAATTAAGAAACCAGCAATTACACCATGGGGAGGTCGATATAACATTGATAATAAAGTTATCGATTCTAACGGCAATAAACTCTCCGTGACTATCCATCAAGCAGCATTCCAGTCTATTTCCACTGACCAAAACCTTACTGACATAAATGACAACGCTACCACCACGTCTGGGTAATTCTCACCCGCGTGCAAACGCAGTAAATCGAGAGTCCAGTGTAATATGAACCCTATCATCGAGCCATGTTTCAGTGAAGCATATAATATATGTAAAAATATAGTCAGACCAGACAATAAGTAATCAAGTTCATCAACCTTACTAATGTAGCGTTTAATGCTACACCTTGAATTTAAGAACTAAATTTGTATACTTTTCCTCGAAGATTAGTTCGGAATACCTCTCTTCTTTTCGAATTAATAGAAACATCTGCCTATGTGACTCCTTCTCTCAAATCTTTCACCATTTTACTAAAATTTCAAGATTTCCTCTGCAACAGTTCAAAGATCAACTGCGGACCACACATATAATGCTATGTGGGTTTTGTTCCCGGAAGCATAAATCGCTACTCAAGTAATACTTTGACAGTATAGAAATCGTAAGACCTGAGACCTGTCAACGCCTTAAGCTCCTTTATTGCCTCTTGCCGAATGATGTTCAGCAGCCCCAACTGCACCTGAAATTCGCTTTTATGCGCTTGCGCAAACCTTTTAATCCAATGGCAGCGTTACTTCCAAGTAACTCCTCCTACTAAAATTTTGCAACAAAACTGGCAAACGCTGGAATTTTTGTGTGTTTCAAGACCTCGCCCTGAGGCTGAATAGCGGCACCCTGCTTCACGCCACGTGAGTAGTGTTGTTTAATCTTAGCTCGCCGTGGGACAGATACTTTATCAGTACAAAGAGGTAAATAGTCCCTCTGTTTTATGTTTAGTTAAGGAGCGGATCGAAGACCCTCCTTTGAAAAATTTTGGCATTCTCGTCTTCGACCAATATCTTCAATTTCGTATAATTTAAGTGTATATATAGCTGTGAGTGTAAATAAATATTAAAAAGCACCTAAACGCCTCGTGCTTGGATATCCATCTACCAAATCTTCCGTTAAGACGTCACACTAAGGATACTATGAATGTTAAAATTTAACAGAAAATAATTTGAGGGATTTGGCACCGGACAATAATTCAACTCAGCAAAAGAATAATAACCCATAAGAGACTAAAAGAAAAAGGTTGTCTCCCGACAGAATCGATCAGCAGAAGAAACATCAGCACCGAAGTCATTCTGAATCTTCAAAAAAGACCGTAACGCAGAAATGGTACGGAAATATTTCCTTCCACAACTATCAGGCTCAGCTATCACGACATCCCCACCCATTGTCCACGAAGTCAATCCAGACCGTGGAAGACAAGTCAGATATCGTCTCTTGGCAGTGAGATCCACAGTAATGGTAACACCCGAATTTTTTAATAGTTTCTTTCTTCTAAATATATAATCTCTCGTGTCAATTCTCACCAACCTAACAATAACAGGTTGGATTTTTATCACACCATGACGACCATTTGCTGGCCGACCAATCCTTCCCAATCTGAAGACACTTGAAATATCAGTACGCATCAATGATAAATCAAACTTGGTATTCAAGAAATCAATGACTGTATTAATCAGTATCTCATCCTCTGAATCAGGAAGGCCATGAATCACCAGGTTAGCTCTTATAAGCTTCTGGTTATTTATATCCACATCATCTTGAATAATGTTTTGAGCACGTTCAATCTCATCAAGCCTCACCTTAAAAAGGTCGAGGCATTTATTCAATTTAGTTTCAATCGTGGACAATCTTGATTCCACCATCTCATCCATCATGTTTCCTACTTACTTATTTTCAATAACATTCCCGTCACCTGATTTAAGGGACTTCATCTCACCTATTTCTGCCTTAATTCTTGATCTAAGTTCATCAGCAACATCAGATAATTCTGTCTTAGAAGAACTTTTAATTTCAGATATCTCATTTTTAAGTGAGGCAATAGGTGTCATAACATGGGCTGTGATTTGGCTTGATGCATCTTGTTGTTATCGGTTTACTCATGATGGCAGTCGGGAGACGAAAGTCGAAGTAGTAAATCATAAAATCGTCAAAGTCAGTCATAAAATCACTATTTAAAATCAGATCACAAATCATCAGTTGCAATAAGCAATTGTTCAAAAGTATCTTGCATCAAACTTAGAACAGAGGTTCAAAACACAAATCGCCAAATGCTGCAAATCACTGTTCACAAGTGTCTGGCACCAAACTCAAAACGAAAAATCGCCAAAATAGTGGCGAAATCAGAAAACGGACATCGCTGTAAATCAATAACAAGGCGCCATGTTGAAAATTCTCAATATCAAAACACATCACCTCCGATCAATACCGCAAATTCAGATCTTGGTATCTCCAACGAAATATAACAAAAGTCACCACTCACGACATCGATGAGTTTCAGTCATTCTTAGTAGAATGAAAACCATCAAATCATAAATAAACACTCAAAAATAAATTATAAACACGGAACGATAAAATTTACAGGCAGACGTGTATTTACACGTCTGCCTGCTGCCTGCAATCAGTGTTGCCAATCCAATATGTTTGAATGAATCGATAGACATTTTTTCCAAAGCCCTTAAATGTGAAATTGTTACATATCAAACTCTATATTATAATCGAAATAATACTAATAATAATATTTTCCAGTAGCTAATAATTACTTGAAGCACGAGGCAAAAATTCTCGAAAATAATAACTCATTGGGACTTTCGATTACAGACTGGCAGCCATCTGAAACACAACATATCGGACAACAGTAATTCAATGTAAAATTATTTACATAATAAACATTGCAATTCTTAGCATCAATTTGAATTTAGGATGAGGAATATATAATGGACTGTGCACTTGCAGCCATTACAGCCAACCTAATAAAATGCTTGGAGTAATTGGGCATTACAGATATCACAAGCAGGGCTGTGCTCACGGTGTTAGCGGCCCTGAGCAAAGAAAATTTTAGCGGCCCTGGGCAAAACAGATTTTAGCGGCCCTTAAAAATATTTTGACATAACACAACGATAAAAAGATTTACCGGGGTTTAGCATTGGGTCCTTTATAAAGCATAAAGTCCTTTCCTAGTCTAAACGCTGTAGGTAAAAATAAAGAGCAGATAATGAAGTTAAATTGAAAATAGGGGATAAAAATTAAATAAAATACGAATCATTGTAATTTATTATTACTCTAATTATTATAATTATAACGAATTAATGAAAAGTTTCTCAACGAACAAAGCTGCTTGTTTTATAATATTAGAACTTACAAAGTAATTTTTCTAGTCTTTTATGCTGCCACGAGTCTCTGCAGTGGCCGTATGGCCACCACAATAAACATGATAACGTACATAGGCTCCTGATGATAACACATTTGACTAATAACACGTGTATTTATTTTGACCACCATTTAGAAGCTGCATTATGGGAAGTATGACGTCACACGCAAAAGGTGAGTTGACCAAATACTCTGTTGAAAGTATATGGAGTTGCTAAAAACTGATTTCTTGTATTTGCACTACACATTTTGGCGGCCCC
>QLNU02015003.1:150464286-150482978 GCA_006491805.2 Dysdera silvatica
TATTGATCAACACTGCACTTTTCCAGAGTGCTTTTTCTCCATGCTCTCATCTCATAACTTAGTTTATAAGCCGCAAGAAGGATCAAATAGGTCAAATTTTTTGAACGCACAGAAGCGATGTAAATTAATATAGTATTCAATGTAAATCAATAGAGTTAATAGAATAGACAGTGCATAGATTTATTGGTACAATTGTGTTAATAATACCCAGTCGATATTTCTGTCGGCAGGTAGTTGCCAATTTACATTTTGCCTTTTATTCAAAACAGCATTTGTTCTATCGTGCATTTCTTATCCGCTTATAGATTAATATTCTTCATGAACTCATTAATATACCGAGCTGAATATGAAGACTCCATATTCGGTTCGATGTAAAATAATGTTTACGTAAATAAAGACTCTCCAAAATTTTATTCTTAATCGCAATAAACGTTTTATTCCTTAAATAATTAAAAGAAATTTTTTCAAGATGCAGTGTTTGTGGGAATAAAATATGTGTGTTAACCTTCTTTCTTCCCGCCGAAATCTTAATTCCTACGCCAAATTCTAGAATTGGATTGTTCTTTAGTGTTCTTCTTTGCGCCACAGAGTGTAGAATACCACGTACATCTAGCTTCAAATTAAAAACTTTATTACTCCAAAGTACAAGAATGTTTAAATGAAATATTCACAGATAGTCATAGTTGTAAAAATCTGTTGTCAGCAATTGTTTCGACGAAAGATTACTCACCTCAGTCTTCCTATGTTGTCCCATCGGCCATAACTTTATTTTTACCTAGCACCAAAGTTGTTTCCGAAGAAATTTTGTAAACTCAGTTCGACCCATTGCTTTGAACAAATCGGTAATGAAACTGGAAACAAGTTAAACAAGCATGGAGAAATGTATGCTGGGAACAAGTAAGAGGAATAAGAATATGCTTGGATAATAGAAAGAGCAAGCAAGAGTGTAAGCCATCATTGGAAAGCTGGACAACTGAAATGACAATAAGCTGACAGGAAAAAAGGATGCGTCAATTATGAATAACCTAAGTCGTTAAATGGATATTATGACGCATCTACGGATTGCAGAAATCGCTTGGGACAAGATGAATGGATGAAATTAGAAAACATATTCGAATAGCATAGAGAAAGAGTTACAGTTCCAGAGACACATGTAGAACAAATTTCAAAGAACACTATAATTCAGTGGATAAATAATAAGTGAAGGTGATGGCATCAACAATCTAATTATATATCCCGCTCTCAGATGTAGAATTCAAATTTTTCCGAACTGGATGAGAATCTGAATTAAAACAAAGATGGTTTAATAAATAAATAGTGAGATGGTGTAAAGTCAGTGGACTTTTTAAAACTTAATTAAAGACTCTAATATTCCTTTCTGAACAGCTAGGGGTGGCGTGGAAAGTCTACGCCAGGGGCGCAGGCGAGGAAGGACGTAAAATCAGCTGAAATAATTCACAGGGGAGATTATGTCCGGGGCTTTTGGGGGCCAACTAGACGGTTTCGACAGGAGTGCAACAAATCAAATAGCTGCGGTGCTGCTTTTGAATGCCTTTTATCGGAAAACTATTTATCGAATTAGTCTATGAATTAAGATTCTACCTTAGACGATCGAGGAAATAAAAAATGGAATTTTGCCTTATAAAAACGTTCTTGAATCTTGTAATAATTATACACACCTTTTTTTGAAGGTTTAGAGTTCATAACGTCACTCTTTCCTGCGGTATTTAGACTAGTTTTAACAATTTTAAATATTTATGCAACTTTAGTAAAAATCGATTTTGTTCTGAATATTCAGCATCACAGTTTCCCCCTGTGCTTTCGATGGCATTCGCGAAGGCCAAAATCGACAAACAACTTTACAACACGAGCGAAGATTAGAGTTAAAATTCACACATTTCAGTGTGATCGACCGACATTGCGTTTTCGGTCAGCTTGGTTAATGTCGAAATACGAGGGCGAATCAGAAAGTCTTTGCCCCTATTTTTTATTAGCCAAAATAAGGTACATACAGGTAATTACAAATATACGTACTATTCTACGTACCTTACACTATTTTTCCACATAGTCCCCACACCGGTTCAGACATTTGTCCCATCGCAGCACTAAATTTGAGATGCCCCTGTGGTAGAATTCGTCCGGCTGACTGTGGAACCACCGTCGGACTGCTGTCTTGGCTTCATCGTTGCACGTGAATCGCTGTCCTGCCAGGAACTTCTTCAGCGGACCGAAAACGTGGAAATCACTAGGGGCGAGGTCCGGACTGTATGGTGGGTGGTCCAGACTCTCCCAGTGAAATGACCGGAGCTTGTCGGCGGTCTGACCCCGGAAATAATCTCCCCTGTGTATTATTTCAGCTGATTTAACGCCCCCCCTCGCCTGCGCCCCCTGCGTAGACTTTCCACGCCACCCACTAGCTGTTCAGAAAGAAATATTAGAATCTTTAATTACGTGCTTGAAAAAAGTGCAAAATGCAGCTAACTGTCGATTCTGTATTCTGTTTAATCTTCTTAATGCTTCTGAACAGCTAGGGGTATTAGAATCTTTAATTACGTGCTTGAAAAACGTCCAAAATGCAGCTAACCGCCGATTCTGTATACTGTTTCATTTTTTTGCGTGAATTCCGAATTTGGATTCGCATTTTGTCCAAACCTACAAAATTCCACAAAAAAATGAAGTCAGACATAATAGGTTTAGTACAAGAAATAGGAGGATAAAAATTCGATTGCGTAAATAGGCGCATTTTATATAATTTTAAATTTTACTATATTTTTCTTGGTGTAATTACATATATAACTGTCGTTAAATACACACAGGGATTTTATAAATATATTTAAAATACTTCTTAATTTTAAATACAAAAAGTCTCACTGACTTTACACCATCTCACTATTTATTTATTAAACCATCTAACTTTGTTTTAATTCAGATTCTCATCCAGTTCGGAAAAATTTGAATTCTACATCTGAGAGCGGGATATATAATTAGATTGTTAATGCCATCACCTTCACTTGTTATTTATCCACTGAATTATAGGGTTCTTTGAAATTTGTTCTACACGTGTCTCTGGAACTGTAACTCTTTCTCTATGCTATTCAAATATGTTTTCTAATTTCATCCATTCATCTTGTCCCAAGCGATTGCTGCAATCCGCAGATGCGTCATAATATCCATTTAACGACTTAGGTTATTCATAATTGACGCATCCTTTTTTCATGTCAGCTTATTGTCATTTCAGTTGTCCAGCTTTCCAATGATGGCTTACACTCTTGTTTGCTCTTTCTATTATCCTAGCATATTCTTATTCCTCTTACTTGTTCCCAGCATACATTTCTCCATGCTTGTTTAACTTGTTTCCAGTTTCATTACCAATTTGTTCAAAGCAATGAGTCGAACTGAGTTTACAAAATTTCTTCGGAAACAACTTTGGTGCTAGGTAGAAATAAAGTTATGGCCGATGGGACAACATAGGAAGACTGAGGTGAGTAATCTTTCGTCGAAACAATTGCTGACAACAGATTTTTACAACTATGACTATCTGTGAATATTTCATTTAAACGTTCTTGTACTTTGGAGTAATAAGGTTTTTAATTTAAAGCTAGATGTACGTGGTATTCTACACGCTGTGGCGCAAAGAAGAACACTAAAGAACAATCCAATTCTAAAATTTGGCGTAGGAATTAAGATTTCGGCAGGAACAAAGATGGTTAACACACATATTTTATTCCCACAAACACCGCATCTTGAAAAAATTTCTTTTAATTTTTTAAGGAATAAAACGTTTATTGCGATTAAGAATAAAATTTTGAAGAGTCTTTATTTACGTAAACATTATTTTACATAGAACCGAATATGGAGTCTTCATATTCAGCTCGGTATATTAATGAGTTCATGAAGAATATTAATCTATAAGCGGATAAGAAATGCACGATAGAACAAATGCTGTTTTGAATAAAAGGCAAAATGTAAATTGGCAACTACCTGCCGACAGAAATATCGACTGGGTATTATTAACACAATTGTACCAATAAATCTATGCACTGTCTATTCTATTAACTCTATTGATTTACATTGAATACTATATTAATTTACATCGCTTCTGTGCGTTCAAAAAATTTGACCTATTTGATCCTTCTTGCGGCTTATAAACTAAGTTATGAGATGAGAGCATGGAGAAAAAGCACTCTGGAAAAGTGCAGTGTTGATCAATATGATGGGATTGGTGGCATGCATTATTCATGCCAGACAGAAAGTTGGCTTTTCCAGAATGTGCTGGAATATTAAATTAAATTTTCCATAGCACTTATCTACACGTGCGAATTGCACTCGAGAGAATACACTAATTATTGAACAACACGTGTATCGATCATATTGATTTCTAATCGGAGTTTATACTGAACAACATAAAGGAGGTATACAAGGTTCGTTAAAAGTTCATAAAACTTTAAAAAATCATAAAGAGGAACAAATAATAATAAAGAAGTGCTGTTTACACGAAAGGATTTCTAGAAAAATCGGACTTTTTAATCCCAAAACAATTTTAGTTTAAAAGTCAACTGCAGACGATGTTGATACGCATGGTATTCAGCAGAAGTATGCAATGCAGGCGTGGAATAAAAGGCCTGGTTGAACGTGGACTGTTTATTCGAATCCAGCAGTTAAAGTTTTTACGAACTTTTAGAGCACCCTGTATATACATACGCTCACGGAAGAATTATAAACTCTAAACTACTAATTTAAAATTAATATTCAGTTAAAAAATTTCTGTTTCCTGCCAAAACACATCGCTATTACCCTGTTCACAATTTTTTACCCACTTCTTGTGGGAGATTTACGCTTTATCCTGGTGAAGTTTAAACGCACTGGTGATTGGAAGAAATTGCGCACTTAAATGTAGTTTAATCCTTTTCAAGAAGATTTATTTCAGCGTGTAGAAGGGAGGACGTTTCTCTCAAATCTTGAAATTTACTAACAATATCACATTGGCTTAATATGATAGAGGGCGCTTCAACGAGACCGAATTAATTTTGAAGGGCGGGAATTAATCCGATTAATAATGTTCTACCGGAGTCGGAGTATGTACGATTAGATCTAGGACAGGTTGCTTTCGACCCATCGGCAAATGATTTTGGAGTGACTGTGGACGTGGAGACCTAATCGACTGCAACAGGGTTTAATGCGTTCCTCGTTTATAATTCCACGATCTAGACGTGATCGAGAGATGAATTTGACCAGTGACGAGTGACTGGTCAGAGTTAAACGATGATACGCGAAATACATGGTCGAATAAGACCAGAGATTTCAAGGGAATGAGGAGTAGCAGGAGTAGCATGGTCGTCTCGATATAAAATGTAAGCAAACTGAAAATTCATTTGCATTGTTCTTATTTAAAATTCTACATATATCGGCACCACTTTAAGAAGTAATGGAATTCCTTCTTATTTTTACCTATTATTGCCTAGGGTGAATTTATTAAGGATGGATGTTTTTTCTGTAAGCTTTACCTAGGAAGACCCTAGCCAGGATAATAAACAGAAAATATCTTCATTTTCCTTTTTCTTTTTTTTCGAAACATTCGCATTTATTTCTAAAGTTTCTTCTTCTTCCTCTTTTTGAGTCGTTTTCTCAATTTTTAAATTTTATTTCATATATTCTTGAGTTTATCTTTTTTCTTTGTTTCTTCTTGAAGTTTTTCATCCAAGTCCCTCTTTATCAATATTTTTCGATTTCTTTCTGTGTGGATGTCTTCCCAAACTCCACTTCATTTGCTTAATTGTTTTCGATGAAAATTTTTGCTGACAAATATTCCATATGAGTTATCTGTTTTAGCTAGCGTATATTCAATAATATTCGTACGCAGTTGTTTAAGAAAATATGGATTTAGTTTGTTATTGCGTTCATGAAATTTCAATTGACGTATTTATATCGTATTCAAATTCATTCCCCGTTTCATCCTGCTATTATTATCTTGCTATTTATCATCTTTCTATTATCCTAATCTAAGAAAAAAATACGACAAATAGCAGATGAGCGTCACGAATTCAAAAGTAAATGGATTGAGTCTTTTGCGTTCATTGCGAACTCAAATGTTCCTCCCACATGTCTTATTTCCAAAGAACAACTTGCAAATAATAAGAAGTCCAATGTAGAAAGACACTTTCAAATAAAGCATGGCTCATTTGCCACAACATATCTCGTTGGTAATATGCGAAAGAAAGCAGTAGAAAAACTTCAGGAAAGTTTGCAAAAATGAGCCACTACATTTAATAGTTGATTGCAATCTGCTAATGCCATTTATATTGCCAGCTTCATAGCGAGCCAGGAAATCGCTATTAGAAGAAAACCTTTTAGGGATGTCGAGTACATTAAAAGCTGATTTGCAAATGTATCTAAAGAACCCTATACAGACTTTAAAAATAAAGCTGACACCTTAAATAACTTGGAAAGTATTCCATTGTCTACTAAAACAGTAACAGATATAACGTATAAGATGGCTTCAAGCGTAACTGACCAACAAGCGGAAGATATTACATCAGTTTCAGCCATATCAATTGCAGTAGACGAGTCTTGCGACACATAAAATACAGCATAAATTTGCCTTTTTGTGCGCTATATTTCATCCGAAGGTCCCAAAGAAGAACTTTTAGGCTTATTGCCACTTAAAGGTCATACCCGTGGAGCGGATATTGCAAAGGCTGTCGTTAGTTGTATGGAAAAAAATCGCATTCCACTGACTAACATTGTGTCAATAGCAACAGATGGAGCCAAGAGTGTGTTTGGTTCCCGAAAAAGAGTTTGTTTCCACTTTTAAAGCAAAAATTAACCACGAGGTGATTACTTTTCACTGCATATTCCACCATGAAGCTTTTTGTGCACAAACGGTTCCAAAAGAATTTAGTCAAGTTATGAATTTAGTAATTAAGACCGTTAACAAATTGTAGCACAAAAGCTTCATCACCGTCAATTTAAAGATGATCTTAGTGAAATGAACAGCGAATGTTCAGGTCATCATCTTTTTAACAACGTGCGATGGCTTTCAAGAGGTAAGATGCTAAAACGATTTGCTTCTTGCTTAAAAGCAATCGAACTATTCCTTGGAAACAAGGCGTACATTATTCAGAATTGCAAGATTAGTGGTTGCAAAAGTTACATTTTATAGTGGACGTAACGACACATCTGAATTAACATTAAACTGCAAGGTAAAGGAAATATTGCGTTTTCGCTTCTTGAAGAAGTTATTTCTTTTGAAAGAAATATGTTTTTTTTTGGTTAATGACATAGAAAGGGGAACTTTATTGCATTTTTCAAGTTTATCACAATATGAAAACGAAACCAATGTTGAAATTGATAGGGAATTTTTCAAAACAGCAATTTTAAAAATGAACGGATCCTTTCTAAAGATATTTCAAGACTTTCGATAAGTAAAAGAAATTCTGGCCTTTATTATAGATCCTCTCAAAGCAAAAGTAACTGAATTAATATTTCATCCATTCGGAATTGAAATAGCAGCTTTTGAAATGCAATTGCTAGACTTGGCTAGTAAAGATTTATGGAAATCAAAATTTATACGTCTTGCTACTGAAATTGAAAATGTAGAAAGAGAAAAATGCACTTTGCTTTCAAAGAACATGCTAACTGCTATTAAAAAGGTACAAAAGACAGGCGAAATTATCTTCAATACCTGGAAAAGCTTGCCGAATTCATACAACGAGTTGAAGAAGTTTGCATTTCATGTTATTAGTATCTTTGGCTCGACCCACACGTGTGAACAAACGTTTTCCAACATGAACCTTACTAAAAATAAATTCAGAAACCAAATAACCGATGTGAACTTGGATTCATGCTTAAAATTAAAAGCAAATTACACACTTAATATTATAAAACTTTCTAAGGAAATGCAAGCACATTGTTCTCATTAATTAAAATGCTTACTACTTGCATGTGAATTATTTATGAATATATTATTTACATAAATGTGTATATGATGGTGTATTGATTATTCAATATATTATATTAAAAAATTATTAATTAATATTTTTAATAATTTGATAATTTATTTAATTAAAATTTTAATTAAATTTCACAACAGTTTATTAATTAATTTAAAAATTATTTATTAAAATGACTATGACTCCTTTAAATTTTTCCCGGCACCTTTCATGGTGAAATTGGCTCTTTAGCGTCTAAAGTTTGCTAACCACCGCTTTAGTGGGAAAGAGGGGTCAGACTCAAGCGGACAAAACAGGACGTAAGGGAAGGGGGTTGCTTCATTAAGGACCGTCCGTATCTTAATTTTTTTCACCACAAATTTGATGGAAAAGACATACACTTTTTTTCTTTGCAATAAATTCCCCATTTAAATTTTTTTTCTTAAAAATTTGATGGAAAATACACTTTTTTTACAAACGTAAATTGTATGACAATTTGAAGCACGTGCTGGGAATACAGAAAAAAAGATTGTTTTTTGGAAATTACAGAAGATGGATACCACCCATGTTTTATGACTTTTTGATTGCTTTAGGGGGGGGGGACACATGAAGCTGAAGGAGCAGAATGACTTTATCTGATTCCCATATAACACCTGGGAATAATCAAGTGAAATATCTAATGAGTGGCGGTAGATATTGGCGTCCGGAGAGCGGGGGGTCAAAGGGGCTTCTCAGAATTGAAGTTATGATAGTTCTTTTTGTATGGGGTCTGTTCAAGGCTTCCTGATTGGAAATCTTTTCAGTCGATTTTACCTTCAATGGTCTTCTAATGGTGCGTACAGACACGCAACAGAACATCGTCGCGTAACATCCCGTGTTACGCGATGATGTTACGGGGCGAACATCGTCGCGTAACATCACGCGTGATTCCCATCGGTTCATGCCGATATCCAGTTTACACTGACAAAACGCTGTTGTTCGTAAACCGGCCCAAATACAGGAACATGGGTTACAACATAGCACCGTGACATTCCTTTGATGCGCCGGGGTAAAAACCGACAACTGGTGGAAAGTGGAAATGTTACGATGTTCTGTTACGGAGTGCGGTCCAGACTTGATACGCGACGGTGTTACGATACGGTGTTCTGTTAAATGTATGGACGCGCCCAAACATTTCACATAAATAAGGGACCATTCACAAAGGACATCCTTGCTTTAGGGGAAAGAGGGATCAAACCCAAGCGGACAAATCAAGACATAAGGGGTTTTTTCATTAAAGAGCGTCCGTATCTTAATTTTTTTTTTAGAAATCTGATGGAAAAGACATACACTTTTTTTTGCATAAATTCCCCATTTAAATTTTTTTTTTCCTTAAAAATTTGATGGAAAATACACCTTTTTTTTTCAAACGTAAATTACATGACAATTTGAAGCACGTGTTGGGAATGAAGAAAAAAAAAGAGTCTTTTGGAAATTACAGAAGATGGACACCACCCATATTTTATAACATTTTGATTGCTTTGGGGGGTGGGGAAAACACATGAAGCTAATGGAGCCGAGTGACTTTATTTGATTTCCATCTGACACCTGGTAATAATCAAGTGGAATGTCTAATGGAGTGGCGGTAAATATTGGCGCCCGGAGAGCGGGGTTCAAAGGAGCACTTGCTCCCTTCTGGCCCATAAATTTCCACAGGTCTTAATGCAGTTTTTCGCCTTCCTTGACACTCGGCAGGCACTGATGAGTGGGAACTCTTTGTCCTTAAAGAATTTTTTTTATTGCTTATGTGGTGTGGGTCAGTTACATTCGCCGATGAACAACTGTAACACAACTACATCCTGAAAAGAATCGCATAACATGTCGAATATAAAGAAAAATATTCCTTACGTAATTCCGTTGGGCAAATTTTTTAGACTTTTGAAGAACGCGGGCGTGTGTGTGTGTGGGTGGATCGTCTGTCGGACGTTCGCCACAAGGGGGTGCAGTTGAGCGGAATCGGACGAGCGATGAACCGGGGGGTGGGGATGAAAATGTGCCAAAATCAGGCGGACGTCCCTTGCGAATGGTTCCAATCTTAAAATGCTAGAGAACGAAAGTAATACGCCATGTAGCTTCAAAGATGATATTTTTTACTTTCTTTTTTCTGGAGTATATGGGCATTAGGGGTAGTTTTTCCACAGTCGCATATGTGTATGAGAAAAGTGTATGGCAGGACACACTTCTACGCCTATGTATATCAATCACGAACAAACTAACGAAGGTTTCGCATTTGCTTATAGCGAGTATTGTACAAGCTTACAGCATTCGCTTATAGCGAGACATATGTAAAGGCAAAGTTTTTTCTTATTTATCGTACAATGACAGCAGTAGCGTAGCAATTTAAAACTCATGGTGGGGGGCGGGACTCAAGCGTCATTTAAAAATGATTTTATGATGCGGCCTATGAGTAAATAATGTGTTTTGTTATCCAATGGGAGAGGGCTTGAGCCCCATGAGCCCCTTCCTTTTCTGCGCCCCTGAATGACGGTTAACATCAGTAAAAGGCGAACAGTTAATGACGAATTTCGTGTTTCCTAACAGAAATCGACAAATTTATATTTTTTTGTGGAAGCTCAACATAACTTGATGTGTTCGATGTGTCACGAAAAATTGCTGTCATGAAAGATTACAACTTCGTTATGAAACCAAGCATGCAACAAAATTCACTGCCATTCCAGTTAGGTTGCCGATAGCTAAAGCCGAAAATTTAAAGAAGAAATTTCGAAGTCAGCAATTTATATTTCAGAGATAAAGTGTAGAAAGTGGGCAAGCTTCATTGTATCTGAAAATATGTTTCCAAAGCAAAACCTTTTGTAGATGGTGAATTTGTAAAAGATTGCAGAGCATCTTCTGCAGAAAAATTGTGCCCGTGTCAGAGGAGTCTTTTTTTCGAAAACTAGACAATGGGTGTTCAGATTGCTAGAAGAATTGAAGAGTTGGCAGAAGATGTAGAAAATTTTCTTAACTATCATGCCTCCAAATTCGTTTTTTGCTCTGTCGCTACTGATGAAAGCACAGATAACTATTTTCATCCGTAGAATTGATGATAATTTTAGTTACAGAAGAAATGGCGGGCCTTTATCCATTGACGTACGCAGTAGGGTGTTGTAACCCCCCATTGCAATGAAATTTTGTATATTTAACATAGGAATATGTGAGTTGTAGCTCTGATACCCCCATTGGGCTTATAATACCCCTTACGAACGAACTTTCTGCGTACACCTATCCCTTTATCCCATGAAAGGAACTGCGAAAGGATATGACATCCATTAAAGAATAGTGACGGTATTAAATCGATTCAATCTTAAATTGAAATATCTATCTGGAGTTATAACAGACTGTGGACCGACCATGGTCAGGAAGCATGAAGGACTTGTTGCTCTAATAAAGAAAAGCTAAAAAAATTCATCCCTAATGCAGTATCACTATATTATCCATCAACAGAACTTAGGTGCAACATCAATACATTTTGATAAACTGATGGAAGTTGTCATAAATATCGTGAATTTTATCGGAGCCCAAGGACCGAACCACAGACAGTTTCAAAACTTTTTATCAGAATTAAATTCCGAGTACGGAGATATTGTTTATTTAAATGATGTTCGTTGGTTTTCCAGGGGGAAATCGGTAGAAAGGGTTTTTGACCTGAAGGGGAAGATATGCTCACTTCTATGGAGAATAGAGGTAAACCTGTACCTCAATGGTTGTGATTCAATAATTCGGAGTGGCTAAGCGATTTGCGATTTTTGGGCAACATTACCAACCATCTTACTGATCTAAATGTACATATGCAAGGAGAAGACAGCTTAATATACGATCTTTATGACAGCGTAAAATCTTTTAAAAACGAACTTAGTTTATGAGAAATGCAGATCTGGAAAAACAAAACTTTACGCACTCCCCAAAACATGGGCGCCGACGGCATAAAAATATTGGCGGGGGGACAATATACCAGTAGAAGGCATTTTGTTTGAAATTGAAGGGGACATGGAACCCTAATACCAACATTGAGGGGGGGACGTGTCCCCTTGTCCTCCCCGCTAACAGCGCCCACGCTCCACAACTATCCAAGTTTGAGTGTTCTGACGTTAATAAGTAGGCGTTATCTGCCGTAAAAGAAGAATTCGTAAAGATTCACGGACTCCAAACTAATAAAAAACAAATTACCTTGTTTGCTAGGCCTTTCAGTACGTCTGTTGAAAGTGCGTTTGGGAATATGCAAATGGAACTTATTGATTTGCAGCATAACAGTGATTTAAAAGAAAAGTTCAACTTAGCATTCACTGAATTCTATTCTAAATATGTCGATATTTGACTGCATGCTCTAAAACTGATGTCACTGTTTGTTAGCACTTATGTCTGCAAACAGTTCTTACCAAGAATGAAGTTAGTAGAATCAAAAATTATGACCCAAAGAACGTACTTCCACCTTGAAAACACTCTTAGGGCTATAACAGCAAAAATAAGGCATGATATCGACAGGCTTGTTAATAAGAAGCAGTGCCAAAAATCTCACTAAAAGGTTTGATTTCGCTTTATATATTAATAACTAAAATATTTTAAACGTGTTTTGCTTCTATACGTATTCTACATGCAATATATGTATAGGGTGTCCCTCAAGACCACATAAACTCTGCATAGCGCGATTCCTTCAAATTTCTAAGCCAAAAATGTTGAGAAATCCATATTTTTGAAGTTATTCAGATTTAAATTTTTACCAATCCCATTCCGTTTTCACTTGTTTACGCCTTTCGGGCTGAGGTTGAAACGAATTGGAAAAAACTTGTTTCTGAAAAGACGTGGAATAAATTATTTTGAGCGTTTATTCGGTAATTTTACTTTGAAAGCCAACGCACATGCAAATTTTTCTTCCCCAACAAATACTATAGAAGTTAAAGAAGTTATACAGACAGGATTCTTAGTTTGAAAACTTCCAGGATTTCATTATGTCATTCTTCGCCAAGTATCAGTAAGTAATGCAAAAAATGGATACATAAAAATAATTAGCAAAAAAAATTTTTTTTTCATTATCATAGCCAACACACACACAAGCATGTAACATCAATATTTTAAAGAAATTAAAAAATCAACAAATTAAAAAATGGCGTAAATTTAAAATTTATATTAATATTTTACATCAGCGTTTAAATTTGCATTGATTGTAAAAAAAATAAGTATTGTTTGTAAATACAATTGGCGTGATAATAGCTTCTAACAAATGAGACAGAGATAGGCAATATTTTGGGAGTAAAGAGCTATTTTTGATCTAATGTGCTTAAAACCAGGGCCGACGTTAAGGGGATCCAGGAAAGTGTCCTCAATATCTCGCCCCTGCAATTTTGCCTAGCAGGCATTTTACTCCAACTTAGTTTATCCCGGCCGCAGTCTATATTGAGTAGGCTATAAAAATGTAAATAATGTACTTACTTTTTTAACAGCAGAATCCTGGTCAATCGAACTTCGCTTAATTGAAATGGCCTTCTATATAATTTCTTTTTTAATTATTTTTTTAATCTACTATATTAAGATTCGTTAGCGGACACCCCCGGATAACGAATTCATTGATTTTACAGACGCTTTTCACCAATTCCCAGTCCCGACGCTCGTTGCCTCCTAACTCTACCGAATAGCGGACGAACAGTCAAGTCTCGAGGTGCTCTCCCCCAATTGAGGGGTTTCATTGCATTATGGAAAGAAAACTTTGCATGGATAGCTTTATATAGTGAAACCTCTGAATAGCAGACACCTCGGGATTCAGTATTTGTCCTCCATCCGGCAGAGTTAGAAGGTTACAATCATTGGAACTGGGAATTGGGAAAAAATGTCCTTTAAGTAGTCTCCATGGCTATTCAGGAGTGTCCGTTAACGAGGTTTTGCTGTTGTAGTTTAGATATAAGGGCATTGGATCGGAAATATAAAGGTCGTTAGTTCGGGTTCGGCCTGTGATACTCTCGTTTTCTCTTCTTCCCCTCAAACTTCTATGAATGGAGAGTAAATCCCAGTTTGATTTAAAGATTGATCTGTAGATCTTGCGACATACATGAACTCTTATGATTCTGAAAAACAAAATGTTACTTAAATAATAGATTCGAGGATATACCAATACATGGAGAATGTGTTCATGGATTATAAATTTTATCGTCTACGTTTAAAAGAACGTATTATAGCTACGCATGGATTTTTTTTAATACGGTTATTATACAGTAAAACTTCGGATTAGCGGACACTTGTAGCTTAAGTATCTACTCGCTATTCGGAAGTGTTAGAGCATAACAAGAATTAGGACTGCGAATCAGAGAAATGGCCGTTATTCGGAACTGTCCGCTAAATAGAGGTATATGCTATTCGAAAATGTCCATTATAGACGTTTTACTGTTGTTTGTATGTGACAATACTTATGCTTGCTTCATATATAATTCAGCAGGGATTCGAGAAAAGTAAATGGCAATTGCATGACATTATCTATTAAAAGAGAACGAAGATGGCTATTTTCGAAAAAAAGAAAATCCTCCTTTTGAAATAGCTTCACTTAATATAAGAATTTGAGCCAAACCAGCACTTGATGATCAAGGAAGAAAATTTTCTTTGAAGATACCATTTCAAGAAGTCCCGCTTTGTAAGTTATGGCACTTCTTTGATCAGCCCTGCCCCTCTTCACACACACTAACCGTTTTTCTCCATCCTTGACACTTACTAAATATAAGCAGTTAGGACGGCGGAGTTGTTGCAATATGTATAAAAGTCAACTTCCCGAAAAAATCTAGAATAACATAGTGATAAAGTAAGGTAAGCGAAACCGTGACCTATATGATGTGACGTATGCTTCAAGTCCCCTTCTATCGATGAGCTTCAAGTAGCATGAGGGGGCGATGGTTTTTCTTTTTGTCGTGGATACTTTGGCGAAATTTATAGAGATTTGAGAAGCTGCCACTGGACTTGATGGGGTTCTTGTCCACTGTGTTTTCGGGCTATACATATATACACGTGTAGGCTGTACAAGGACCCAGAAATATAAGGCTTTTTCTTATATATTTCTGGGAGTATTTTTTTCTCTTTCCTAAGGTAATTCGCATTTTTTAGCTTGGAGCGGAGAATATACTGAAAGACGTACATATTTCAAATTTCCAAGGGACCGGCTAAAAATTACGTTTCTTTTCAAAGGAGGTTATATATACACAAACAGACGAACTTTGTTATAACAAACAACAAGGGATGGGGATTTTCTCATTTTCTTTCGTTTATATGCTATACACAGGGTGAACCACTTACCCTGATGATGTAAAATATCTAAAAAATAAGAGTATTACAAAAAAATGTTTGAAACAAAAGTTACTTGTTTCGAAGAGGGAAAGCGTTTTTCATTAACTATATTTTACTTGGGAGGTCGTTTTCACGGTCATTTTAAGGTCAAGCTGGTTTTTTTTAAAGAGAAAACTACATTATTTTCCATTCTTTTTCTTTGTTAAAAAAATAAACAAATCTTGTAGAAAGCATATTTTCGATATAGAGCTTAGTTTCCGAGAGATTTTAAAAAAAGCTTGCCATATCATGAAAATTTAATTTAATATTTAAAGAATGGAGGAAATTAAGTATGCAGTACTTGGAGAGACATTGTACACAAACGTGAAAATAAATATGACTGGAGGATAAGTCATTCAACCGATTTATGTACCCTAGAAAAATGAGATTTGCGCGTGGCTAATTGGAAGCAAGATAGCCGCTTGCTACGAGCATTCAGTTGTTGAATGACGACTTTACGTGAACGTGCATATATGAATGCCGTGTTGATCGGCAATCCATCTCCCCCTCAGCCGCCTCGGCGGCTGATTGCGCTGTTCAAGCGTCCTGTCTGGGATCACAGCGCCACCTGCGGCCACCATTCCCACCCACCCCCTGCAAAATACACTCACTCACGAGCATTCAGTTTTTTCTCTACTTCTGTTGTACAGCCGTCCATTTAATGTAAGTCATTTAAAAGTTAAAGCTTAAGATAAATTAGTTTATCGAGTTTTAGTTTATTGTGTGTTTAAAATAGCTACTAAGAAATATAAATTAATACCAGTTTGTGAAATACATAAATTCTATATCCTAATTAAAATGTATGGAAAAAATAAAAGAGTGAAAACATCAAGAAATTATTAAAATACAGAAAAACGAAGGGTATAAAAATAGACTCAGATTTCTTAATGAATTAATACTACCTAAATTAAGAACAAATATTGGATGAGATGACATTGATTATAAAGGTTCAAAATTATGGAATGAATTGCCAACAGAATTAAAAATATAAATAATCTGCAGTTATTAAAAAAAATTGAAGGAAAAATTAATGAATCATAATATGGATTGACATGTTGATGAATTTATGAAATAATTATATTTTTATATGCTGTAATACCAAATATAAATGGATAGTGTATGATTAACACATATTTGTTTATATTGATACGTGTCACTTAATTGTATGAATTTGTTGTGCGATTTCAATTTGTTTTTTATATCATTGATAATATGTAACAGTATAATGGTAATATATATAACGCCCTGGGGGTAAATTTTTTACGTCCTGGGCACATTATACTGTAGTATTTTCCCAGGACCTATGTCATGTAACTGAACCTTTTATTTTGAATGCAATGTATTGTTTAATGTATATAGAAAGTAAATAAACTTATTATTACTATTATCATTATTATTATTAAAATGAAGTATCTGTGTATAGAGGAAAAAGTCTAAATGGTTCTTATTTATGGGGAATTTCGGAGAAATACGCAACATGCATGATATGGCATGAACGTCTTTATTCAAACTTATTTTTTAAATATCTCGGAAACTAAGCGCTAAATCGAAAAAATGCTTTCTACAAAAGTTGTTTATTTTTTTACGGGAAATAAAAAATAAAAAATATAAATTCCCTTTAAAAAACGAGTTTGACGTCAAATGGCCTACAAAACGACCCCCCACCACCACCACCACTTTTAAGTAAAACATAAATAATGACAAACACTTCCCCCTTTACGATAAGCAACATTTGTTGAAGTATATCTTTGTAAAACGCCTATTTTTTAGATATTTTACGTTAGAAATTCCAGTAATCCACCCTGTGTATTATACAGTAGAAATCGGTTATAACGAATAGGGATATAGCGAACATAATCACACGGATATAAGGAACATAGAGAGCTCCGTATATAATCAACATAATCACGGATATTAGGAATGTAACCACGTATATAAGAAACGTAATCAACTATATAACCAACATAAAATCACGGTTATAACCAACATAATCACGGATATAACCAACATAATCACGGATATAAGAAATATAAACAAGGATATAAGAAACGTAAACGCGGATATAAAAAAGAAAAAAATCACGGATATAACCAACATAATCACGGATATGAGAAACATAAACAAGGATATGAGAAACATAAACAAGGATATAAGAAACATAATCACAGATAAAAAAACATAATCACGGATATAAGAAACATAAAAAATCACGGATATAACATACATAATCACGAATATAATAAACATAATCACTGATATGACAAACATAATCACGGATATAAGGAACATAACCACATATATAACCAACATAATCACAGATATAGCGAACAAATGATTCCGGTTACTTTGATTTCATGTCTAATGTAAATAGTTATAGTGAATAACGCTACAGTGAAGAAAATACCCCGGTTCCTTGATGGTTGTTATAACCGAATTTAGAGGTCCATTGAAGCAAGCTATTCGAAATTAGTTGTCCATTATAGCCATGAAAGCCGTGAAGCATTATAACCGAGTTTCATTATATACAAAGTTAGCATAAATGAATGACCGGATTTTAAAAATTTATATTTTCGAAACTATTACACATAATATAATCAGTGCTACATGAAAATAAAGAAAAGCATTCTAAGTTTCTTTTTCCAACATGGCTCAATTGATTGCAGCTCTTCCTTAGAATGCTGCGATTGAAATTAAAAATGGCGGCAACGATAGAGAAAAGTTTTTGCGTATTAGAGTATGAAAAGGGTTTTTTTTCTTTTATTTTTGTGCAGCATGCATTTCAAACCATATGGCCACTGTGCAGCACGCATTGCAACCAGTTTGCAGCATAAATCATCATTGCTGAAAACACTCAATGAACATGAAGAAAGCATCAGCAGGCCTTGCAACCAGCATGCAGTATAAATTACCACTGCTGAAAACACTCAATGAACATGAAGGAAGCATCAGCACGCATTGCAACCAGCATGCAGTATAAATTAGCATTGTTGAAAACACTCAACGAACATGAAGAAACCATCAGCACGCATTGCAACCAGCATGAATATAAATTACCATTGCTGAAAACACTCAATGAACATGAAGAAAGTATCAGCACGCCGCATTGCAACCAGTTTGCAGCATAAAGAAAACACTCAATGAACATGAAGAAAGCATCAGCAGGCCTTGCAACCAGCATGCAGTATAAATTACCACTGCTGAAAACACTCAATGAACATGAAGGAAGCATCAGCACGCATTGCAACCAGCATGCAGTATAAATTAGCATTGTTGAAAACACTCAACGAACATGAAGAAACCATCAGCACGCATTGCAACCAGCATGAATATAAATTACCATTGCTGAAAACACTCAATGAACATGAAGAAAGTATCAGTGCGGCATTAACAACCGTTGACAGTGAAAAACTGCAAAATGTCCGGAAC
>QLNU02015003.1:150487662-150509442 GCA_006491805.2 Dysdera silvatica
CTTTACCAATTTTGATAGTTTTGGTATCTTTATGTAACCGAAATTTTGCACTTGCATTTTTATACACACATTTCACCATGTCAATGTACACATCCTCGATGTCTGCTGATCTTAAAGAGTTGATGACTGCTGATGTTTTAATAGAGTCAAAGGCCTTCTCATAGTCAATAAATGCCACACACAATGGAAGTTCATATTCATGTGTTCTTTCAATTAATTCTCTTAATACTTGAATATGGTCCACTGTACTGAATCCACTTCGAAATCCAGCTTGTTCTCTTGGTTGAGCTGCATCTAATTTTTTCTGCAGGCGATGTGTTAGCACTTTTGTGAAGATTTTATAAATAGCAGGTAACAAGCTAATTGGTCGGTAATTTTTCAAATCCTCTTTATCACCTTTTTTATGCAAAAGAATTACTGTTGCAGAATCCCATTGGTTTGGTATGTTACCGCTGTTAAGACATTTGGTAAAGAATTTTGCAAGTATGTCTTCTACATATTCTCCAGCTTCTTTTAGGATATCTAATGTAATACCATCATCACCAGGGGCTCTTCCTTTCTTCATATTTTTTATTGCAAATGAAACTTCTTCTTTTAAGATTTTAGGAGCTGTTCCTTCGACTATCTCAGAGTCTTCGTTTAATCCACTGTTACTTTCATATAGTTTTTTGTAGAATTCTTCAACTCTTCTAAGTATTTCTTCCCTATTTCTTGTTACGGTGCCATCCTCTCCTTTTAATGCAATGATGTGTTTCTTCCCAACAGATAAACTTCCTTTAACAACCCTAAGGCTCTTGTTATTTTCAATGGCTTTCCTTACTAGCTCACAGTTGAATTTTCTTATGTCTTCTTTCATGCTTTTGCGCAGAGTTTTACAAAGTTCTATGTACTCAATCCTGGAACTGGTATTTCGATTGTCCACCTTCATATCTCTTCGCCTTTTCATGAGCTGTTTCGTCTTCTCAGATAATTTGCTATTGTGCTTTTTACAGGTTACACCACCAATTTCCCCAGCAGTTTCAACTATTGTCTTAACAATGTTTTCATTTGCTTCTGAGATATCACTTTCATCAATAAGTCCTTCCAGTGCAGAAAAGCGATTTTTTAATTCCAACTTGAATGCCTCGGTATTTACTTTCAGTTTCATTAGATCCACCCTCTTACTTACTTGTTTCCTAATGAGCTTCTGTCTTTCTAATTTAGTATTTAAGTGCACTTTACATCTCACCATTCGATATATATATATACACACACATATAATTAAAAAGATTATTAGTATGAAAAAATGCAATAGCCGCGTATTATATATACAGTCGAATCAGTCTACCTCGAATCTTTCAGGAAGGGGAAAAAATTCGAGAAAGAGAGTTTTCGAGATAAACAGATTCCTACATATACGGATCTTATTGAAGGTATTTTATTAATAATAACAAGTATATAGGCGTAGATAAAACATTTTTGATATATCTGAACAAAAATGGCATTGTGTACAGTGAAATGGCTTTGTGCTCTCGGTCCCCTCAGATTTCGCAAGCTATATGAAACAGTTTCCAAAAAAAGAAAGGTAAAATTAATTATTTGTTTATTATTCACCCCCTCCCCCCCCATTGTTCAAAGTTCCCAGTCCCTACTGAAAGTTCCAAAGCGACCCGTTGTTACTTTGCAGATTTCCGAGAAATTTGCGACTTGAACCACACCACCCTCCCCTGGAAATAGAGTGCCGCTTGCTCGGCCAACTTTTGCAAACACTTTCACATGCACACTAGCACATACACACACACACACGCGACTTGCAGCTGTTATTTTTCTGTTCTACCACCCATGGCGTCATGAGCTTCGAATTTGTATCCAGTCCGTAATTTGAGATATAGAGGTTTCGGGAGAAAATTATTCGAGATAATGATGGAAATGCATGCATTGAATTTAGGTTGAAAATGCAGAGAAATATAGATGATTCGAGATATACAGATTTTAGAGATAAACAGGTTCGACTGTATATATAATATTCAGATTAAAAAAAGTGCACTTTTACTCTTAAACTGTGGTTGCTTCATCCGTTTTATGAAAGTTTGCTTCTTGATATTAAATTCCTTACATATTCTATTCTTTGGAAGGAGCGCTTCTAAGAAAGCTGGAAATTCAATCCACTTATTTTCGTTACCTTCGATGAAAAAAAAGCGGAACAATGCACGAAATATGTTTACGCGATCTTTTCTACGAAACATGAAAAAGCCTTTTAAGCGTACATTATAAAACCCTTTCAAATACACATTAAATTTTCCTAAAATAAAGGGACTGCCGCTTAACTTACATCAAATTTTATAAACAACTATATTATATTACTTTGCTAATGTATAGCGTGGGTGCAGCTATTGTGAGACTAATGGATGAGTGAAATAAAATCGCATAGCTTTCTTCTGAAGAAAACACGAACTAAAAAAATTCCTTCCGTTTATAATAAAAACAGGTAAAATGAGCTAAAACCATTGTTCCTTTAGTAGTGAAGTGAAACGTAAAACTTCTCTAAATTTAGTTTTAAGAAATTTTAAAGAGAATTCGATATATACGTTTCTGAGACTTGTTATTGTCAAGCCAAACAATAGGTACAAATTAATACGAGAGTTTGATAATTTTATACTTACCATATTTTATATCAACGACTTCTTCTCTTGATATTTTTAACGCAGTAAAGGATAGTATCTATAATTCTAAGAAATTAATTTTCCGCAGAGTAAGATTTGTATGTCGTGACTGACAAACAAATTCACAGTTTTAAGCTCCCAGATCTTACAACAAGACAAAGACGAGAGCTAGATAATGGACAAGAATTTCAAACTGACCCACAACCACACCCTCTTAAGCAACAAGTCATCCTACGAAAGAAATATTATGATTTCGGAACTTTAATAAAAGTGAAATCAACAAAATTCCTTAAAAAATTCGTAAAATCTAAGAAAACGTCGTAGCGTCTGGGGTTTTTCATTTATGGTAAAGTTTCAGAATAACTCTAACTGCAAAGAAACTTTTAAATATCTTGGAAATATGTTTTTTTTTTCTTAGACAATACGGTTACAATCACAGGGTGAAGCCTCCCCATACCCGCGTTTTTTCCCTCATTTAATAATGATAACAGAACATGTCCGAATACTAAAGGCAATGACTAACTAAAAAACATATCAATTATCTCAATTTTTAGTTTAAAACTGGAAAGCTTGTGAACGTGTTTCTGGGTTGGCCTCATCAGCAATAGAAAGACGGTTAAGAGCTTCCTTGATGGTTACAAAATGTTTAGCAAAATATCGTATGGACTTGTATTTTTTAGTCCATCTTGTTTCACAAAGACCAGGAATTTTTGGAACTTTTTTCATTCTAAGAGTGCTCTCCCTAAAGAATTTAATCACAACCGCTAGGTTCAATTGATGGGATGCGCAATGAAAATATACAGCTTTTGGATATTTTTCTCTGATCTGTTTTTGAACACCAGCAACTTTACCAGCCATCGTGGAGCATCAGTCAAACCCTAAACCAATAAGCTTGACCATTTCTAGTCCTAGCTGTTCCGTGGATTGCAAAATAGCGTCTTCTACACTTTCTGCATCTAATTTCAGAAGCTCAGTAAACCCAAGAATTCTTCTTTTATCACGCAACCAACGTCAGCATCTTCTTTGACGTATCTTATTCCAAGAGATATTTACTCTTTGCCGCTAATATCAGCAGTTTCGTCAACCAGCAAAGAAAATGTTTCACATTCACTGACCTCTTTTACAATCGTTTCTTGGATTATAGTTCCATAAATGTTGATTAAATCATTTTGGACTCTGTGAGAAGTATATTTAGATTTCTCTGAATGTGTTTTTAGGTGGGCTTCAAGAATTTTATCTCCTGCGTCGATGCGGAAACTAAGTAGGTCTTCGAAATTCCCACTTTGTGAGAGTTTTCCGCGAAGTGAAATATCATGAACACCACAAAATATTATTGTTTGAAAAATAGATTTAAGTTTAGTTCTGTTGATCTGAATTAGTTCAGCTCTGGCTGAGTCCAAACGTTCAACTACATTTTTGCTTTTCATTTCTACAGAATCACAGAAGTTTTTGGCATCAGTCGCAGTTTCTTGGTGCCACTGGGATTTGGCATGTGCTCTTGCATCTTTATGGAAATGTTTAAAGTCCCCTTGAGCGTTAACCACAAAGGCGCCAAAAACACCTCTTCTTAAAGTCGATTTAAACAGCACACAATACTTACAAAGTCCACCTTTTAAAGAGGAAAACTGGTGACGTCATAACCACAGCGTGTTTTTGGATAAATATTGTTTCTTTGCACCTTTACGTTGAAAATTAGATTTCCGAATAATCCGCAATTTTGCTTATCCTCAATAAAGTCCGCCTCACCCACTTTCTTTCAGCTAATCGGGGTTCTACTGTATTAACATGTAGTTGTGCAATTAATCGTTTTTCTGCATCATCCGTTGTTTCATTAATAGACCTTGATACTGACTAGTTGTTCAAAACGGTGTTCCAAGTAATGTAATGTGCACTCCGGTTCGTTACAGGCGAAATCTTAAGCAAAATCAATGATTCTCCAATATTATGTGGCTTGGTTTGGAAATCTCATAGGATACAAGTAAACTTATATCAACTTCAAATGCCCTTCCACTAAACATTCGTTTTATTATGGGTCTTATTTGAAATTTATTTTACAGTTTGTAATTAATCAGTGGTGTAAGAATGGGGGCACAGGGGGCCCAATCCCCCATTGAATATCAAGATGTATTATTCTCTTCAACTCCGCATCACATGACCACCTTTAAATCTACTTTAGCCCCCCCATAATTTTTGAATTGTTACGCCACTGCCAGTGAGTTATAATTTTTATCCTTGTAGATTGTCTCTAACTCTACTCGTCAAGCTTTAACCTGCCAGCTTTTTTTCCAGCCATCCCTCAGGTATATTAATTTAATTTATCTATTTTTGCATTTGTTGAAAATTGTAACGTTTTAATATACCTGAAAAATTAATCATGCTGTATTGTATTGTAAGTGCTTACGGGTTTAACAATACGAGTTGCAAAGTAAGACAAAGAAATTGTCTAAACATGTGAAAGACATAATGTCCAAATACGTATATAAAATAGAGGGATAAAATCAGAGGACTTGTTGGGAGAAGAACTTTGGGCAAAAAGGGCCTAAACCGACACCATCGAAACTTCTTGTCATCAGCGAAACTGTAAAGAGTACTCAGAAAATTTTACAAGCTGATTTCAGTAAGGGATTCTTAAATGTTTAAGAAAAAAAAAAGCGTTTTAACTGGTCATTTTATAACCGGCAACCTCTGTTACGGCGCACACACTGATAATGGGGCCGACTGGGCCGTGGATATGCGGCCCGGGCTTTTTTTGCGTTTCAGCGGCTCAATGCAAGAATAATGATAATTAATTAATTAACCTCAACAATGATTTTTTTATTCAGAAAATTTTGTTCAGAACAAAATATAATTATCTGTATTATATCCGCGAGAACTCGTTGTTGAATTATGAACTTTTTTGAACATACCGGGTGATCCAAATTAAACAGGAGGTATTTAGACCTCTCTGTAGAGAAAACTACTCTGTCAATTTCACCCAAATTTCGTACACATGCTCCCCTGAGTATGCGGTTTCGATTTCTGAAAGAAAAAAATTGAGTTCATATTTCGGCCGCTAGGGAAGGAAATGGCGCTGCGGAGCAGGCAATTTATTAATATTAACAACGAAAAAGTGTTTTAACATGCAATAACCTTTATTGCAATCACATGAAATTAACTACAAATTACAGTATACCGTAGGATAGTAGGTATGACTAAAAAAAAGATTTGTGCAATAACTTTATTGCTATCATATGTGGAACCACACTATCATCACAGATACGGCTCGATATGTCCTCCGTCTCTTTGCTCTAGAAATTGCATTCGATGCACAACACATTCCACGGCAGAACGTAACTCATTCGCTTGGAGGTGGGATACATGTTGCGAAATTCTGTCTTTTAAGACTGCTAAGTTCGGAACATTGCCTTTATAAACGCAGCTCTTTAAATATCCCCACAGCCAAAAGTCACAAGGGTTAAGATCGGGTGACCGAGGCGGCCAAGATGTTGAAAATGACCTGCTAATCACTCTGTCATCCGAAAAGTTTTGCCGTAATAATGTTTGAACAGGCAACGCGATGTGCGGGGGTGCACCATCTTGCATGAAGATTGTAGTGTCAAGACAATTTCTCTGTTGAAGCAAAGGAATGACAAAGTTCCAGAGCATAAATGCATACCTAGAGCCAGTAACAGAACATGTCATTGGCCCCGAGGCCGTATTTTCTTCAAAGAAGTAAGGACCAATGACGAAAGATGAGGTGAAGCCACACTACACTGTCACTTTTGGAGCATGCAACGGAATTTGTTGATGAACGTGGGGATTTGTGTCAGACCAAATACGGCAGTTACATGTGTTTACAGTGTCATTCAAGTGGAAATGGGCCTCATCACTCCACAGTATCTGCCAAGGCCATTCATCATCCACTGTCATCCGAGCAATGAACATCAAAGCAAATGTTTTCCGCACGTCATTATCACCAGAAAGCAATTGCTGAATGTGCACTGCAGAGTGAAGAATTCCGGCGGACTATAATTATTCATCGTTGATTTTCGCATCAGCAAATCCCGATGTTTGTCCAAAAAATACGTAGAGTCCCACTGAACTGATGCAGCAGCATCCTGTCTGTTCATCGTTGTTTTCCGCACCAGCAGAGCCTGACGCTTGTCCGTAAAATACGCCAAGTCCTACTGAACTAACGCAACAGCATCCCGGCGGTTTCATCATTGCCTTCGCACCAGCAGAGCCTGACGTTTGTCCGTAAAATACGCCGAGTCCTACTGAACCGACGCAGAAGCATCCCGGCTGTTCTTCGTTGTTTTTCTCATCAGCAGAGCCTGACGT
Organism: Dysdera silvatica; assembly: GCA_006491805.2. Lineage (NCBI taxonomy): Eukaryota > Metazoa > Arthropoda > Arachnida > Araneae > Dysderidae > Dysdera > Dysdera silvatica. The sequence goes on from QLNU02015003.1 coordinate 150,494,625, forward strand.
TTTCCTTAAAATACGCCAAGTCCGGCAGGAGTGGAGCAGCAACATCCCCGCAGCCCCGTAAATGTTTTCTCATCAGAAATTGGACTTTGAAGTGCACGACGAGCCACAGCGTAATGCACCTGCAACAAAACAACGGTCACGTGACTGCAACACCCCATCATAACAGTCGCACGTGAGTCAATATCCATTTATTCCCATTTGTACGAGGTGTACCATTATTTAGGTTTAATTTGAAAATTAGGTTATGAAACATTCTATTTTTCCCATTTGCCCTTGCTTACTCAGGCAGTATTTCTTGCATTGTTTTAATTTAATATCTGGCATACGTTCTCAGTATTGGTGTAATTTATTGTATTGTCATATTGCAATTTAGACAGATATTGTTGCTGAGCCGTTGATTTGATAACAACCTGTATTGATAAATCACAGCACCATAGCAAGAATATCAGCTAGACATTTATGTTTCTGTCCATGTGGAAACTTTCGCCATTTATATAACTGCATAGAATTTGTAGAGTAGTAGTTAGTCCTAATTAAATTTGTTACGTTTGTTTGAATTAGTTCTCTCCTTTTTTGTGTTTTGCATCCCTATACTGATTTCACAGCCATTGGACAATCATATGTTTCGCAAAGAAACTGACGGGTTATTAAGCAATGATAAGCGTAATGATAGGTGCATTTATCCAAGTTAAGCAATTTGGCACATTATTATTAACTTAATAATAATAATAATAATTTATCGTCTCCTTTTGTCACAAAGACTCAATTTACATATGTTCAATGGCGTCTTCAATCTTATAAATCACAATAAAAATATTATTTATTTTCTACTAATACACTAATACGCGATACCAATATGAAGCCGTTTACATAAAATTAATAGTAAATTTTCACATAGTAAATTATAATACAGTAAGACCTCTCTGCAACAATATTATTCGGGTCGTAAAAACTTCGCTGTAGAGGGAGTTATTGTTATAGGGAGGGTTCATTATACAGTAAAACCTATCTGCAACACTATTATACGGACCGAGAAAAATTATCGTTGTAGAGGGATTTATCGTTATATCGTATATCGCCGTATAGAGGCTTTACATAATAATAATAATAATAATTTTTTATTCAACCCGATATACAATATTTCGTGATACATAGCTTGAGCAGTATAAAATTTACAACAATATAAGAGAAGATTTGCAATAATTTTTATAATATGCCCCCTTCATACCCAGCGAAAGAATCATTCAATTGATAAAATGTATTAGATTCTATATATACTCATATAAATATCAATATATTATATGTCAAATACATAATATTATAATTGATAATATTGTACATTTGATAATTCTTACTTGCGAATGTGATCATCGTATTCTTTTAAACCAATTCGAAGGGCTCTGCGTGTTTGGCCAATGTAGACATGACCACATTGGCAAGGACTAGAATAAATGCCCCAAAGGTCAAAAAGTCAGGATGAGGTCTTTGAATTTGGAGAAACCCATTGGGGGAAGCAAGAACTCAACAGATTTGCTTTATCTAAACACTCGTGGGAATTCGGCCACATAATTTTATTTCTTAAAGCGCCACTTACCTAAAAGAAGTGGAAGCGTAACGTCGTTCCTTTTAGGTTAGACGCCGGATTAGCGAACGAGCCGAATTCCTGGGAGTGCATAAACAACTTTGTTTAATTCTTTATTAAATCTCTCGTTCGTGACGTCAAGTGGAAGCTTGATACAGTCCCTTTTAGTTTCGGTGCGGAATTAGAGAGAGAAAAATGGCCGAATTGATGAAAATGAATAAATCAGTTTAAAATTTTTCATTAAATCTCTCCTCCGTACCGTCACATAGAAGTGGAATTCCGTCCTTTTTAGGCTTAATTATGTAGAGAACCGAATTGCTGAGAGTGCATGAATAAATTAATCTGAAATCCTTTATTAAATTTCTCGTTCGTGACGTCACGTGAAAACGTCCCGCCGTCCCTTTTAAGCCAGAGCCGGAGGCCGGATAAGCGAAAGCCTATTGTACAAATAAAAACCAGGTCTTAGCCGAGTTTGATAAAAGCAATAGCCCGTTCGTGACCACCACAGCACCACCGCCAAATGTGAACAAAGAATCGGATTAATTACGAGGGACAAAATAACGCCAACTAGTCCACAATTCGTGATTTAGTCCTTTATTTGTTGCGCATCAAATGTTGGCAATGGTCTTCACCGATTGGAAATTTTGTCCCTCCAGGCAGGAAGATTACAGCTCGATGAGTGAATCGAAGCACATAATTTCATTTGAAGACTGGCTAATTAAAATGCAAGGAATGAATAACACGGGATACCATAAGGGTGAGTTCGGCTCGCAGCAGAGATGCAGAGAAACGAAAACAGAGAAATTGGAAAAGGAAGGATGAGTATGAAAGGTAGAGTTCGGTACTCGAGAAGAAAGCCAGATCGATATCAGTAGGTAATTTATGAAAAGATTCAAATTTAATTCCATTCCAATACTTTATTATGGCCAACATCTTAATCTGGAAAAAATATTAAATGGTTGAACATTTTTATAAATGAACAGCAGATGCAACCCCATTATTTTTTGCTAAAGTAGTATAAATAAAATATATTAGTAACTAATTTTGTATTTCCATGACTTATATTATTACTATTTCTGCCATATTTTGATTTACTCAGCCCGTTTTTGCGCGTTCTGTCGAATAGTGTTTTATGAAAAAGCGTCTCTGAAAACGGATTTTATAAAATTGCATAATTTATGCTACATAGAGAGTACACTCCAGGTTAAAAAATTGCCGCTTATAATAATAATAATTGGATTAATAATTCGTGACCGGAAACAACACGTAACAGTTATTTATGGTGCATTTGGACCAACACCAGTGGGTGCATTTGGACCAACACCAGTGGGTGCATTTGAAGCAACCGTAGTGGGTGCATTTGGGCCAACAGTAGTGGTTGCATTTGGCTCCATCTCAACAAACTTAAAAGGTTTTCGAAAAATTGGAAGTTTCAGATATAAACAGAGAAGATTTACAAAAACACGTCCTTGCTCGATACTGCTTACACATTGAGAAGGTATATGGACAGTTGTTAAGCCTTTGGATGGGACTTCAACTGAACCAGTAACTCACAGGGGCTCAATGGGGAGGTTACAGAGCTACAACTCATACATTCCTATGTTAAATATACAAAATTTCATTGCAATGGGAGTTACAACACTCCATCAATATCCCTGCGTATGGCAGTGCAGTAACTCCAGAATGAGATGATGTTCAACGTTTCCCTTCTGCTGGGGAATACATTGATGCATATAAGGATAAATAACAATTATTATAATTTTATAATATACATAATGAACAAATTATGCAGTATTATATATGTACAACGTAATTTTTATAAATTTACACCCATTAACAACAATGATTAATAGCTTATAATAAATTAAGGAATATTAGACAATAGTTTTTTCTCCCCCTCCCCTCATTTTCACTGGCTAAGAACCAAATAAGTGTATTTTGTTTCGATGTTGTGACAGTTTGATATCTTCAACTTCACTTACTTAAACAGTAGGCTTCGTTCATGAGAGAGAGAGAGAGAAACATATGTTCCATGAATTAATTTTTATGTCATTTGAAACAATTCCAAGCGCAGTTGAAACTAAAAAAGTTCACTTGGATTTTGCGCATATTTTTTTCCGACTAAACATCACGTAATATGGACAACAAATAGGTTATTTTACGTTCAACATCAATCAGAAGTTCAAACGATAACACAAAGCTAATGCTACGTGGAGACTTTCCTTGATATGCATTTGCACAATCCCCGCAAAAGCTAATAATGCATTAGGCAATGGTAGGTAACGATGCATTGTTACCAGCGGAATAGATTTTGATTGCACGGAATAATGTTACTACATTTAATAGACGACTTTCACTGCCTTCAGGCTTCCTAACAAACAAGTCGTCAACTTGCGGTAAGCAAATTGATCGATGTGGTTGGATTTCGTTCGATGCTATATAATGATGTTTTCGATCCAGTCGACGGACCGATAATGAGGACATAGACCTCGATATTGAAATATAATTTTATTCTTATGACATTCTATTCGTATAATAAATAGGATCAATTTGGTTATTATGCGAAAATTTTGAAAGCTTAACAAGCGACAATATTTCGTAATGCATACTGAAGAAAGTGATCATATTTCGGAAACATAACGAGCGGAAAAAAATACACTCTACTCCCAATCATATGATATTAGAGAGAGACACCCTAGAAGAAGAGACATGGAGACGGAAGAAGACGAATGGCTAATCTAAAATCTTTGACTGGACTAAGCACGATGTATAACATGATTGAACTGGACTTAGCACTATGGACTAAGCACGATGTCTAAGGTGATTGGACTGGACTTAGCACTGTGGACTAAGTACGATGTATAGGATGAGTGGACTGGACTGAGCATCATGAACTGTGCTCACATTATCCATGTGAGTGGTGACAGGGAAATGGAGTCCATGATGGACGTCGACCTACAAATCAAAGAAACCACTTAAGGAAGAACATATTCATTTATTTTATCTAAAGGTACGAACAAAAGAAAACATTTCTGCTTTGGGGCCTGGGAATTTTATAGCATAGTAGATGCCGAGGTAATTTTCTTAATTTTAGGATTACAATTGAACGTATCAGGCCCGAATATATTTGAATATTGTCGTAAAGATAGGGTGGTAATTATTAGCAGAAATTAGTGTTTTATTAAATGCGATTACTAAAGAGACCTTTCTAGAATATTTTCAGCAACTTGAGAACTTTTCAGAATATTCCTCTATGTTGTAAAACATGCGCTGGAGTTGTGTTAGAGCAAGCCCTTGTCGAATGTAATATCCTACAGAGTTAATGCTTGTCTCACGGATGTCCAATCTCTCCGACATGTCCGTCCGATTCCCCAGGTCTCAAATAAATTATATTTGTCGAACATTGTCGTACAAAGCATCGGGCGTCTAGATTCGACTATAATCTATTATTTACAGCTTAGAAGAGGTAATCCAATATACGTGGGTCAATATTGTACCCAAAATGCTACTTTTCATTATTTTTTTTCACTTTGCCAGCCTTCTTCTCATTTTACCTCTTATTATTTTCTTATCTGCTCCTTTCTTCTTACGCTGTTTTGATGCTGTAAGTTTTCTCAGCTTTAGTTAATTTCCGCTATAATTAAACTGTGCGTGAACCCACGATTTTCAATACGTTTTTGAGCGTAGCATCCCTATTTAAAAATCCTCAAAATATTTCCTTACCTCTTCATTTCTATTACCATAATTTATTTTTCAGTGGATATAATGCAGAGGCCAAAAAATAGAAATGTCGTTTACGGGCTTGTGCAGCTCTAATGCCTTTCCAATAATGCCCATGGCTACTGTTTCTCCAATTCTGCTTTGCCATGTCCTCCCAATCAGTCATCAGATATAAGCACATCAGAAACGTCTCTGCCATTTCTGCTTTTTTCACTAATGATAAGCATTTTGGATCGTCAACCCAGAATTATGAAGGATAAAAGATATTTTTGAAATTGTCAAATAGGAGTTTTGCTGCCAGTTCGTCGACATTCCATTTCATAAGCAGTTTCAAAAATTCCGAACAACAAATTTTCAAGCCATCTTTTCGTTTTTTTTAATTAGAATACCGTACGAATCGTGGCAATAACATTGTTACTTTTTCATTTTATGAAATTGTAAGCCAAATGCAGTAAAGAAAAGCTGCTCGATTACAATTTCTGCCTTTTAAATCCTTATGGAAAATGTTAGATGTTTTCCACGTTTATTTTGAAAAGGACGACATCAAATACTTATAACGAAACAATACAGAGTTTCACCAGGAGATTCCATAACAAACAGTTATTTCGACACTGGCGTAAGGTTTAAACCTTACGCCAGTGTCGAAATAACTGTTCAAATACTTATGTCGTTACGTCGATTCAAATAGCAATCGCACTTATTTAATTTAAATAATTTCAAATGCACCTAATATCCGTTAAAAGAATTTGTTTACAATTTTATCCTTCACATTCTTATATTTTTATATAATTTTCTGACCCTTACGTGTCGCTTATCGATTCACTATAAATTCACTTGTTAATAATCAGTTTCCTAAGAAGCATACTCTATAATTTTAAGATGCAAGAAAGGCCAGTACTATGATAATGATAACGTCACAATAGTTATTGACAAGCGGATGGGTTTCTGTAATTAAAATATAACGGAACTTACATGAGCGCCCAGTGCAGAATTTTCATGAAACGTATGCCCTCAATGGGTCTTATAGTGTCTTCCCCTAAAAAACTACTACACCACGTCTCAAAACTGCATTTCTATCTCTCAGATAATGTCAAATAACGAATTCTCACTCACCAATCTCCGATTCTTCCCTGTTTCAATTTTTATGATACTTATACAAAGACCTCTGATTGGCTAGAAAATAATCAGGGGCGGACTGTGCCGCCGGTGCGCCCTCATGGGCGATAGGACTCGCGCCCTCCGAAAATTCAAGATATGCGCCCTTTGAGAGGACCCAATCCGCCTCTGAAAATAACTATGAGGTTATACTAACATCCAATCAGCAAAAGGACGGAAAATGCGCCCCCTATTGCTGCTGCTTTTTCTGAGATGTCCATGAACGTCCATGAAAATCCATGATCAAAAGGAACTGAAGTAGATATCTGTACTAAAAATGAATGCCGAAACTACGAATGTTTTTTGATCTGCAGCTGCATCTTAAAACCAAAGTTGTACAATAGGTTACGAGAACGCTCACATGTAGGAGGAACCCTAGTTGATGTCAATTGATCTTAGTATCGGAGAAAATATAATAGTTTACGATTTCTTTTCGAAAGACGATGTCCTGCGTCTATTCTGTACTTACACAGTAACGTTAAATTTATCTTTGTACTTGCTTTTTAGCAATAAAAGCTAAGAGATGCCGCTTAGCTTAAACTAATGGCCATAAGATAAAAGCGTACAACTCGCCGACAATGTTATCTATTGCTTTTATCTATGTACGCTATTACCCCGGCCCGTCCCTGCCTATCTATGATTATTACCTACCATAGTTACGTTATCTACGTTATTTACCTGGAGTCATTATGCCATTACCTATCTACGTTATCTTGCTATGACAGTGAATTCGCGGTAAGTCGAAGTCCGATAAGTCGAATATTCTTGTATGTCGAAGTTTTTACGCAGTCCCGGTCCCGTCTATTAAAATTCAACGTAAATATTTTCCTTTAGTCGAAGTGGACATCCTTTAATTCGAAGTTCGCTTCAGCCGCGTCTTCACACGCCGTAAGAGTTTTTACTCAATAAGAATTTTCCCAGTTTATTGCTTGATTTCCAAACCCCATTTTTCAGATAATGAAGTGTTTGTGGTCGTTTGTTAGAGCGATTAATGAATACTGCGAAGTGGTATTTTTTAGTTTGTTTAAGAATAGCGTTTTAAGATGTGCAAATGAAAATAATTTTAATTTGAAACAAAAAGTGGATTTAACAAAAGATTTTGAGAAAAATCCAAACTTGGGTCAAAAGGATCCAGCAGAGAAATATGTCATTCCACCCAACCTGCTGTTAAATATTTTGATGAGTAAAGAGAAAATCTTGAAAAGACGCTAGTGCAATGTTGATCCGAAATATAAGAGACTAAACGCCCATGCTTTTCCTGATGTTGAATCCACTTTTTGAAGTGTTTTGAATCGTACAGGAGCCAGAATGGTAAGATTCCTCTTAGTGGTACGATGCTACATGTAAGAGTTATGGACTTTGAAAGTCTGTTGAAAGTGGAGGGCTTCAACGCAAGTCCTGGATGGCTTGAGAAATTCAAGACAAGGCACAGCATTGCATTCGGGACTTCGAAGGAAAAGATGTGTCCAGTTAAGACTGGGAAGAGCGAAAAGGCAAAATTTCGCGACGCGGTATCTATAGCGCTACGGTATCTTGAAAGTAAAGATAACGTCGACGAAATTTAGTTCGTGTTTTTATAAAAGGTAAATAATTTCATAAAATTAGAATTTCTTCAAAAACAATCCAAAAGAATCCGATTTTTTGAGAAAATATAATTAATATAAGTATCGTTTCCTGCGTTTAAAATATGGCTAGGTAATGCAAAAGTTGCATTTATCAATAAATAATACAGTACATAAAATGAATAACTTCTAATTCTTAATGTAATATTCTGCTTTTTGGAAACGAACTTGCTGTATAAAACGATAAGTCTAACTTACGATAAGTAATTTACGTTTTATACAAGTCCAATCAACGACAAATGTTAAGTTGAACTTCCGATAACTCGAGGTGTTTAGTCGGTCCCCAGGAATTCGACTTATCGCGAATTCACTGTACCTATCTTCGCTATCTTGCTATTGCCTACTATTTTTTTACAATGACGCTGCCGGTGGTTCATTGCACTCTTAGCAAATATTGTCGAAACAAACACTTAAAGCAACAGCATGTAACAGAAGCCATACTTTTTTGTTAGTGCCTTAGAAATCTGCGAAATGTACACTCGTCAGTTTATGGTACGCTACAAGGTGAAAAAATGTGGATTACCTAAAACAACAAGACAAAAACAAAAAAACGAAAAAGTTAGGAAAGTCCAGAACTGGGCAGTATCAAAAATACATGTATTTGAAGTACGTATTTTCAATACAGTTGTATTTTGCATCGAAAATACGATTTTCTGAGTATTTTGTATCGAAAATACAGATTTTATAGTATTTTGTATTTTCAAAATGCATTTAAGTCTGAAAATACACCCAGTTCGTAATTTTTAGCTTTCAATCCAAGCCATTTGGCAAATGATATTCAAAAGTCGATTTCAGGATCAGTTTAAGTAGACTGGTGAAACAGATAGCACCAGTTGTGTAGCGTGCTGGAGGGGCCAACGGGGTGGGTGCGGACGCAAGATTTCAAAAGGGAAATAAGTAGCAATAATAGAAGATTTGTAACAAATAGACGGCGACTGAGGTTTAAGATGGACATTTTATCACCATACTCAGAAGTTACAGAACACCGCGTTCGCTTTCGGCAGTAGTCAAGGAGGGGGTGATATAGGGAGAGATATCGAAGCCTGGATCAGCAACACCTTTAAACGATTAAAAACTACTCAGTGAGGTGCCCAGGGGCTGTTCGGACAAAAAAAAGCCAAACAGATACTTGTGTAAATTTCGGTTCGTCTGGAAAATGCAATTAAGTGAAACTCTGTCTTAGACGAATGTAACCAGCTGTAAATAGGGGCGGACCGGGCCATTGGCCCTCATGCCGGTGCGCCCTTGTGGGCGATAGGACTCGCGCCCTCCGAAAGTCGAAGGTGTACGCCCTTTGAGAGGACAAGGAGCGGACTGGCCATACGGGTGATCACCCGAAAGGCCGCCTCAATTTATCATAAAGAAGGCAGGTCGGGTTTAACATAGAGGGCCTGTAAGATGTGACATAAAGAAGGCCGATCTGGTTTAATATAGAAGAGCTGTAAAAGTTGGCATTAAGAGAGCCGATCCGATATTATTTAAAGAGCGCCAGTTTGGTTTGACATTTATATTTTCGATAGATTTGTTTGTTTGTTTTTTGGTTTTACGGCTCAAAGACTACAGTGGTCATGCTGCGCCGGGACCTACTGTTTTCCGAGGAATCCGAACCTCTTAAGGCCTGGGGAACCAAACCCCGGACTACAGTGAGCAGTGCGATCTTTATGAGATCTCTGAGTAAGCGTTCTTATTTTCGATAAAAGGGGAGGGGTTGTTGGGTGATGGCCGTGTCCTGGTTCCATCACCTGGATTCGTTCATGGCCGAAATTCTACCCCCTCCCCACATTTAGGGACCTTCACTTTTTAGGGACTTTCACTGAAACCACCACCGTAGAGTTCTCAAAATGATTTGGGGGGAGCCAAGCACATTTTATGTACATTTATACATTACAGTATATGTAAAATCGCAATTTATTTCAGATTATTGTGGGGACTAAGGCCCCATTGGCCTATATAACTCTACGCCTATGATTGTAATATAATATTACAAAGAGGTACCTCAGCGTTTCTTAGCTGGAAGTCTTTTTTATATAACTGCAACATACATACGGAAACAAAGATGAAGTTCCTTATTCTAAATCCATGCCAGGAAAGTGTTAAAACAGTGTTGATTTTAAATAGCCATACATTCACATTTTATGAAAAAAACAAACTGAAAACATCTCGATTTTTTCGAATGTTCACATTTTGAGTAGACCGGAGAAGGGCGGAGGGGGGGGGGAGAGATGACTGCACCATCTGTATTCATACATCATGTGAACATTACTAATTTGGAAAGTAAACGGTCTGCCATTCTTGTTTCGAAAGGGAAAAAAAAAGTATTTTCTCTACTATTTTCCCTCATGTCCCAAGGCGCTTTGATCATCTTTGTCTAGACTGGAGACGGTATCACTGATGTTTTGATGCTGGAGGCTGATGACATTCTACATAGAATTGGAAGCAGAAGGTCAATGTTTTACGACCATTCATGAGAAACAAAACGCAATTGGGGAAATGCAAAAGGGAGGTGATTGAACTTTTTCCGGCCTGTTCAAAAGTTAGAGAAATGCATATGTCTTTTACTAGAGATTTATGATCAACGAATCCACTACTAACTAAATGGACTGTATTAACAAAAACAAATAGTCTTTATTTCAACATAAAGTCGGCAGGTTCTAGAGAGTGTTACACGCTTCGGCTCTGACCGAAGAAGAGACGCCGATGACGACGCGTACATAGAGGGCGTTAGCGATATTAGGAAACACGGGAGGCTTGCCGTAACAGCACATGTGTAGGCGTACGGCCTGATCAGTGATCAGTGAGTCACATCAGTGACCATCGGTCAAGACCTAATTCTAGAGATGCGACTGACACTTTCTGCTTTTGGATATTTTATATTTTATGTTTCGTATAGTAAATATAAAATTTTGATTGGCATGTAGAATTTAAAACTAATAAAGAAGAAGACGTGGAAAAAAACATACTGATATCTTTCAGCGTAATGGTAAAAAACAATATTTATACTATTACTACTATTCATTATTGCATACAGTATAGTGTTAGAGACCTGCACGGTCCGTTTCACTCGCGGGCCTGAACTTTCATTTCAAATACGGGCTGGAATGGGTCGGTTTACTGAAAATTAATTGGTATATTCTTTCAAGGGGTGAAATGGGCCGAAATATTTTTAAAAGTTATAAAAAGATTTTGGCCTTTAAACTTAATTTTAACTTTTTTTTTATTTCAGATTTTTTTTTTCAAAAAAGGCTTATTGAGGAGCTCCAATTGAATAAATGTAATTATGATATTAATTTAGCATAATTATCATTTAAGCATTATGGTCCAAATAATAACTTTTTATTGATACATAAAAATGATGATAAAGAGGAAAAAAAATACAAAATAAAATTCATCCCTAGATGAAACTTAAAAAATGTGCATTTTATAAATAAGAGGGCCATATAGCCCATGCAGAAGCATTTTAAAAATTCTTAGCGACTTGAACAAATGCTGATTTTTTTTATTTATTTTTTTTATTTTATTTTTTTTTACAGTTTACATATCTGTTACATGTAAAAATTTACAACTTTGCTGCTAATATGCGATTTGCAAATTTTCTAAAGTAAAGACATTAATTCATAAGAATTTAGAAGGTCAAGGTATTGAATTATATATTCCATAATAACATACTTTCAATTTGAAGTATGTTATAGAAGTCCATATTTCAATAACCGAGTTCTCACGAATATAGTACAAATAATTATATTTCGTTCTAAATAAAATATCAAACAACTACCCATTTTGAGTTTTCATATTTGAGCGTTATCATGTGTTATAATAATTAATTAATTTAATTAAATTAATTAAATTAATGCATTTGTAGCCCAAATGCAATAACGCCAGTGCCGCTGTCAACGGCCCAGTCCGTCCCTGACTGCAACCACTTACCTACTAAAGACAGATATAGATCTCTCACGAAAGTGAACCTGACTGCCCCAAGGTGTATATTTGCCGTTAAGTATTTGACAGATCGATGAAGGTTTTCATAGAGCCCAAATGACCAATCACGAGTTAGAAGCGACCAACAAGAAAATACAAATAGCAATCTGTAAGTGGTGATGCCACTAAGGTGGTGCTTATTTTAAATTTTAAAAAATAAAATTTAAAAGTCCTCGCAATTTCTAAAAAAATTTTTTTTGAAGTTAAGTTCTTAAAAAATGATCATGAAATAGATGCCCTCTCCAACTGGTTTTGGTGTTATTAAGGATTATGATATTTGGTTTTGCGTCTAAGGTTTACAGCTGATGCCCTGACGCGGTCAATTTCAATAGTTCCCTGCTTATGCGCAACTAATTTTAAGTTATATTAATTTTATTACATCACTGCTTTATTTAAATTAATATGCAGAATTAATAATATCGTCTGTATGTCAACACTTAACGTTAGATAATTATGATGTGTACGTATGTCCAATTAGTAACGATGGTCATAACATATCTTTATTAAAATATTGCCTGTAGTACTTATAAAAAATTTAATAAAGATATGAAATTTTTATTATTACAAATAGTTCTCTCAATTGATAAAATGCCCATATTCGATAACAATTACACACGCTTCGAGGGGGGTCAATATTGGACTGAAGGGAGGGAGTGCTCACGGGTTTAAGCGGGCGCGATACTTAACTTGCCCCAGGCACTGGCAACCCGTGCTACCGCTTGTAAAACACAATTGAGGGTAAGATTGCGCATTTCTTTAGTTCTCAAGTGTTTTAAGATATTTATTACGAAATATGAAAATACCAACAGAATAAAATACATATATTTCAGACTTCGGATGTCGAGCCAGGACGTCGTTTTTGTGTGAAACAATTTGTATTTTTTCATGAGTTGGCGGGCCGCATAAAACATGATGGTGTGCCGCAAGTGGCCCGCAGGTTAAAGACCAATGCTTTGTTTTTATTGGATTTTCGTATGTGAGTCGTAGGCATAATTTGCCTCTTACTGTCATTTTCAGATTTAACGTATATTTATAAAACACAACCCAGAATTAAAAGAGAGTGAAATGTTGAAAAAATAAATTAAAATTTTATATTTCTTATATTATGTTTCCTGAAATATAAGACACATTTCGTATAAAATGTTGACTTTATCGTCGCTTTGTTCACTTGCTTTAAATATATTTATCTATAATACAGAGTTTTTCTAAGCCACTACAGTGCTAACTTTGACATGAATATCGCTGACGATAAAGTTGCACTTTATTCGATATTTTGCTAAGCCTTTTTATTTAGTTCTAAATGATTATTTTTTAATAAATTAATTTTTTTAATATTCTAATTAGTGGAAAAAAGTTAGGCTTTTTACTTTTAAATCCTTGTTAGATTAAGGAGGCTCTCTGGTCTGGCTCCCCCACCTTCAAACTTACATGGTCCTGATATTATTGTCTCTCTTCGCAGAGTGATCATAACCTTAGATTCGCCGCCAGATATATATACTTGTCCATAAGACTAATTATATACTATATAGCGCATATAGTTAGTCCTATGCAGGGGCGGATTCAACATTTTGCTGCCCCTAGGCAATTTTTTGCCGCCCCTTCCTACCCGACCCCTTCCCCCCCAAATCAATGGTAAGAACACACAACTGTTACATTCAATATACGCCAAAAACTTTTGTATGGACAGAAAAGATGAGGAAAAACTGACTCATAAATTAGAACATAATCATTAGATAATATTAACTTATATTGAAGTATTATTTCTTTTTGTATATAATAAATCAAATTCAATTTTATTGAAATAAATTTTAATTTTAACAAAAAAATAAAAGCCTATTGAACACTGGTATTTAAATGGAAAGCATGACGTCTAGCTTTCTTCTCGGCAAAACATCTGATTATATCATCGTATGATACTTTTTTATATCAGATTCTGTTATTCACCGTTTTTTTTACTGTATCAGATACCGGCCGATGGTTTTTGCCGCCCTTAGCGGAAAGATAAAATGCCGCCCCTAATAAATAAATATTCACTTTCATTTTAGAAAATATACTAGCAAAAAAGAAGTTTTATAATTTGATACCGCCTCTCAAATTCTGCCGCCCAAACCTATATCCTCGTATAGCCTATTGGGAAATACGGCACTGGTCTTTTGGCAGTAAGAATTAGGAAGAATCAATTTCATTTCTTATCAAATATTTTTGCAATTGTAATTGTGAATTTACAAACAATGTGAAATGATTGTGACATATGAAATTATGTTGACATATTATGGAATTACGCAATTACATGTTATGGAATTACGCGATTACATGTTATGGAATTACGCAATTACATGTTATGGAATTACGCAATTACATGTTATGGAATTACGCGATTACATGTTATGGAATTATGCGATTACATATTATGAAATTATGCTATTACGTATTATGGAATTATGCGATTGCATATTATGGAATTATGCGATTACATATTATGGAATTATGCGATTGCATGTTATGGAATTATGCGATTGCATATTATGGAATTATGCGATTACATATTATGGAATTATGCGATTACATATTACTATGAATTATGATGATATAGTTAAGATAATGAAATTATTAAGGCAAACTTAGTCTGCCCAAATGCATTAACGACAAGTAAAAAAAAAGACTTTGGCAAATGTATTTTGTATCGAAAATACAAATTTCTAGGTATTTTGTATCGAAAATACAAATTTTTAGGTATTTTGTATCGAAAATACAAATTTCTACG
>QLNU02015003.1:150509542-150542080 GCA_006491805.2 Dysdera silvatica
TACAAATTTTCAAGTATTTTGCCCAGTTCTGGGAAAGGCCTTATACTTTTTGATCCATATACGGTCTACTTGTGTATAATGCCAAAAGACAGTGGAAGAGAATCCTATCAAGTAGAAATTTTTCTAATCTCTATAAATTTCTCCAAAGTATCTTTAATAAGAAAAAGACACCCATCCTCCCTCCACCTCCATATTACCTCATTGCTGTCGCCAGAAGGGGCTTGAAACATACGCCGCCTCAAATAGGTCACGGTTTCTCTGGCCTTACTTTTCCACAGTTTTATTTTGGATTTTTCCAGAAATTCGATTTCATGCATATTGCAACGACTCTCCGTCCGAACTGCTTAGATCCAGTAAGTGTCAAGAATCGAAAAAAAAAACCAGCTGATGTGTGTGGAGCTGTGGTCAAAGAGATATAACCAAAAAGTCGGAACTTCTGAAATGACATCTTCAAAGAAAATTTTTCTTTTGCGATCCACAAGTGCAGTTTTGGCTCAAATTGGTTTTGTTAACTACGGCTATTTTTCAAAGTGGGATAGCTTTTTTTCCCACCAAAACGGATATTTTTGTCAACCTTTGGCCATTAATGCCATGTAACCGCTTTTTACTTCTTATGGCCCCTGTTGAATTACTGATGATGACAAAAGTATTACCGAACCATACTAACCGTAATAAGAAACAATTTTTATCAACGTTTTTTAGGCTCAATAATAGTAACACCGATGTTATGGCGTGGTTAGATGGTGAAACGTTCGTAAGGAAAAGAAATGTGTTTTGCATCTGGTGGGGTCCCACGACCTTCTACAATCCGGGAAGGTGCTATCACTAACTGAGCTACAGACGACAAACAATCAATTCCCTACGAACGTATTTAAAGCGCATTTTCCGAAACCGGATATTTCGCGGAATGGGGCAGTACATGGACTGCTTTTTAAACCAAATTGCGAAGAGATCGGTATTAAATTCATCGAAACGCCCTTGCAGCAGATATATTTATACAAATCGGACACTACGCAGATTAAATTAAGAAACAATTTTTATCAACGTTTTTTAGGCGTAGTAATAATGTACATACTAACCGTATTAAGAAAATATATACGCTTGTGTATTATGCATGTGTCTCTTAAACATGGCAACGTTCATTTAATAAAATGTAGAACTCATACGCACATGCGCTTTGTTCGTGTGTTCGTATTTCACGCCGTAAGAACACTAGAGGTCATTCCTCGCCGGGACCTACAGCTTTTGAAGGGACCCAAACCTGGGTGAAAAGAAAAGGGGGCCCTAAAGTGCCTGATAATCGAACATGTGTCAACGGCACAGTAAATGCCCGTTTCCAATGTGACAAGGTAGGGATACTTGGCATTCTTGTATTATCCTAAGTATTAATATATTACTTTAATAATTATTTGATTTATTGTTTCATTATTCTTAATTATTTGATTAATTGTTTCATTATTTTCTTAATTATTTGATTGTTTCATTATTTTTTAATTATTTGATTGTTTCATTATTTTTTAATTATTTGATTGTTTCATTATTTTAATTATTTTATTGTTTCATTATTTTTTAATTATTTCATTATTTCATATTTTTATTATTTGATTAATGTTTCATTATTGCTTAATTATTTGATTAATGGTTTCATTATTTGCTTAATTATTTGATTAGCAATTTCATTTACTTAACTATTTGATTTACAGTTTCATTATTTGATTAAAGAAAATAATATATTAAAGAAAGAGCTAAGGGAGTGGAGAAAAGAAATTGAATGTAAAGAAAGACAGATAGATGAAGAAAATTAAGAGAGAGAGAGTAACAAATCTGGAAGAAGACACAGACAGATTGATGAGGACCAGGTTGAAGCTGAGCAACACAATAGGAGGAATAATGTGGAAATTGTTGGGATAAAATATAGAGAAGATGAGAATTGTGAGGACCTCGTTAAAAGAATATGTCAGAAACTAGATATGAACATCAACCAGGAACAAATAGCGTCAGCTCACAGAATCAGCGCAGGAGGACGATAAGACAAAATAGTGGCAAGATTCGTGAGCCGAAAGACTGAAAACGAATTAATGTTAAGAAAGAGAGAAACCCATCTAAGAGCGAATGATATCACAGGTGGCAGAAATAGAGATCAAGAGAATAACTTTATATACATAAATGAGCAACTATGCTCATATAGGAGGAAGTTATTCACAGAAGCATTGCAGATAAAGAGAGAAGGTGGATGGAAGTACTTGTGGACAACAAATGGCAGGATAAAAGCAAGAAGAAATGATCACAGTGAAGTCCTAGTTATTAATAACTATGCCCATATCCAGAAAATGCAATGAAATTTTATAAGGGAAAAGAAAACCCATAATGGAGACAGTAGTTATTTAATGAAACAAAATCTTCATAACAATAATGCAAATATATGTAAAGGACCACTACAAAATGCCCACACTAATAATCTCAAAGTTGTCAAATATAGATAATTTTAATGATATGCATAATATTACAAATAACGTTAGTACTGATATAATGTGAAATGTGGAGTAAATGTAATCAAATAACAAATAACAGATTAAATTTAAACAATACAAAAAATATCATAATCAGTGATATAAATATAAATGGAAAATTGGTTTTGTCTAAAACAGTGTGTTTAAAAAATGGTATTGATATTGTGAAGATGGAGGAAAATGGAAAAAAAGGTGAATATAAAATTCATTAATAATAAGTGTAATTATGTAAATAATGTTATTGATGCTCTGTATGTAAAGGATTGTAAAAATGATATATCAATTGAAGTCAGTCAAAATTATGAGGATAACTTTTTTGAGTGAGTGATTAAATAACGTAAAAAATAGAATTGTTAAGAATATTGAAAACTTTGAAATTCATTATAACAAAAGAGATAAAAATTTATATGTTTTTGATGATATAACAGATAACAATGTGTGAGATATAAATGGTACAAATCATATGAAAAATATAAGTATAGAGAAAAATTTGTGTGAAGTTAACAAGGTAGTATGGATATTGATAGTAATGCAAATTGCAGGTTAAAGATTAAAAAACTAAAATTATGAAAAGAGGGGAACCTGGAAAATATAGTGATTTTAATAAATTAAAAATTATGCATATAAATGCGAGAAGCATAGACATCAAAATGGGTGAAATAGAAATGCTGATGGAAAACAATGAATATCAAATAGACATAATGGGAATAAGTGAAACATGGTCTAGAGAAAATGATCACATGGAAATCGTTATCACCTGATGAGAAATAAAAAAAAAGGGAGGAGGGGTATCGGTATATATAAGGAATATTCACGAGGATTTTGAAAAAATGGACTGAATTATCACACATGTGATGATTGGGAAATAATAGGCGTAAAAAGAGGTAAACTTAGGACAGAAATTGTATATAGAGATCCAAGAAGAAATGTTCACAAGCTACTAGATTGGCTATACTTAAAAATTGAAGAAGTACAAAGTAAAAATATAATTATAGTAGGTAGCCTAAATATTGATGTAAGTAAAGAATCTAGTAATAAAAATTATTTGATAAATGCAATGAAAATGATGATACTAAAAAACATAATTAGTGACTATATAAGAATAACCGATAATTCGACTACAACGATTGATTTATGTTTTACGAACGTATTGGGAATTCATGAAAATATTTTGGATTACCAAATAAGAGATCACAAAGCTATACTCATCGAAGTTCAAGAGGAAACTAAACTCATGATAAACAATAAAATTAAAGTCAGAGATTTCAGTTCAAAACATCTTGAAAAGTTTAAAGAGAAATTGAGTTCTATAGATTGGAATGTAGAATTTAGCGATTTTAATAAATATGATGTATTTATAAATAAAATCAAGGAAATATATGATAGGAATTTTAAATGGAAACTCATAAAGGACAAAATAAACAAAAAAAGGTCGGATAAATAATAAATTAAAAATTTTCATAACGAAAAGTAATTGTATCTTCAACAGGCTTATAAGAACTGAAAGGTTAATATACTGGTGTAGATTTAAAAAATTAAGGAATGATATAGTAAGGAATGATATAGTAAGGAAAATAGATCTCCATAAAAAAAAGATTTATGGAAAAAAATTGTCAACTGACAATAAAAACAAATGAAATTTTATTAATAAATTGCTGGGAAGGGTAATTAAAACAAATGATAAGTTGATAATCGACAATAACATGAAAGTAACTTCCAATAATGAAATTGCAAATTGTTTTAACAATTTTTTGTGGAAATTGAAGAGAATACAGTAGATAGAAAGGTCAATATGAACAATGAGTATAATGAATATATGTGTCATAATATTGGTAAATCAATTTATGTAAGTCAAATAAGTCACTCAGAGTTATTAAGTGAATTAAGCAAGATTAATAATAAAAAAGGTGCAGGATATGATGACATACACCCTAGGATAATCAAGGAATGTGCTAATGTATTGGTTAAACCACTGTTGGTGATATTTAATGAAATAATTGATACAGAAGTAATTCCTGAAGAAATGAAAATAGCGTAGTTTCTACATGTAAGAAAGATAAAAAAGAAAACTATAGACCAATAGCAATAACCTCCGTCTTCGCGAAATCATTTGAAAAATTACTTTACTAAAGAATAATTGATTTTATAGACAATGAGTATATAATAGATAATTCCTAATTTGGGTTTAGAAAGGGCAAATCAACTGCAGGGGCGCTATTGAGAACAATAAAAAGAATATAGGAGGCAATAGAAAACAAGGAACAGGGTATTGGCATTTTTTTATCTGAATAAAGCATTTGATGCAATAAATAGAGAAATATTAATTAAAAAAATTAAAATTTGCGAATTAAGGGAGAAGATCAAAAATTTATTGAGCAGTTATTTAAAGGCTGGAAAACAAGTTGTATATATTAAGAGAAAGAAATCTAAGTTATTGGTTAATAATTACGGAGTACCTCAGGGCTCCAATTTGGGGCCATTATTGTATTCCTTATATGTTAACGATATATTCAACGTGTCTGATGTAAGAAACATCACATTATTTGCTGATGATACAAGTGTCATTATTACTGATAAGGATTTAAATAAGGAAATGGAAACAGGTATTAACGAAATACAAAATTATGAAAAATGGTTTGCTATTAATCAACTGAAATTAAATATAGACAAATCAAAATCAGTATTTTTTCAGGTAAAAATAAAAAAATAGATGACGATATGATTAATAAATCTATAACAGTTAATAATAAGAAAATAGAAATAGTGGATAAAATTTATTTCTTAGAAGTTCAACTTACAAATAAATTAAATTGGAATGGTCATATAAACAAAATAACAAAAAAGATACGTAAGGATATAAGAATTCTAAGACGGATAAATAAAACTTTATCCCCAAAAATAAATAATGAGCTCTATAATTTTCTGATTAATTGCCATCTCGTATATTGTAACTGCGTTTGGGGTAATTTGGGTATTGTTAACGATGATATTATAAAAAATTTGTGAAATAAATCAATCAACTGATTAATTATACAATAATTTTTGCCACCCACGTATTAATTAGCTCAAACTAGAGCTTATGTAATTTTGGAGAAAAAGAGACGCTTTCCCCATCCTGGATTCGAACCAGGGTCCCTCCGTTTAGCCCGGAGTGTCTTGGACCGCTAGACAAATGGTGGACTCTATAAAAACATCAGCAGTCATCAACTCTTTAAGATCAACAGACATTGAGGATGTGTACATTGACATGGTGAAACGTGTGTATAAAAATGCAAGTGCAAAATTTCGGTTACATAAAGATACCAAAACTATCAAACTTGGCAAAGGGGTGAGGCAGGGAGATACCATTTCTCCAAAACTTTTTACTTCTGCTTTACAGATGATTTTTCAGCTGATAAATTGGAATAACAAGGGAATAAAAATAAATGGTGAATATTTAAATCATCTGCGGTTTGCTGATGACATTGTTATTTTTTCAACGGACCCATCAGAACTCCAAGACATGGTACAAGAGCTCTCAACTAGAAGTGAAGAAGTTGGACTCAAGATGAACCTACAAAAAACTAAGATCATGTTCAATAATTTTGTAGAGGAAACAAAAATACAAGTTGACAACACTGAGCTAGAAATTGCTGATTCATATATTTACCTTGGCCAGCTGATTTCAATGGATGGCAACATTATGAAAGAACTCAACAGACGTATTAAACTTGGCTGGAGTGCATTTGGAAGAAACAGTTTTATCCTGAAGGGGAAATTGCCTTTGTGTCTAAAAAGAAAGGTCTTCAACCAGTGTGTATTGCCAGTCCTCTCTTATGGATCAGAGACATGGAGTCTAACAGTTGGAGCAATACGAAAGTTACAGACAACGCAAAGGAGCATGGAGAGGTGCATGCTTGGAATAACTAGGAGAGATCGAAAAAGAAACACTTGGGTAAGAGAGCAACCAGAGTAGAGGACATAATTGTTGGGAAGTAAAAGGACCGGAAATGGCGATGGCTGGGCATACGGTAAAGAAGAACTAATCAGCGGATGGACAACAGAAATTCTGAACTGGATTCTAAGAGACCACCGAAGACCTAGAAAACGTCCTCAAACTAGATGGGTGGATGAAATAAGAAAAGAGGTTGGGGTGACGTGGAAACGAATGGCCCAGGATAGACTTGTGTGGAAAGCATTTGGAGAGACCTTCATCCAGCAGTGGATAGATAATGGTTGAATATGATGATGATGATATATATATATATATAAAATAAATTACAAAATTGCAAAAATGCGTAGCGAAGTAAAAAAAACTATTATAAATAACAGAAATAGTAAAAAGTGACATCAATGAACCTATTAAATAAGAAAAAACAACAATGAAAGCAATATCATGGGATGTACTTTTCTGAAAAAAATTCAAATAATAATAATGATAACTAAAAGAATCAACATACCAGAGTTGAGACGTGAAATACCACATGAAACAATGCGAATTTTCGAAAATCCCCGTTTACTTAAATAGTCGTATTAATACTGATAAACTCAAGTGAAACAGGCCATTTCAATTAAGCAAAATTCGGATTAGTAAAATCGGTGTTCAAAATGGTTGAATTTTTTAACAATTAAACGACTCTTTTCGTTTACAATACTTGGGCAAAAACGCTCATTGTTTTGCACAATGAATGACTTGTCACACCTTAGTTCGAATAATCGGGATCAGGGTCGGACTGGGCCGCCGGCGCGCTCTCATGGGCAATAGGACTTGCTCCGTCCGATAATCCAAGATATGCCCCCTTTGAGAGGACCCAGTCCGCCCCTTTCCGGATTCTATTGCTTTCATATTTGTCAGAGGTGAAATTTGTTAAGAAGCGTTGAATGAGGAAGTATGGTAGGATTAATTTCTCGGAGGTGTCTGTTATTTTTAGTTCACTAACCAGATTTCCCTCCAGACTCCAAAAAGTGTGACAAAAAACAGAATGAGTTTCTAGGGTTAATGATCCGTGAATTATGGCTCCTGATCGATACATCTTTGACCTATGAATAATCATTAATCATTCCATGAAATGTCTATTTAATCAAAGAGTGCTTTCTCCCTTATGTATCAAACCCTTTCGTGTCCTCGTCAAAGTGTCAATTTTTAGCTTATTTAAATCATTACTTATAATAAAAAATATAATAATTGGGATTATATATATATATAATTGTTAAAAATAATGCAATAAAACATACTCAATTTTAATGAAAATTAGTATAAGGAATGTATAATTAATTTTTTTTAATTACTTAGTTCACCTGGCAAATTTCTAATGCCCTGGATTTTATAAAAAGCTATGTTTATGAAAAATAAATAAAAAATAATGCTCAATTTATGGCAGAGTGATTTAAATCAGTAGATAATTAATATGTAAAACAAATTCTCGAGTGCAGACTGTGTAAAAAATATAAACAAAGTTTAATTACTCAAAAAACTCGAGGTTTCCTTCTTCTGAAGTGATCACAGTCGTTGATGGAAATCGACTGATGCCAAACGTAATTCTCGCAGTTACAATATTTTGGTGACTTACGTTTGGCATCAATCGACTTTCATCAACGACCGAGATCATTTCAAAAGAAGGTTTGTAAAAGACGAACCGAAACGTCAAGTTTTTTGAGTAATTACACTCTGTTTATATTTTTTACGCAGTCTGCACTCGAGAATCTGTTTTTTACAATTTAAAATGTGCTGTGAATATCTTCGTGAAACCAGATAATTAATATGTCATTCAAAATGTAGTTTACAACAATTATAAAAAATTCTCGAATTCTAATTCTTCAGGAAGTCAAAATATTTTAAAAATAATCTTCGAAAAATTCTTTTATTTTATGCTGAAATACAAATTAGACATTTTGATTTATTGATCTACATATGGTTTCCAATTATTTGTATTTCGTCTAGTTAAGCAAGAAGGTTTATTATTTATAATGATCTGCGTAAGACGAAAATTAAATCAATATTTCAAATGTATCTGTTTAAATACTTATTTTTGACTGCTGTTTGGGAAGTCACGTTTTCACAACTGTCATCGTCAGGGGAAAACGATGACGTAAAATGGAAATGGACTTGTCCATGTTTAAGAAACGGACAGACTGTGTCAGATTCAAATGTAATCTTCAACGCCAAAAATAATTTTCAGTGCAGTATAATCTGGTATACGCAGTATACTTCGTACTGAAAATATTACTTGGAATAAAAAATCCACACGTTTTAAGCTCTGCACCATTCTGGGTAATAATGATTTGATGCTGAAAAAAAAATATGTATATGATAGAACTTCTATATATATCGAACTTCCTCATACCAAAAATCTTTATGTGTCCAAGCTTTTGTAGATCTCCGTAGTTATTATATAGAGAAATATGATGTCTAGCATATTTATGTCGACCTTTATGTCGAACATATTTATAAACATCACAAATCTTGGCAGAAAACACAGTAGGCACAATTTTTAGAAGTACGCTTTAATACAGTTTAAAACTTTTTTTAAGGCTTTTATCCCTCTTCAAAGAAGCTTGCATAATACAAGAACAATAGAACTTAGAATAATAATAAACTAAATTTTTTAAATTATTTCACGCTATCTAAAATCACATAAAATTGTCTAAAACCATATGAATTTATTAAAGTGTTTTAAAAGATGGTAGAAAAAGAATAACCCGTAAGAAAACAACACAACACTTAAAGAAAAAGGAACAACTAAGAACAAATAAATAATAACCCAAAATTGAGAAAATTTTTGCGATGCAACCGAATGTGGAGGAAACTTATCCATACCGGATGTAATTTGATGGTAATGGACATATCGTTGACCAAGTGGTCCTTGTTTTGATGAATGTTTGAAATAAAATTTAAATCTGCGGTAGGAGTGGGTTTAGTTACTTCCGGCATGGATACGTTTCCTCCATATTCGGTTGCGCTAATTTTCTCAATTTCGGGTTATTACTTATTTGTTTTTGGTTGTTTCTTTTTCTTTAAGTACTGTGTTGTTTTCTAACCGGTTATCCTGTCTTATTCCTTTTCTCTAAAATCTTTTAAAACATTTTAATAATTTCAATAAATTCATATAGTCTTAGTCAATTTTACGTGACTTTAGACGGTATGAAATAATTTGAAAATTCAGTTAATTATTATTCTAGGCTCTGTTCTTCCTTTATTATGCAAGCTTCTTTGAAGAGGACTAAAAGCCTTCGAAAAACCGTTTTAAAGCTGTATTAAAACATGTATTTCTAAAAACTGTGACCGTTGTTTATTTTATCAAGATTTGTGATATATTCAGCAAAATGAGTCGTTTTACTTTCACATTTTTAAATATCGAATTATCTTTAAAAAAAATTAGCACGGTCTGCACTCAGGAATTTGTTTTTTACAATTTAAAATGTGCTGTGAATGTCTTCGTGAACCCAGATAATTAATATGTCATTCAAAATGTAGTTTATAACAATTACAAAAAATTCTCGAATTCTAATTCTTCAGGAAGTCAAAATACTTTAAAAATAATCTTCGGAAAATTCATTTTTTATTTTATGCTGAAATATAAATTAGGCATTTTTGATTTATTGATCTACATAATATGGTTTCCAATTATTTGTATTTCGTCTAATTAAGCAAGAAGGTTATTATTTATAATGATCTGCGTAAGACGAAGATTAAATCAATATCTCAAATCCATCTGTTTAAATACTTATTTTTTGACTGCTGTTTTGGGAAGTCACGTTTTCACAATTGCCATCGTCAGGCTCTTGAAAAACGATGACGCAAAATTTCTTATCATTAATGATGATGATAAGAAAAACTGAAGCCGAGATATCGTGAAAAGACCAGAATGAAATTATAGTCAATGTCAATCAGTCGCCAGCGAGTTCCGTAGCACCGGTATTGTCTACGCATTGTCTACGTATTGTTTATATATTCTCCCCACCCCTTTCCTCCCATTCAACCTTTCTCCTCTGTAGAGGAGATCCAATTCGTTTTATTCTTTCTAATTGAAGATGTACGTTTGTGATGGTAAAAAGAAAATTTTACAATGTCTCACTGAATAGGAAATAAACGTCAATAATATACCCAATAATGGTTGCCCGAAACGTCGAATCACGTGAAATGAGAAACGTTTTTGCAACGTCTATGTGTCCGCCTTGGAAACGGATTATTTGACGTATGAAATTGGTTGTGCAATAGGGATATTCCATAGTCACGTGTGGGGCATTTGGACTTATAATTTTAAAATAAATAATTATGCCCAGGTCACATATTATAACTTATGAAATTGTGTATATTTTTATACCAACTGCTTATGTCAATTTTACGATACTTTATTTTGATATTTTTATGATTTTTTATGATACTTCATGTTATTAATTTTATTACTTTTGATCAATTATTTTGTAGATATTAATTTTTTTATGTGTGTGTCATTTGCGGGACGTGCAAAGTCAACAACTTGTAAACAGCTATATGAACCAAAAGATAGTTCTGCTCTTTTAAGTAAGAATTTATTAAATTAAAATTATATTTAGGGAGACAAAAGTCAAAAGTAAGAGAAGCATTAATATCATTTGTAAATTGTAATATTTAAAGTATTAAAAAAAATTAAAATGTGTACTGTGACGTGCGAGACTTCATTGTCACGTACGGGACTTTTGCGAACATAAATGGAAGGCATGATATTTTAAAATGTTAGAAAATTATAAACAAAATTCTACTGCCTATTTTGACATTGTATGAATATTCATTCAAGTGATCTCAAATTTATAAGTAAGTTATTACTTAGCTTATAATACATTTAATAGACATGAATACATAATAAAATACAGACATCATGAATTCAAAATTTGTTTCTAAATTTGAAATATCCTCTGTTGTTAACAACAATAGGTGGTGATATTTATTTAACAACATCTATGAGCATATCTATAGCACGTATAACATTTTGTCTGGTTGATGCGACCACTTGTAACATGCACCAGATTTCATTATAACCGAATCTTCAACACAGTCTGGTCCAGCAAAACAAGTGATTTCACTTGGATAATTAATTCCATTTTGTGTCACCACTACCCATCCACCGAGCCTACATTGTTTGTCTAAACACAAGAATTGTAAAGATCATGCAGAACCAGATCCTACATTTTCCCGAAGAATCGGAACCTCTGTTGCCATGGGAACCACACCTCGGACAACGGTGGGTAGAAAAACAGCACGCGTTCTACAATATCATTTGAATTCGAACACGCCTTAATGTAGGGCCCCTAGAATTCTAGGCCGACGCATCAGCCGCCATTTTGTTGTAGAATTCCGGTTTCATTTACCTTGGCGATAAAGGTTTTACGCATTGGCGCAATGTTCGCTATTTTGGCATAGAAATAATCAAAAATCCGCGATTATCCGACGAACGTAAACATTGGCGCAACTTTCAAAATGTCGCCAATAAATACAATTTGCAACCACGATCACGTGATACAATGGCAACAAAATGGCGGATTTCCGCAAGCTTCATTTTTTTTAGAAGACTGAGGTTAATGGAGCGATCGATTAATACGCCCCTGCTTCGTCGTTAGCCGATCCTGGAATCAACAGCATTCCAAGAGAACACGATACCAATGCGCCATTGTTGGGGTCGAATTATAAACCACAGAAGTTCATCGATCAATCCAATATTAAGAAGAGCGGGATATTAACTTTCTGAGCAAGATACACACAGTGTAACATATGCAACGGCAAGAAGTACGGATGTCCTGCTGAAATCACACATATATGCACTCTAATATGTGCACTATTGAAACGTGTGTTATTTACATGACGTAGCTGACAAGATGAGACTGATGAAATGAAACCGCCAAGACTGTCTCGACTAAACGTGATGAAAACTTACGTTCATATTTTTCTGTATCAGCGTCCAGCGGGCTCGCCAAGAGCCAAGTAGATAGGTAGTGTGCAAGGATTTTACTGTGAAGGGTGGCCGCCGGAGGCGGCGCTGTAATCCCAGACAGGACGCTCAAACAGCGTACTCAGCCGCCGAAGAGGCTGAAGTGGGGGGACTTGGATTGCCAACCAACACGGCACACAAAGACGCAACACTGGCCCAGAAGCTGACTTCGACCAATCCCATGACCCCGTCCCTGGGCAGTGGCATGGATATTTTTTCAGGGCCAGGCCTCCACAGCATAGGTCCTTGCCAACATGGGCTCCTAAACTTCATCCAGGACCCCGGGCTGCAGACCCTGCTGCCCCCTCCCCCCCCCACCTCCCCTTCATCGGCTCGCGACCATTATTGAAAAAATAAAAGTTTTCAACGTTGAATATTATAAAAATGTTTTATTCTCCTTCGCTGGAAAAGTATATTTAAAGTTCATGTATGTTAAAACTTTAAAATATATACCGTGTTTTGAACAGTATTATTAGAAAACTTTAAAGATTTTTTTTTAAAGAGGTGAAGGTTGTTTTAGATGGGTTGTTGTTTCTAAAAAATTACTGGAAATTACCGAAAATTACTATTTTAAAATAATTTTTTTCGAAACGAACCCGGGGTCTTCAAACTATAACTATATTAAGATATTCTATAATTATGTTAATATTATAAGGTACAATAAGTAATATTATATAAGGTATATTATAAGGTATTCTATAATTATATTAAGGTTTCCCTTCAGGGCACAGATTTTTGTAAACTAAACTGCTTTTAAGTATTTAATTCTGAAAAATAATTCAATTACGGCGGTGTCGCCAGCTCTAATTAAACTAATAAAGTCATTATCTTTTTCCCAATTTTGGCTCTTCATAGCAAAACCCGTTTCTTTTCTAATTGATGTGCAATCGCAAAAGTGGATTATTAATTATTTACTAATTAGTGGCAAAATTAATCTCTATATGGTGAAACTGTTTTTCCTAATTGTACTCAAATCAGGAATGAAAAGGCTAATGAACATTGATGGTGAAATAGAGATTTACGCACTCTCTTTTAAATACTTTGTTAAATATATTTAAACGTACTTTAAAGATGAATAAATCCATCAGTAAATTACCAAGCACGATTATATTAAAAGAGACCATTGAAGTGAAATTTTGGTTTCATTTACCCCAGGAAAAATAATTATCCTGAAATTTAAGTATTTTAAAAAAAAAGTATCCACCAAATTTAAGTATTCAAAAAATATCCATCAAACGTGAGTACTTAAAATAAAAATAAAATTTAAGCACTTAAAAACTTTGTAAGAACTTTTGTTGAGAATTTAGAGCATAGTAATAATTATAAGAATGGAATGGGTTATAAGCTATATACTTAAAAACAAAAAACTACTTAAAATATTTAAATACGGTGAGAAAAAAAGGCATCAAACTCCACAATATTACAAGTAAAAAAATGGCCAAATTATTATAAAACAGTATGAGATATTTTGCGTAGTCGTGTATTGAGTCATTAAATTTACGCATACAAATTTCCTAATGCTAACATAAGATATGCCCGAAGTATGCACTTTTCTTTCTTAAATAAAAGTATACTGGAGGTATACCCATTTCTGAACAAGGTATACCCGGGTAATAAACACAGGAGCAAGAAGTACAGACATACCTCTAAAGTTACACCAATGCACATACGTACGCTACATGACTGAGAACACAAGGCGTATATGTGTCTACCGAGTACCGTCTAAGTGAAAACGTTTTCAACGTTAATTTGAAAAAAAATAATAATAAGACCATTACCGAAAAAAAATAATGTACTAAAACAGCTCGGTAATATGTCTGTAACTTTATGAAGCGAATGAAAAAATTTGAAGAGTGGTTAGTGAAAAAATCCGAAGACTACTAAAATCGAAAGCAAATGTAGAAAATTGAGGGGAAAAAAAGATTTTACGTTTGAAAAAGGAAAAAAAATTAAAGGGGAAAGACAAAACTAAAACGCCATTGCAGAAACTCGAAAACGATGAAGAAACTCAAAAGAATTGAATGGTTTTCTGGGATTAAAAAGTTGTATTTTGCCCACTCTTCCTATTTTCTTGCTCAATAAATAATTAAGATACAGGATTAAACTGATTGAAACTTAAAAAAAAAGGAAGGCAAATGATGAAACCTCAATTAAATAAAAATTAATAAAATAATGGAAAATTAATAAATAATAAATACTTGAATCACATAAATAATGGAATTTTCAAATCACAAGTATACACTTAACATAGCAGAGGCGTTTCTTTTGTCTACACAATAAGTCTAAGATACTTGCAAAATGTAAGAAAAATATTTTGAATATTAATACAAATTAATACATGTAGTAATTAATAAGAATAATTATTAATCTGTTTGATAATTTTTCCAGTTTCTATGTTTCTACTGTAAGTAAAGTAGTGAAAAGGATCTACAATCTATGAAACATATATTAGGATTTTCTCCAAAGAAAGAAAAAAAATTTTAAATCTTTTTTTTATTTTTTTTTAAAAGTGGGAAAGTTTCGTACCGAGCTGAAAGACTTAACTCTCCTATATGCAAAGTACGATATCATGCTTGGTTACAGAACTCTCAGTGTGTCCATATTTTAGAGGGGCGATTCTGAAATTGCAAACTTGCTTGTAAGAAGAGCGACCTAATATTTCAATGAGCTGATGGATCTCGATATTTTGGGGAAGCATTGATAGCTTTTGCAGGTGTCAGTGTATTACACCAAAAGGTGATAAAAAACGTAATTGACCGATACATTGAATAACCAACTAAATGACTTGTTAGTAAGTTATTACTAACAGTAATAACTAACTAAACGACTGAGTGAACGACGGTTTATTCCTGTTACTCCATGATGGGACAACTCGTTCTATGACGAGATGAAGATGGATAAGGTACCCATTGTAAGATATTATTACCCTTCACAGGGATAACACAATTGCCATATGACGAACACATACAGCCATCGGGGTTAGGATTTTCGTAACTTTTTCGTGGGGAATTTTTGCATTTGGTAATGTTCTGACACCCTCGCTTGTGCTCAGACGAATTTTTATAATGCATAGGAGAAAAGGGGATATCTACCTGGTCTCTCTCTCTCTCTCTCTCTCTCTATATATATATATATAGATGGATGGATGGATGGATGGATGGATGGGCGTGCAGACAGACAGACAGACAGACAGACAGACAGACAGACAGGCAGGCAGGCAGGCAGGCAGGCAGGCAGACAGATTACTCCATGAAAAATCACAAAAGGCCAATACCCTATGGCTTTATATAACGAGGAAAAAGAGTGTCGTCCGCTAGACAAAGGTCTGTCTAAGAGTCGTTCATACACGTTTGTTCCAGAAAATTCATTTTCAAGTTACTACAACCCATTTCCTTACTTCGTCAGTCCACCTCTTTCAGGGAAACAGCAATTTACACTAATCTTTTTAATTCGCAATTGTTATATACATGCAGCAATTCGAAGTTCAAGAACGTTCTTCAAATTTAAGTGGGCATTACGCTACCAATAATAGCTGCATTACCTATAATATCATTACTTCTGAAAGATTGCTGCATTACCTATAATGTCATTACTTCTGAAAGATTGCTGTATTTTACTCCTACATTACTTTTCCTCCTTAAGGAACATTTAAAATTATAATTTCAAATGATTGGTAAGGTTGAAAAGTAATGAGAAGGGGTAATGAAGTAAGAATTTTGGAATTATTGATATTATTATTGATTTATAAAGGCCGTTTACGACACATTTTTACCTGTTGTTCCTACAGTTTGCAACTCATTATAAAATATTGAAACTACGTGCAGGAATTCATTAACAAAAGATAAGTTAAATGAAAACAAATTAATTTTGAAAAAGTTACTTCCATTTCATGCATTTGGCGACAAAATTAGCATAAAACGTTGAGGAAAAAGGTTACAAAAAACTATGATGCATTTTATAAATGCAAGCTAAGAAAAAAAAAACTTTTTAACGCAAAAATGTAGAAATTACATTCGATCATTGATGACGTACTTTATACATGTTAATCAAATTTCACGAGAGGAAACTTTTTATTCAGTTTGGAAATTTTACTGCGCAAGGGTTAAGCTGCGCCGGAACCCGCAGTTTTTTGAGGAACCAGAACCTTTTAATGACCTAGAAAACAAATTATAGACTAGAGTAAGCCCCATTAATCGCAAGCGGTGTGGTTGTTTTTTTTTTTTTGTGGCATTGCGAATGGAACCCTGGGTAACAGCGCACTAAGCGAACGCGTTACTACTTTACAACCGCACGGCCATTTCATTGAGTTAAGGTATAGCAAAATTTTCAGCAAATGCGGAGATTTATTTATAAGTAGTGAGAATAACTAAGTAAATGAAAACAAATAGATTAAAAAGAGCATGCATGAGGAATGATATGGAACACGTCTAGTGTTTGGGAAAACAATGAAAAGCAGTTGCAATAAATAATGTACAGATGGTTTTATAATAATTTTTATTTATAATTATATAATATATTAGATAAGCATTCACTTAAGCTGAAAGTATACAATCAATACTAACAAATAGTTGAAACTTCTTTCATTGTAGTTTGACAAAAAAAAGCTAGGGCAGTTAGCCACTAATAGCGATTAGCGACAATGTACTTATTAGAGTAAACATTCTTTTGAATTGTTTGCCAAAATTTTTCTTGAAAATGTGTTTAAAAACGTGCTGAAAGAATATTGGTTTGGAAATTATTATTTTAAAAACTGTTTGAAAGATATTTGATTTAACATCTGATTGGGGTTTTTTTATGGAAAGAGGACAGCAAGGTTTATTCTGCCCCAAACAAGGTGAGACAGTACGTAAAATTTTAAAATAAAAATAAATCAAATCCATATTGGTAAAAATGTATTCAAACGAAACGATGCAATGAAATTAGATGAGACTGGAAAAGCTAATATCAGATCGACAATTAAGATTAAACATCCGCTTGGATATTATTTGTTTAAACATATGTTTGAAAACTATTTGTTTAAAAACGCGTTTGAAAACTATTTGTTGAAAAAAGTTTTTGAAAACTATTTGCTTAAAAATGTGTTTGAAAAGTATTTGTTTAAAAACGTGTTTGAAAACTATTTGTTTAAAAACGTGTTTGAAAACTATACGATCAAAAATTTGTTTCAAAATTATGTGCTTTAAAATTTAAAAGTTATTACTGAAAATTATTTATTAAAATCGTTTGTCCAAAGTCACATGTTTGAAAATTATTCGTTCGAAACTATTTTCGACGTTTTATTTGAAAACTGTTTATTTCAAACAGTTTTCATGGTATGTCAGAAATGATAAACGTTTATACAGTAGCATATAGGTAATGCTTTCATCCATTGTGTAGTTAAATCGGGTTCGATATTAGTAATACCGTAAAACGCGTGCTGTTTTTCAGCACATCGTAATTCGAGGTTTAGTTTCTCAGGCTGTACGTCCTGACTCAACATGACCTTAGATGTTTTTGAGGCGGCGTTAAACGCAAACAAATATAAATATTTTTTTTAGAGTTTTTACAGAACTACTTTTTGAAGTTTTATCTATTTATTTTAAACTATTTACTTAAAAATCATCCGAAGTTACGGACTCGAAAACTATTTAAAAATAAAAATTAAAAGTTACGCCATACTAAGTGAAAATAAATTTTTTTGTACATAAAATAGTTTTAAAATTCATCATCAAGGGGAAAAATAACTCTGTTTTGTTTATTTTAAATACTTAAAGGCAAATGAAACATTTCTGCATACGTGATGGAAATTTTCATTTTACAATGCAAGAATTCAAGGGAATTCGCCATTTTTTGAATTGTACTAACGACTGTAGAGGCATTTTTTAGGCAGTGATGAATTGTGGAAATATGTTTTACTTAATATTTTCTTTTAAAAAAGTTTATAAATTACGCTCCATTTTTTGTGAAAATTTACTCTAAATAGCGATTTTCATTAATCATTTACATCTTATCCACTTGTGCATATAAATCTGACGTTGCCTAATTAAACTGAAAGTAACTGATATATTAGATACCTGGAATTCCTTCTTTTATGTATTGAACCCAAAATAGACTCTTTTGAACCCCCAAAAATACGAAGCACCTCATGAAACTAATAAAGTTCATGTGCAAATTTCTCTCCCTCAAGATAGCAAAAGATTCAATTTTCGTAGCCATTGAATGTGAACTTCGATCATATAGCACGCCTTCCTAATGCGCAACTATGTGTGTGTGGTATTCCGTAGATAGCCAACAATTGTTACAATTTTCTCGTTGTTGCGATTATATTTCCCTGGAGACACTGCTAATAATGCCACTACAATGCACTCGAAGACCTTATAGAGAAATGGAGATCTTCGAACGGGGTCGAATAGTTGGGATAAGCGAAGCGGACTGATCCTATACAGAAATAGGACGTGTTGTCCACGGTTGTGCAAAGCTGTTGGCAGCAGTGGTCGCAAAACGATGCTGGAAGACACGCACCGGTGAAGTGGAGGCTCTAAGAAGGCTATAGTGCACGAATGTGAGAAAAATTGGCTGATTGGGCGACAGGCCCTAACTGTACCAACGGCATTATTGACCATCATACGACATATTGACCATCATACGACATATTGACCATCATACGACATATTGACCATCATACGACATATTGACCATCATACAACGTGACCATCATACAACATATTGAACATCATACAACATATTGAACATCATACAACGTGACCATCATACAACATATTGAACATCATACAACGTGACCATCATACAACATATTGAACATCATACAACGTAACCATCATACAACGTAACCATCATACAACATATTGAACATCATACAACGTGACCATCATACAACATCATGCACACTGCAACTTCTTCCATACCACCTGTGGTACCTTTCATCATCTTACGGCGCTTAACTGAGGCAATGTCACGCTCACGTCGCCCTTTTAGGCGTCTGCTTTTAACCTCCAACATCAACAAAAGCGTCTTGACTGGTGTGATACCCGATCATCATGGTTGTCAGCAGACTGGCATCATATAGTGTTGAGCAATGGATCCCGCTTCAGTTTTGGAGCAAATGACCATCGTACCAGTGTGTAAAGAAGATCGAAGAAGCACTATTAATCAGACTTCGTTTGCACGGGCGTACAGCTATTATTCCTGGTGTGATGGTGTGAGACGCTATCGCTTACGACAGCAGATCGCCCCTAGTAGTCTTTCGTACAACTTTAAGAGCTCAACTATATGTTGATATTATACTGACATCGTTTGTATTACCCTTCATGAGTCACCCCGAGGCCATTTTCCAACATGACGTCAAGTTCCATATGGCTCATATATCTCCAGATGGCATCTGTTCTGCACAAACAACTCTGTCTTCACAACAAGGTCAGTACACCTTTCGCCCATAGGACATGCATGGAACATGGTAGCCCACAAGATTCGAGTACCACAAAATATCGATCTCGGACTATAATTGCGGAATGTATGGCAAAATCTATCGCAAGGTGACATTAGGACTATACAGGTTGGATGTAATCCACCGCACCTCCGATACATGTTTGAAATCCTTTTGTTATTATAAGCCTATTTTCAAATCGTTGTTGGATGGAAAAATGGAATTTTATGTTGTTTGTTTTTAATTTTTTCGAGCGGACCATGTTTGTTGATTCAGCCAATCATGGGTTAGGGGAGGCCAACCTTCTTTTCAAGATTTCACGCCCATTTGACGAGACATTCGACATGTTCAGCCAAATTAGTATAAGATTTATTACGGCAGTATTTCGTTCCAAGAAAATAAGTTTAATTATTGGTTTTATGACTATTCAACACAGAATAGACTGAACGGAATGATTTCATATTTTGGCTAGAAACTGATTACGCATATAATAAATTGGGTAGAAGTGAATTGTAATCTATAGCATTCGCCAAGAAAGCTCGCCAAACTCTTAAATGCAATTTTCGAAAGTAAACAAACTAGTTTGGCTGAAATTATTTCAGTTATTATTGTTTGTTTAGTATCTTTATAATACCTATACAACTTTCTGCTGGTTCTGACGAATCTAAGCCCTGCACCGTCTTCAACCAGGTACTGCTAAATTCACTTTCAAAAAAAGGAGATAAACTAAGACTTCCTTATATTTGGAATATCGCCTCTACATTTGTCGATACGTTTATTTAAGTATCTACTCCACATTTCGTATCTCTTAGAAATAAAAGCCAGGCAAATTCGGGGCACAGAAAATAAAAACAAAGCTGCTCAAAAAAGGAAATATGTTCAAGAAAAGTTTGAAATTAAGTTGAGTTGGTTGATAAACACGCCTAAACAGGAAACACTAATAATGACAATACGGTTCATAAATTTTGTAGAATGCGGATGTCTGCCGAAGTAACTAGGGTCAATGTGGAGCTGATCAAACGATTTCACATCACTTTAAAATGCTTAAAATTGGGCTTCAAAGTAAATGCGGATAAATTCGATAAGTATGCAAAGCACACGCAGAACCTGTTCATTGGCGAATATGGTATTTAATGCCCGTAACCATACATAAAATACTATTTCACGGAAGAGGTATTATTGCTTCTTGTATCCTTTCGAAAAATTAGTTTTTCGAAGAAGTTCAAGAGGCCAGAAAAAACACAATAGGAAATGCAGAGCATTTTTACGAGGAAAACGACAAGAATTGACACAAATTTACTTAATAGATTGCCTGTCACCTCAGACCCACTAATTGCAAGTTTAGGTTCTTCTCCTCATACAACACGTGGAAAATTAATTCAGACGTTTTGGTATTATTGAAATCCTCAGGAGATTTAAATTCAGCAAGTAGAGGGTGATTACGCATCAGTCACATCACAAGATCCGTTAGAAGATTATACTGACAGTAGTGATTCCCGGTATTTTTGTGTTATGTAATTGTTTTTGTTGCATAAAAAATTATGTGTTTTGAGAAAAATAGAACATTTTTGGTGTTTATGTAATAATTATCAATTTTGCTATGAAACTTCTTGTAAAATATTAATATTATTAGTCCAATAATTTGATTTTTCTGTAACATGGAGCCAGAAAATGATTTGAAATTGCTATTATAATTATTAATATTATTATTATTTTCCCAATGCCTTAATATATGAAGAGTATATATATGGTCCGTTCGCGCAGACCTGACGTCCGACACCGTTACCAGACGGGTTGTTTCATTGCAGTTTAGAGAAGGCGTCTTGCCGTAACTTGTTTTTTCCGAGAGAAAAAGCAGTTTAAGGCAAGACGCCCTTCCCTAAACTGCAATGGAACAACCCATCTGGTAACGGTATCGGGCGACAACTGAGCGCGAACGCACTATACCTTTTATGTATTTTACACGTAACAGCCTCCAAAAAATAATTAAAATACTTTATGTGTGGTTTAATAAGTTTTTCCACCTAGATTGCTACTAAAATATCACACTGTGCGATGACTATACGCTCCCCACTACTTCCCAATAACTACTTCCATAATTTGAGAAAAGCAACAAAAATTGAATATTATATTCAAATTTAGCCTTCTTATAAAGACCGAAGTATAGGAGGGGGCAACATAGGGTGAAGTCCAGGCCCCCACCACAAATAATTAATAGGCTACGTATTTTTGTACGATATGAAAAGGAATCCTGACTTTGTGCCAGCGGAACTCGCAACGTGTCTTATGTTCAGTGTATCTATTGGATAAAGTGAAAGAAAATACTTTTCAGTAACGTACGCAAACATTTTATAATGGGTTATGGGTATGCTGAAAGGTGGGGAGAGTTTCGGCAATCAAAATTTAATTGTATACAGGAAAACAAAAGGTCAATGGGGTTCCATGACCTACCAAAACCCTCCTCGGTGCTATTACAAATAGTTTTGTGTTACAGCTACCAAATATTCCGGGGACATTAGCTAAAGCAATTCCTCCCCACACAACCAAAGCAGTTTTACATCCAAAGATAAAAAGTACTACTACTGCTAGGTTGTACAAAAAGTGCT
This sequence comes from Dysdera silvatica, assembly GCA_006491805.2. Classification (NCBI taxonomy): domain Eukaryota; kingdom Metazoa; phylum Arthropoda; class Arachnida; order Araneae; family Dysderidae; genus Dysdera; species Dysdera silvatica. The sequence continues at coordinate 150,532,026 of QLNU02015003.1, forward strand.
CACGAACTTACTTTACAACTTTGTAATAATTTTATGAAAGACGCTGATTGGAGCGGAGCTTGCCTACCCTCTACCCACAAAAAAAATAAAAGATGCACGTCGGAACCATATGATTAGTTGTAATATCATTAATCAGATAATAACAATTATAAACACTGTATTAGGGAAAAACGCCACTGAATTCGAAATTTATAGGACGATGCTTGAACATTACCAGAAATTTGGAGTGGGGGGGGTTTATTTCAACCCACAATCCAGAATATTAACCATGTTAAAAAAAATGCACGTTAAAATCTAGGCGATGGAGGTCCAACCCCCGTGATCCCTTCCCCCCCCCCACCGTTAGGTTAGGAAAATTGGACGATGTCTAAATGTTCTCTAGTGCACAATATTTGAATGCTGAGGTTTTTTATATTTATTAATTAGGGAGAGATTTAAGAAATAGCGATGGGCCGCCAATTCTAATAAACTGATCATTCTCGCGCGTAAGAATATTGTAAATTTTATTTTCGTTGTTCGTAACAAGGTGAAGATAACTTGTAAAGTCGCCAAATTGGGCTTACTCTTTTGCTGATAGTATAGAACCAATGAAAAGGTTATCTCGGAAAAATAAACAAACCAGCAGTTACTCGTTAGCGCCTATTGGTGAAATTAGTCCAATCAGTGAACAGATGGCTATTTCAAAAATGTTTCTCTAGTGCGGTGGATTGAACTCACCCTGTATATCATCCCTTATCTAACCATACACAAGCAACTATTATGGCCAGGGAAGATTGCACTAATTACTGATTGTGACATTTAATGTGCAATTGCTTGCGTTATACAGCCGTCAAATTTTAATCATTTTATTATCTATGTACGCATTTCGCGAATATTTGATTTCAATGCAAACAGATACTTCCTCCATGATGCTTCTTTTTTTTTTTCCTTTCTAAAAAGTGTATATTTAATATTAGATACCAAGGATTAAACATAACATGGAAAAAATAAAATCCAAGGGAACATTCCCGAATGCAAAAAACCAAATCTTTGCCACAACACAAGACTTTTCTCCTTAATGATAATACAAACTTATTGAAATTTTTTTAATAACGTCGGATTTTATGTTACAAGAAGAAATATTGATCTCTTACAACGTTATCAAGAACTTTTGTAATTTTTGTACCTTTCCCTACCCTTATACGCGAAATAGAATTTTGGATTAAGGGAAAAACTTTTTTTTTCAGAGATGGTAAAGGGAGGGAAAAATTCACGAAAAGAAGCAAAAAAAAGGGGAAAAAAAGAAAAGAAATAGAATGTTTTCCTCGTTGGAGAAATCTTTTCTCCTTTCCTGCTTCTTGCAATGCTTTTTCACCTTTTTTTTTGTGAACGTGCAGAAAACAACTCAGCCGCATTTTTCCAACTGAAAAAAGCAATGCTTTAACAAGGACCAGAGTTCTCAACCAATTAATATATATATGTATTAAAATTCCAATCGTTTTTTTCATTTCAAGTTACCCCAAAAAATTTACTAAAAAATAAATGTTTATAAAAATAAATAAAAATAATTAAAATAAAATGTTTTGTTTCACAAGGTAAAGAAACAAAATATATAATGTAGTTATTATGGGTAATTAAACGTGTTTTTGGATAAATTGTATTTTTTTTTTTTTTTTACATTGAAAATTAAATTTCTGGAATATTCGAAATTTTTCTTATTCAAAATCGGCTATGCATCCCCAACGCATATTTTATTTTGGGTAAGCGGAGTTCTAATGTTTCTATAATCTACACCAATAATTAAATTTTTTGTTTTATTTAAATTTAATTTTGTGGTAACAAATTCCATCACAGCGGAACTCCGTTTATCCGAACAGTGCTTAACCGAATTTTGAGTTAAGCAAAATAGTTTTGGTTAGTTAAACTAAATTTTATTTATTTTTTTAGTAAATACTCGCTTAATGTTTTGAGGAGAAAAAATTATATATTTGTTTTCTGATATATTCCGGTTTAAAAAGAAAAAACAAATCAAATTGTGGATATGAGATATACAGGGTGCATCAAAAGTTCGTAGACATTTTGAAAAATAATAAAAAAAAGAACAAATAACTATAAAGAAGTGAGGTTTTCGCGAAAGGATTTCCAGAAAAATCTGATTTTTTTAGTCACAAAAAATATTTAGTTTAAAAGTCACCTGCAAACGGCGCTGATACGCAGGTTATTCAGAAGAAATATGCAATGCAGACTTGCAATAAAAGACCCGTGTGAACGTGGACTTTTCATTCGACTCCTACAGTACTACATAATTAGAGAACGTTATCGTTGTCGGATGAAGCGTTGCTTATAAAGTTCTTCTATCTGAACGTTGAATTAGAAACCGCTGAATTGTGAAAATTTAACAAGATGAAACAACTGAGGACTAGAAATTGACATATGTCATATGTTCTTCGCCTTAGTTCTATCATACAATATTTTGAAGGTGATGTTGAACAACTGTTGCAATAATAAACCAATTGTCCTGTTCATTGCCTTTTCGGAGTTGTCAGCGCCGTTTATATTTATTTTTTGAACTAGAAATACTTTTGCCAATAAAAAAATCAGATTTTCTAGAAAAATTTCCATGCAAACAACACTTCTTTATCATTATTTGTTCCTTTTTTTATGATTTTTTAAAGTTTTTACGAACTTTTTCAGCACTTTGTATATGCAAAGATATGTACATGCTTTCTAGATATTCTTTCATCAGATATACGGCAACCTGGAGCAATACGGGAATCTTATATAACGCCTGAATTTATTTTACTTACACCAAACAGACGATGTAAAAATTTATCTTTAATTAATTAACTAATTAATTAAAATTATTTTGGTCTGGTTATTGTCCTAATGTATAGCTGAAGCACATGTCACAAAAGTTTTGTTTTATTACCAACTTGTAAGAAACACTGAACTTTATGTAAAAGATTGTAAAGTGCAACGACTTACCACATACACGGGGCAAGCTATAATATCCGAATAGTTGGCGGCAATTAATAAATTGATTATAATTAATTTCAAACTGATTACAATACATTTCAAACTGATTACAATAAATTTCAAACTAATGACAATTAATTTCAAGTTTATTACAAATAATTTAATTTTAATTACAATTATAGGTCTTGTAGAGGTGTTGAGTGAAATTTAGATGAAAAAGCCAGGTGGTGAAGCTCTGTCGTCCGGATTTTCAGTTTAGATTTTAGTTGGGAATAATGGAACCCAATTATATCCCGTCTTGCCTTACATGCTACTGAAAACGCGGTAGCATTCAAGCTCAATGCATGACATCACATCATTAGTACGTGATGTCATGCATTTAGCATTCAAGCTCAATACATGATAACACGTACCAATGTATCTATCGCCTTTAATATCTTAGTTAAAAGTCACATTTGGATCAAATTGCATCTTCTTCGTCATAGTGATAGAAGAATTTTGGACAAAAACTTATAACGAAACGCTCCAAAAGCACATAAAAATTCATCAAATTGATGAAAGATGTCCTACATCTATCACAATGCTTGTCAAAATACTGCATATAAATCATAGCCACTTGGCAAAACAGGAAATAGGTAGTGCCATTTTATAGAAGAAAAAGCCTTACCTCTATACTTGCCTCTAAACTTGCATCTATATTTGCCTCCAAACTTACCTCTATACAAAAAAAATCAGATTATTTCCAGAACGTTTATTAACATATACTTTATGACGTTTTTCACTATTAATATATCAATCTAGTAACTAAACGTGGTATTGGATAAATTTTGTAGTTTTTACGTTTACACTAGAAACTAAATTTCCGAATTATAAAAAATTTCAGGATTATATTATAATTATATATTTTTATCTGAAATCGGTTAGTAAGAAACGATTTCAGATGAGAATACAAATAATATTTCTCAAAGTAGGGTTCCGCGGATCAGGGTTTCGCGACGTTTCTCTAAGGCAGTGGTTCCCAACTTGTGGTCTGTGAACCACTGGTGGTCCGCAAAGGAGTCCTAAGTGGTCCGCGAGAAGAATCATCGTTTTAAAAAATATATTATTATTAAATATTAAAATTAATTATAAAAATGAAATTGATTGCATATTTGTAGTATTTTACAATCTGACGGAACTTCATAAAACGGTTCGTATTAAAAGTAATTCGTCTTAAGCGTGTTCATCTTAACGAGGTTTGACTGCATTATCATTAAATTTTTTTTTTTTTGCAATGAATGATATTACAAACAAATTTAGCATAAAAAAGACCCGGCTCCCTTTTTTATTAAGGTCTTGCAATCAGCTCGTGAGAATTTTTCAAAGTGGTCCCCGGCTTAAATTGAGTTGAAAACCATTGCTCTAAGGTTTTCCCAAGCAATTTGTAAAGCATCGCGGAAAATTCCAAGAAAACCTGTAAATTTTGAAATTCTTTCCCCACGACAACCCATTAGATTTAATTAACAATAATCAGTGTCTTTCAGTAAAAGGAAGCTATTTTACCTAACTTTTGTCTGATTTATTGATTATTTTTTTGCTTATATCAGAGCAGGGATAAACCATAGCCTTTCAGAGTTTCCTTATATGTTTATATAGGGGTTCCATGGTTAAGTATGTGGTAAGGAAAGGATTTCCTGGCAAAGTATGTAGTAAGAAAAGGGTTTCATGTCTAACCATGTGTTAAGAAAACGTTTCTGTGGCTAAGCATGCGGTAAGAAAAGGGTTTCGTGAGTAGGTATGTGGAAAGAAAAGGGTTTCGTGGCTAAGCATATAATAAGAAAAGGGTTTCATGGTTAGGCATGTGGTGAAAAAAAGGCCTTCGTGGCTAAATATACGGTAAGAAAAGATTTTTGTGGCTAAGCATGTGGTAATAAAAGGTTCCGTGACTAATCATGTGGTAAGAAAAGAGTTCCGTGGCTATGTATGTTGTAAGAAAAGGGTTTCGTGGGTAGGTATGTGGAAAGAAAAGGGTTTCGTGGCTGGATATACGGTAAGAATAGAGTTTTGTAGCTAAGCATGTGGTAAGAAAAGGGCTTCGTGGCTGGATGTGCGGTAAGAAAAGGGTTTCGTGGGTAAGCATGTGGTAAGGAAAGAATTTTGTGGCTAGGAATGTGGTAAGAAAACTGTTTCGTAACTAAGCATGTGGTGAGTAAAGGGTTACGTGGCTAATCATGTTGTAAGAAAGGGGTTTGTAGCTAGATATGTAGTAAGAAAAGGGTTTCGTGGCTAGATATGTGGTAAGAAAAGGCTTTCGTGGCTAGACATGTGGTAAGAAAAGAGTTTCGTAGCTAAGCATGTGATAAAGAAAGGATTTCGTGGGACAAAAAGTTGTTAAAATTAAAGCATCGGTGCCTTGACGGGTTTGAAGCGCGTTTCAATGCGAAGCGAAATTTGAATAACAGACACTTCAGAGAATGCTCTTGCCATATAATTAAAAACAAAAAAAATTACAAAATTTATCACCAGATAGCAATCTGGTAATGATTGAAGTTATTTCCATAATATGTCCAACTCAAATTTATAACAATAAAAAATTCTTCCCAAAACCATGGGTGCATTTTATCGCCATAAGCGTATACAGAAAGTTCGTAAGGGGGGGGGGTATGGGCCCAGTGGGGAGAGTTATAGAGCTACAACTCACATATTCCTATGTTAAATATACAAAATTTCATTGCAATGGGGGGTTACAACCCCCATCAACACCCCCTGCGTACGCCAATGACTATCACTAACATTAAATGTCAGCAACATTGCAGGAAAACGCGCTATTAGTGAAGTTATGATATTAGCACAGTAACGAGGCGGCTTTCAAAGAACTGCAGCGTCAAAATCGCGTAAGACGTTGAACTATGACTATTTGACTATAATAGAAGGTACATTAACAAATCTTAGCGCTAGTTCAGTGATCTTTATTGCTATAGCGCCATCTAGTGACAAATCTTACAATTTTTTTTATAAATTGCAATCATCCTTTGGAGCACCCATACCTAATATTCAAATTTCCCTTCAGTATGAGTGTTAGAACTCGCCCTAGGGCCGTATAAGTACAGATACTTTATTAACTTCTTGTTCATGTACATAGATTTAGTAATGGGAAGAAGGTATTAGGGACACAAGTTTCGGAACATAAACACAATATAATTGTTAGGTGCCTATGCATTTTATAATTTCTTTGGAGCGAAGTTAGTGCAGAAGCAAATGAACCGTTTCACAAAATATCTGAACCCTCATATTAGCATATTATATACGTATGGAGTTAATTAGCCTATTTATATGCAGTCTTGGTTGTGTTCTGTTACAGAGTCTAAATATCCGGCACTTCATTTTTTAGCACGGCTTTGGCTCCGAAAGTCCATACGAAGTTATTTGTAAGACCGTACTTTTGAATAAACTTTTAAATTAATTTTGTCTTGTTAACAAGAGATGAACAAAGAATCATTTCGTTTCATAATCATTACTTTTTCCTTAGTTCGGTATTCAAAGTTGTTGCTGCGACATATCTGCACAAACGTACCAAAAAAATTGATGCAATATGCAAAATACCGTTTTAAACATTCAATCATTCAATGTTTCCTTCTGTATCACCGTTTCACTTCAAAAGAAACTCTTTATAATTTATGCCAAAATCCTGCTCAAGTTAATAAGAATGTCTTCTAAAGTTCCAGTCCAGGAATTTAAAAGTATTGAATTCGTTTTCTCAGAAAAGATAACAGTAATAATAATCATTAATATATAAATGTAATTTTTAATTTTTCACTATGAATTGAAGTTTTAAATTCGGAATATTCGCATCGATACACAAATAAATTAGTTCGCATTCATAACTTTTGGACCGAAAAGTTTTGTGACAAAAATTCTTAGAATTTTTGTATTAAAAATTATGTTCTCTAATATAATCTAAGCGTGAAGTTAACTATTGAATAATAATGATATATTTTATTATAATGTTACATATATAATTTATAATTTTAATATAAAATATTACGTATATAATTTCAAGGAATTTTAATATTTCCATAATCAGGGGTTGTAATTTTATCCAAATGAAATATAGGGTTGCAATAAAAAAGAGCGATTTCCACTTTTCATAGAAAACCTGAAAGTAACCTGAAAGTTTACCTGAAAGTAATCAAAAACTATATTAGCATTAATTAAGAGTATTTTTGACACTGATTACGAAATTGTAAATATTTTGGAGGTGCCACTTTCGGAAGTGACACATTTCGTAACTTCAAATTTCGGTGAAATTTTATGAAAGAAACGTGTTTGCTGCTTTTTCTGCAGAGGGAACCATAGGTAATTTTAAGTCTACTTTCATCTAAAAATGAAAAAATGGAAGCTATACTGCATCTAACGTACATAGGTTAATGCTCGAAAAGCGTCAGAACAAATTCAACTCCAAAAAATCGTTTTGACTCATTTTTTAAAGTTAAATTTTAACATATCCCAGAAACTTTCCAAGCGCGGACCTAAGTGAAGCATAAATTCTATTTTTTTGTGTAAAATGGAATTTAAGCTAGATGTGGTGTCCATTTCAAAAATCGTAGAAAACGTGTTTCTTCCATAGACTCTTATTGAAATTTGAAGTACCGTAAAAGTCACATCTTGACCCCACGAACTGTATAAAGCATTTATACAGATAAATACAGTATATATGCCTTTATACACACACACATACACACAACACACACACATACATACATATGTATATATATATATATGTATGCCTTTATACAGATATATACAATGTATATGCCTTTATACAGATATATACAGTGTGTATGCGTTTATACAGATATATATATACAGTGTATCTGTAATCGAAGTCAAGAATAATCTTAAGTGGAAATAGTGATTTTCGATCCCTCTTAGGGGAAATTTTCTATGGGAAATGGTAATCACTCTTTATAAATTTAAAAGCATCATGGAAAAAAAACGCGGGAAGCTAAAATACTAACACATAGTGTTTAAACGTACAAACTTTAGATCGTAATTTTCGGACACCTACGCTTGAGCTCAAATTAGAGCTTTTAGTGTATAGGAGAATAAGATATGTCGCCCTGTTGTAGAGTCAAACTACGATCTCTCCGTTGGATCCGGGGCGCCTTAACCGCTAGGCTACCAAGGTGTAGGAACGACGCTCCCTCCTCTCTGTATATAAGACTTTTTGTAAGACATTATTAATCTTTCCAGGATTACGTAAACACTTCATTAATGAACTGTTTTGGTAATTGAACCTTTTTCAGTAAATAATCTTTAAATACGTTCGTAAGAGATTAAATGGTCATTCGTAGCTGAGATGGTAGAACCTCCGCCCGGCAAGTGAAAGTCGTTCAGGCCCCACCGAACGCAAAGAACATTTTTTTTCCTCTTTCGAACGTTTCACCATCGAACCATATCAGCGCTGGTATCACAGCACCAAAAACATTGATAAAATCGTTGCTCAATTTAATCTGTTTAGTGTTCCATTTATATATATATATATATATATATATATATATATAAATTTTATTAATGGTTTAAAATTCTATTCGATTACACATCAAACCGTGTTTTAAATAATGCAATGTACCCCATCGGTCAATTTAAATTTTATTAAGGGATTTTTCGCCATATAGGTATTTGTTTTAAGAAGAACCTATTGTGCTAAAATGTAGAGTGAGGAAACTGAATGATAAAAATCTTTTAATCAAGTTCTTTGAAAATGCTTCTGACCGATGAAGCAAAGTCGGCTGAAGGAGTAGAACTTCCTTCTTTTCAGTTCCTCATGCAAACGTTTCTGTTGCTCACAGTAAACTGCAGATGTCCACACAGTAAACTGCAGATGTCCACACAGTAAACTGCAGATGTCCACACAGTAAACTGCAGATGTCCACACAGTAAACTGCAGATGTGATCGTTTGTCCTGTTGCAAGATTTCATTATAGCGCCACATGATGTCCATCATAAACACAGCACAACTTCAGGTGGATGCAGTTCTAGGCTCGATGTGTGCGGAATTGGATCTGCTGTGGACAACCAAAACCTAGAAAGGTTGGGGGTGCTATACGTGACATAGTTCTTATCCAATAATGATTCAAGATTAATAATATTCATTATATACAGAACACCAATGACAGCCAACAAAATCGTTAATTTTCGTTGTCTTTTTTAGGTTTTCTAAATTATTTTAAATAAAATATGAGGAAGACAATATTTTATGGCATCTCATGGTGCAAATACAACGAACAGAGGTTGCCTTTCTTTATCTATTTATTTGGAATGACGTTACCCTATACGCATCCATATTTCTTTTAATTCGGAATTCCGAGAACGATTACTGTTATGTGAAACTCTTCCATTAGCTTTTCCCATGGCTGCGGAAGTCTTGATGATATATTTTCCTTAATTAAGGATAATGTATCATTCTATCATATAATGTAACTCCAATCATACAATTGCCTATTTACAGTCAGTAGTATCTGTTCAAGGTGAAACGTGATAATGCCTATTTACCATGCACAAAGGATTTCAATACATACACCGTTTGTTATAGATTTAGCATTGACTGTTCGACAAAAAAAAACGAAATTCAACTTTCACGTAATTAAACGATGTCTATGGCTTTCATTTTCAATAGCGTATGGGGCAACATGAAATATAAGTGTGTTCCCATTATCTAGAACTGAAATATAGCTATAACTGAATATAGCTATAACTAAATATAGCTACAACTGAAATATCTATAACTGAAAATCTGGACGACAGCACTACATAACGTGGTTGTCCCAGCTGAGCTCCATTCAACACCTCCACAGGATCTATAATTGTAATCAGACATAAAATGATTGCAATCATAAATTCAGATGCAATGTCCCAACCGTCTATGCTTTGGATCAGTTGCCCTGAATTGTATTTCGTGCCTCTCATGCATTGGTTGTAAATACTGGTGCATGCTGGACGGATTTTGAACTAGCGTTATGTACCAAATTTTTGTTTGTTTTGATGGGCACTATCGCCCTTTAAAGTTCTGATTATTAGTTCAAGTACACTCTGTGTGTGTGTGTGTGTGTGTGTGTGTG
>QLNU02015003.1:150552081-150564443 GCA_006491805.2 Dysdera silvatica
GATACCAACTTCAAATAGTACAGGTATATGCACCAACATCAAGCCATACCGACGAAGAGGTTGAAGAATTTTATGAAGAAATCAAAGAGTTACACACCAAAGGGAAACAACATATCAAGCTCATCATGGGGGATTTCAATGCAAGAATTGGACAACAGGAACAAGGAGAGACATCGGTTGGTAAATACGGATATGGGGAAAGGAATGAACGTGGCGATCAACTCATCGAATTTGCAGAAGCTGAAAATCTTAGCATCATGAATTCATTTTTTAAGAAGAAACCGCAAAGAAAATGGACATGGAAACACCCAAATGGGGGAACTAGTGAAATTGACTATATCCTGGCAAACAAGAAATCAATTATTGAAGATTGCAGTGTACTGAACAGATTTAATACTGGAAGTGATCATCGAATGGTGAGATGTAAAGTGCACTTAAATACTAAATTAGAACGACAGAAGCTCATTAGGAAACAAGTAAGTAAGAGGGTGGATTTAAAGAAATTAAAAGAAAATACCGAGGCATTCAAGTTGGAATTAAAAAATCGCTTTTCTGCACTGGAAGGACTTATTGATGAAAGTGATATCTCAGAAGCAAATGAAAACATTGTTAAGACAATAGTTGAAACTGCTGGGGAAATTGGTGGTGTAACCTGTAAAAAGCACAATAGCAAATTATCTGAGAAGACGAAACAGCTCATGAAAAGGCGAAGAGATATGAAGGTGGACAATCAAAATACCAGTTCCAGGATTGAGTACATAGAACTTTGTAAAACTCTGCGCAAAAGCATGAAAGAAGACATAAGAAAATTCAACTGTGAGCTAGTAAGGAAAGCCATTGAAAATAACAAGAGCCTTAGGGTTGTTAAAGGAAGTTTATCTGTTGGGAAGAAACACATCATTGCATTAAAAGGAGAGGATGGCACCGTAACAAGAAATAGGGAAGAAATACTTAGAAGAGTTGAAGAATTCTACAAAAATCTATACGAAAGTAACAGTGGATTAAACGAAGACATTGAAATAGTCGAAGGAACAGCTCCTAAAATCTTAAAAGAAGAAGTTTCATTTGCAATAAAAAGTATGAAGAAAGGAAGAGCCCCTGGTGATGATGGTATTACATTAGATATCCTAAAAGAAGCTGGAGAATATGTAGAAGACATACTTGCAAAATTCTTTACCAAATGTCTTAACAGCGGTAACATACCAAACCAATGGGATTCTGCAACAGTAATTCTTTTGCATAAAAAAGGTGATAAAGAGGATTTGAAAAATTACCGACCAATTAGCTTGTTACCTGCTATTTATAAAATCTTCACAAAAGTGCTAACACATCGCCTGAATATGAACTTCCATTGTGTGTTGCATTTATTGACTATGAGAAGGCCTTTGACTCTATTAAAACATCAGCAGTCATCAACTCTTTAAGATCAACAGACATTGAGGATGTGTACATTGACATGGTGAAACGTGTGTATAAAAATGCAAGTGCAAAATTTCGGTTACATAAAGATACCAAAACTATCAAAATTGGTAAAGGTGTGAGGCAGGGAGATACCATTTCTCCAAAACTTTTTACTTCAGCTTTACAGATGATTTTTCAGCAGATAAATTGGAATAACAAGGGAATAAAAATAAATGGTGAATATTTAAATCATCTGCGGTTTGCTGATGACATTGTTATTTTTTCAACGAACCCATTAGAACTCCAAGACATGGTACAAGAGCTCTCAACTAGAAGTGAAGAAGTTGGACTCAAGATGAACCTACAAAAAACTAAGATCATGTTCAATAATTTTGTAGAGGAAACAAAAATACAAGTTGACAACATTGAGCTAGAAATTGCTGATTCATATATTTACCTTGGCCAGCTGATTTCAATGGATGGCAACATTATGAAAGAACTCAACAGACGTATTAAACTTGGCTGGAGTGCATTTGGAAGAAACAGTTTTATCCTGAAGGGGAAATTGCCTTTGTGTCTAAAAAGAAAAGTCTTCAACCAGTGTGTATTGCCAGTCCTCTCTTATGGATCAGAGACATGGAGTCTAACAGTTGGAGCAATACGAAAGTTACAGACAACGCAAAGGAGCATGGAGAGGTGCATGCTTGGAATAACTAGGAGAGATCGAAAAAGAAACACTTGGGTGAGAGAGCAAACTAGAGTAGAGGACATCATTGTTAAAGTAAAAGGGCTGAAATGGCGATGGGCTGGGCATATTGCAAGAAGAACTGATCAACGATGGACAACAGAAATTCTGAACTGGATTCCAAGAGACCACCGAAGACCTAGAAAACGTCCTCAAACTAGATGGGTGGATGAAATAAGAAAACAGGTTGGGGTGACGTGGAAGCGAATTGCTCAGGATAGACTTGTGTGGAAAGCATTTGGAGAGACCTTCATCCAGCAGTGGATAGATAATGGTTGAATATGATTACATACATTTTTTTCATTAATTTTTAATCCTCGTGACTCTTCTTCGTCAGAGAAAATAAAGAAATATAGAATTGGCGCCTTGGGTAATCTTTTAGTTCATAGTCGCAAATATTAAAATTAGTTTATGTTTCACTGAGTCATGAGTTTTCAGTTGGATACGACGTTCAACTATCTATTTTAATGCAATACAAACAAGGAGAAGATTTCTCCATGAATTTCATGCGGTACTAAAACAGTCGGAGAAATTATATCGCAGACCAAACTAGAATAAATTTAAATGCTAGATAATGTTTATTCGATTTACTGCATTATTTTTTTTTTAATCCTTAGCAGAAAATTTTCGAATATTCCCCAATCTATAATCCTTTCCTATCGGATAACTTCAAGGGAACATTTGTAAGGTATTTTATTACCATTTTTAGGGTTAACACGATTTCCAATTGATCGATACACGAACCTAAATCTCCTAAAAAAAGTTGGCGCATATCCGTCAGTTTGTTGCCATTGTATCACGTGATCGTGGTTGCAAATTGTATTTATTGGCGACATTTTAAAAGTTGCGCCAATGTTTACATTCGTCAGATAATCGCGGATTGTTAATTATTTTTATGCCGAAACGGAGATTACTGCGCCAGTGAGGAAAACCGGAATTATACAACAAATGGTGGGCTAATGCTGAGGCCTAAAATTGTAGGGTTTCTACACGAAACCGCCGAGCCATGTTTTGAATTTTTTTTCTGGGGATTAAAATGGGTAACGTTTTCGACACCTACGTTTAATTTCAAAGTAGAGTTGTTATTGTTGTTTTTGTTTTTAAAGATGAAAAAAATACACCGATCCCATGAAAACAAGTTGCAAAAACGTGCCCCTGTGGTTCCATGAAGTTGACCAATTGGCAATTCGATTGATCCCGAGAAGGGTTAGTATCATCTTCGAAACCTTACATACGAAGAAAGAAATCATCGTTCTTGTGTCCCGGGTGCCGAGAAAGTTCAGGCGCTCTGATTCATCCTTAGGATCCTAGGCTTCCGCATTACAAAAAAGTAGAAGTTTGAGCTAAAACATGGGTGTCAGAAACGTCGTCCATGAAGGAGGATTTTACCAAACATATAAATCATGTGTTTTTTTTTTCAATTTTTTTTATTTCCAACTCATACAATCTTCGCTGAGCTAACTATTTTAGTCTTTGACGGTTTAAACTGTCATATAATTTTACTGACTACTCTAATTATGCTCCATGTGAGACAGGGACGTAGCGATATAAAAATTAGAGGGAGCCTCTTGCAGTTTAAAAAAGATCCAGTATTTCAACGTTAAAGAGAACAATTTACTTTCGTTATTCAGTGGAGGGGGTTGGAGTCTCCCTTTTCTATACCACTGATAAAAGACGTTAAAAAATTGTATTCAATGAGAGCGACGGTAAAAGCTTTTCATGGATAACAACTTCATGTGTGTATTTTTAATTAATTTAACAAGGTAGGAGCTGCAAATATATTAATTTTTGCATATAATATAATGAGTAGCAAGCTGCATATAGTATAACAGTTAATAAGCTGCATATAATATAATTAATAAGCTGCATATGATATAGTTAATGAACTGCATATTATATGATTAATAAGCTGCATATAATATAAGTAATAAGCTGCATATAATATAACAATTAATAAGCTGCATATATGATAATAGGCCTAATTAATTCTATAAATGAGCTTAGGTTGCCAGCGCCCTGGGAAAGATAAGTATTGCGCCCGCTAAAATTCGTTAGCACCCCCTTCCACCAGTTCAATATTGAAATCTTGCGCCTCTAAAAATTTTGCGCCGCACACTACGCCACTGAATAATAGAAAAAAAAAAGATGGGCGAAAATCACCCCGAATCTACTCTTTAATGTGAGATTAAAAGATGGAAAGAAGAACGAAGTTGAGGTCTCGTCAGCCGTGTCTCAATAGCTTAGTGGGCATGACGTCAGCCACCTGAATGGCGCAGAATTGAGACGAGGATGGTTATTTAATTTCGAATTCTTATGAATTAAACAGCTCTAGCCTGGAAAGAGTAGGTTTCCGAACCCAATTTACTTCAAATAAACATCTGCACAGAAGGCAAAGTCATTTCTTATGGCTGCAAGCATAGGCGTATCAAGAGGGGGGGAGCTGATGTGGCTACAGCTACAGCTCCTCCCGAAATGAGGAAGTGGGGAAAAAAAGTGAAAAACGAAAAACTAAACTAAAAAAAAGAGCATTTATAACTGCAAAATAATTTCCACTCACCAAGAACATTTTAATATGAATCATTCATTTCTGTAAATATTTTTGCTTGGGTACTTGGTTATAACAGCCCAAAAAAAACTGTAGCTATAAATTATCCATCCACCAACAGATGGCAATAGTGCACCGCATGATCTACTTTTTCAATTTTTATATCTTTTTTTCCCTCTCATGCAGACGCATGAAGGATTACTCTATCGGCCACGAAATTTGGACTCGCTTTTGCTTTTATAATTTTAATCTATAGCAGTTTATCGAAATATGAAGGAAGGAAAGTGTTGAGCTTGCCAGCAAACAAAAAGTGGAAAAAATGAAATCTTTGTGGAAATCTACATCGAATTATTTCTTTCCAATAGAGGATGCAAAATGTTTTAAGCGCCAGTTTCAACGCCAATGGCGTGATATATATAAGTGGCTGGCTTATTTAAAATTACAAAATGGCCTTTATTGCAAGCCTTTCATGCTTTTCTTGTATAAAAGTACTGTTGGCAAAGGTTCTCACCAAAAACCTATTATTTGTGCCACAAAATCATTCTACTATTTGAAGAAAGCTGTTGAATACTTCAAAGATCATCAGTTGACCGAATATAATAAAAATGCAGTTTTGAAGGTAAAACGACGCTGTGGCTATTGTTGAAGGAAAAACGCAATGTATCAAAAAACAACTGGTTTCTAAAAAGAAAAAAGACGCTGTGAAAATAACCGGTTAAGACTGGGTGGAATTGTTGGAACCAATCGATTTTGCGACGTGCAAA
Source organism: Dysdera silvatica (assembly GCA_006491805.2). Taxonomy (NCBI): domain Eukaryota; kingdom Metazoa; phylum Arthropoda; class Arachnida; order Araneae; family Dysderidae; genus Dysdera; species Dysdera silvatica. The sequence continues at coordinate 150,557,537 of QLNU02015003.1, forward strand.
ATACCCCTTTGAGAGGCTATTCCGACTGGGGACGCATTTCGCTCTCAACGCCTTTAAAAAATGATGGCAATTTCCGTAGCTTTCTAAGTCTAAGTTGAGACTTCTTAGTTTATTCTAAAAGTTACGAATGATGAAATAATTGATCATTTTGTAGGGTCTGGAAATGCAAGAAATCTTCAGTTAAATATTTAGAACAAATTTCATTATACAACTGAATTTAGACACAAAAGAAACTGTCCTTTTTTCCCACAGTTCAAAGCCATTATATAGGACTGTATACTTTTTTAAAACCGTTAATCCAATTTTTACCAATGTAAACTAAATATTAAGCATAAAAATTCAGCGTGTTTCTCATGTGTAAACTCAAATTTTATTTTTATTTTTTCGTATTCTCACATTGTTAATTAATTCGACATGGAATAAAATTTCGGCGTGTTTAGGCATTTTAGCATAATTATTTATTCAATGTTTCAGCTCATGATCTAGACCAATGACTTCATTATCATTCAATTAATCGATTTTAGAGATGCGGAAGATAAATAAAAAAAGTTTACTCTTAAATTAATATATATTAAATGGTGGAATTTAATAAATATTAATTAATCGCTCAATAAATTGATTTGAATTAATAAATATGGAGTAATCAACTATAATTAATAAATATGGAGTAATCAATTAGAATTAATAAATATGGAGAAATCAATTAGAATTAATAAATATGGAGTAATCAATTAGAATTAATAAATATGTATTAATGAACTATAATTACTACATATTTATTAATTATAAATATGTATTAATGAACTATAATTAATAAGTACGGATTAATGAACTATAATTAATAAATATGTATTAATGAACAGTAATAAATATGAATTAATAGACATGATTAATAAGTATGGATTAATGAATTATAATTAATAAATATGGATTAATGAACTATAATTGATAAATGTGGATTAATGAACTATAATTAGTAAATGTGGATTAATGAACTATAATTATTAAATATGGATTAATGAACATAATTGATAAATATGGATTAATGAACTTTATAATTATTAAATATGGATTAATGAACCATAATTATTAAATATGGGTTGATGAGCTATAATTATTAAATATGGATTAATGAACTATAATTATTAAATATGGATTAATTAATAAAAATTAGTATACATAGATTGATTAATTAAAATTAATAAATATAGATCAATTGATTGCTTAGAACAGATAAAATTTTCGGAATCGGACATTTCAAGCTTAGCCTCTTCCAAAATCAAATGCTGCGTACGCCACTGGCTGCAAGGATAATTAATTTTGGTCTATGATTTGGGTTATCCATCTCAAAGAGCCGCGACCTTTTTTGTAAATTAGTACTGTTGGGATTTATAAGCCCTGAAATTACGAAAAACCTTTTTGTAAAACTTGTTTACAATCCAAGTTCGGTGGTTCAACCATGAGATTGAAAATTTCCACCTGAAATTCGTTAAATTATAAACGGCTTAAAAGCTATTTACTTTCTCTTTGCAATTCACATAAACTCCGTCGTTACATAAGCGAAGAAATAAATTTGATGTCGCAAAAATGAGATTAGTTTACACAAGGGGATCTGTCGTAAAAGCGAGGGCCGTAAACCAGGAGATAATCCGAATATTTTTTTTTTATTATTTGGGATTTATTTAGTTTGGGTCGTTTGTCTGAAACCAAAAGTTTTAGAGATCCGATGCGACTATTTTAGAAAATTTTTGCTGTTAATATTTTTGCGGTTTAAGTTTTAGGTCTTCGCACAAAAAATTACGTTAAGAATGCTTACATATTGCATAATTCTTTTTCGGCATGAATACATCTAGAAGTTCATTCTAATACTAGGTGGCATTCCTGAAATCCTGCTGTAAATATTATATGTCGATAAAAACAACTGAATAAACGCTGAAACTACAAGTCCGACTGGAATAGTTTTGCCATCATTCTAATCGACATATATTTCCGTTCCTGCTAAAATGCGAAGTCACTGTCGAGCATGCGCGTTACGCGAGAGGCGAGGTTCGACATACAGCAGTCAATTTGGGTGTCCATGGAAATTTCCAATCTGTGTAGTTCATGACTCCAAGCAATTGCTTCGCTGGTTTTGTTCTCAAACGATGGACATCGATTAGATCTATGAGTTTCATGTATAATCCAAAACATTAAATCAGGCTTAGAGTGTGAAAAAAATTCAGACGAAAAAGTAAAATTGAAAATTTGTGCACTGTCGGCCAAAACTCACGCAGAAGCAAACATAAAAAAGACGCATAGTATCGCAAAGAGCGTCTCAACAGATGTCCAGAGTTATTTCATTGTCAGTATCTGAGAAGGTCAGGAGACATAGCGCACGCAAAAATGTTAACGTCGGCGGCAAGGTCAATAAAGGCAACGAGTTCAATGATAGTTTCTTTGTAAGAAGAAATGCATCGATCCATTTCTGAGTTCCACTGAATCCCGTGGCCTCAAACGTCTTTGGATTGGAAACGTACATACATCAGTCCCTCAACTATGTATCCCGTCACAAATTTGGTTTTGTATCGTCATGCAAAAGATACATGAAGATCTCTGAAGTATCATCCAGCACTGAAGTGAATTTCTAGACGTATTCGCATCAATCCCTCTACTGTGCTTCCCGTTACTCTCACATTTTTTTTTATTTATGTGCAGTATTTTACTGCTGCCTGCTTGAAGTTTGATGCTTTGTTTTCTATACAGAACATATTACTTAACATAATTTAAAAATTATTTTTCTTTTTTCAAGATTTATATTTTAGCGTGTTTCTCTACCCATTTTTTAAAGTTTACCATCATCAATAATCAAATAGCGAAACAAGCAAGTGAAAGAAAATCGCCTAAGGTCGATATTTAAATTTAGCGGGTTTCAATTAACATTAATTCGCAACTGGCGAATCCGAAACTCGCTAATTCGAAATTCGCTAATCCGAAAATTTCTAATTCTCAAGTAACTCGGTAGGTTTTCAACGTTAACAACAACCATAATTATTGCATTTACGGAAGACCTTTGCCTTGTCCTTTTCATTGCGTATAGACAGGCAGACAGAAAAACCAAAAGCAATAGTGGGTTTAATATCTATTGAAACCTGCTAATAAAAATTTATACAAATTCCAGGCCCAAAACTCGTAACAACGTGGTTTAAACGCGTAGTTTAAGCTGAAATTCAACACGTTTTGAACAGAAAAAGGCTGTTTTTCGTCAGATGATATTCGGAGTAAACTCACTAGTAAACGTAGGAATATCTTATCCGTCACTGTAAATGTTCTTCACGAGATAACCATGCCTTCTATCATGAGAAAAATTTGGCATGAAGGGAAGATTTAGAAAGTAGATATCCCTCTCTTTCTCCCTCGCTTGGAAAATCGTTTTGTTTCATAATATTTTAAAGTATGAGAAACGTTGTTATTAATTGTTAATACTTTACGTTTAAAAATTTAGGCTAAATTTTTGATTATAAAATGACAATAGCTATCACATACTCTGAAGATTTGTATACCCACCCAGGAACTGATAGAAGATACTGCATGAAAATGATCAGGATTTTTCGTCATTTCTTTTCGCAGCAATATATTTTCTATTACTTTTATCCGTTTAAATTAAAGTCGGTATGACGAATAACCTCACAATATTCTCGCCTCAACTTTAACTAAGTTTAGCAAAAGGACTTTATCACATGAGAAAAATTATCTGCCGTCCAGGAGCAAGTGAGCGATGTTAAGTAACAATGTTAAAAATGGTTCTTCGAGGAAATTATGACACCAGAAGGGCATGATTCATGTATATGCAGATATCCCATGTCGCCATTTTGATTAATCGGCACGTCTTGCTTTGTTTACCTCAAAAATATTCAATGTCTCCTCCACTATATGGCGTACCAATTCGGAGACTGCCGAAGCAAAACGAAATGTTGCAACGGTCCCCTGGAGGCCCTGAAACACGTTCTCTCATAAATTAACCGGGGCTGGGAGGAGTTACCTCCGGTTTGGGCAACAAGGCTTATAAATGCCAACATTACTAATTTGCAGTCAGACACCAAGATAGAACTGACGATCCTACCAGGGAAGTCAGCAAGTACCATGGGTTTCTATGAATTTCTTCTATCAAACCCTTTATTTCTTTCTTTCTGTTTCCTGATGCTTTTTATCAAGGTAAGGCGGAGGAAAAAAAAAACAGAGAGAGAGAGAAAGAGAAAAAAAAAAGGCGCCCCTACGTGATCGCTTCTCCTTAGATACTCTATGCATTATTGAATTGGAAGAAAACAACGTTCAGGGGTAGAGCGCGAATGTGGCTAAGGTTTGTTTTTTTTCTCTCTCAGATACTTCCATTGTTTGTTTTCTGCAAGAATCAACGAATTTCGCCATTGTTTCCTTATGGTAGCAGTTTTAATTTATATTTATAAAGCTTTTGAGGTAGCTATATATAAAGCTTACGTTTGGAAAGTAAATAATTGCCGAAATTTTACAATTCTGTATTTAAATTTAATTTTGTTTCTCAAATTCGCAGCTTTCGGGATCTGCGGTTCCTTTCTGAAATTTTATTTATTTTTTGAGCTACTGCTCTCGTTTAGATGAGCCATTTTCTTCGATATACGAATTGGGAAAACTAACTTAAAATACCTTTTCTAAAAAACTAATTCTGAGTGTATATCATGTCACGAAAAATATGGTATCTCTAAAGGAAAACCGAGACTACACAAATTCACGTAGTTCAAAAGTTTAATTAATTTCTGACAACTGTTTCAATAACCGTGATCATTAAGCATGATATCAGCATTATCAATTATGTGTATGGTTCCACAAACTTGAGGTTAGTTGGAGAGGGAAAACTTCTTGTATAAGTTTCACGTTGTGAAATAAAAATTTATAGCCAGGTTTCACGAAGTGTTTTGGCAACAAGGTTTATTATAGAGTTCTTGTTTTCGAACTTAAGCATCTTGTTCTTTTAGCATAATGAAAAGGGTTCACCATGTTGAGCTAATGTAAATACGTTTGTATTGCCACGGAATGGAGTAAATTCCCCAAAAATTGAATTCTTGCATGGGATCATTGAGCTTGGAGAAACCTAGTTTATTAATAAGTGCGAAGACCACTTGAACATTGAATTTCCAGAGGCTATAAGCATACTTAGAAGACATTTTTGGCACGAAGGCCATGCAGGCTGTTTTTAAAAAAAGTGAAGAGATACCGGAGAAAGTCGAAATCAGTTTAGAGCATTGGGATTTATTCAAGGCGCAATTAATGGCGGAAGGTTCAAATTCGCGATTTATTGCGATGCCACGAATGCAGTTGAGATGACATTTGAATGATTTATTCGTGGATAGAAATTTAAGAGATCGGGGAACCAACTAATAAAATGTGCCGATATTTGGTACTTATGTATGTGCGGAAGGATGGTGTGGCGGAAGGCAACTTGAATATAGTTTTCAGTAAACACTTGGAAGGAAGCTTGAGGAAGTTTGTTCGAAGAGAACATCTAAGAAAGGAACGGAACAGTTGTGTTATTCTTTGAAGGTGAATTTAATGTGTGGATCCACAGAATTTAATATGTCGACAATTACAGAGAGACCTGTGCTGATACCCGGGAGATGGTGGATGAAATAAGAAAACAGGTTGGGGTGACATGGAAGCGAATTGCTCAGGATAGACTTGTGTGAAATGCATCTAAAGATCTCCTTCCAGCAGTGATTAAATAATTGTTGCATATGGTGATGATGATACGTATCAAGTGGTTAAATATATCATGGCTACCAGGAGATCTTTGTAAAGTAAATAGTCTGAAGACAATGATAATGAAAAAGCGTGAATCTGTATAAGAACGGAAAAACAAAATTGTTATATTAAAGAAATGTACCACTCATGAGAAATCATGAGTAAACGACGCGATATGGTGAACTTTGAAGGCGGAATATTTACATACGCTTGCGGCAATGGTGCAAGAATTAAATAAAATAACCGAACTTGTGTTACTTAAATGAGAGCGGCAGTTGCCGAAGTGTGCACAGAATGGACCAGCAGACAAAAAAGTTGGGTTTGAACGTAAAGTCCGCGATCGTGAACTGCAACTATATGCTGAAGTGGAACTGAGAGTGGGAAGACTTGCTTAGTTCAAATAACTCGCAAAATTACGCTGAATTGCAGACAATCTAAATCAAGAAAAAATTAAGATGGCCTCAATGAACGGTACACTGTGCATTACACTGCATGGGCTGCAGAAGCAGAAGGCTGTCCATAAGCCATTGCACAGTAAATGTTTCAGATGAGTCATGTTAGCTGATGAATCATGGTTGCTTGAATTTTTATGACGCAAGGAGCTGATGAATGATGTTTACAATTATACCATACGGATGGTAGAGCGAAGGTATGGGGATAATATACGGAAGCACGTTTCCACACTTCGGGCTGGTAAAAGCAAACTAATGTTATGGGACACCTTTTCATGTGAGCTTCTGAGTCCTTTAATCGATGTGAAGAAAAGTGACGTACCAAAGTTATTTAAATGTCCTTGGCGATCAAGTGCACCCATCGATGTTCACAGCTTATCCCAAAAGACATTGATACATCTAGAAGAACAATACTCCATGTCACACTGTTCATGTTATATGTGAAGATTTGAGGAGCATGACGAAATTCTTTTTCTGTTGTATTGACCGCCCCAGTTTCACATGTAAGCTATATGGAATGAGGTCAATAGAAGAATCAGTCAAACGGATTTGTTAATACCAAACTTTAAGGAATTGAAAGATCAAATTCATCGCATTTAGACTAATATTCCTCATGAAGCACACCAAGAGTTGGAAGAATTTTTGGAAATAATAATTCAAGCGGTGTTAATGACAAAAGTGGTCAAATGAAGTGCAAACCTGCT
>QLNU02015003.1:150572465-150602764 GCA_006491805.2 Dysdera silvatica
GTTTTCAAGCTATAGTATATGCTTTGCGCCAGAATCCTACCATATGGAATAGTGACTAACAGACGTGTGTTCTGTTTAAAATATTTGAATGTGTCACCGATTAATTTCTTGTAGAAGACACAACACTATTTATATATATATTATAACTATATATATTTCTTGTAATATATACATACACAAATTATTTTTCGTAAAAGGGGGCCCCGAGACTTTCCGTTACGCCACTGAATAAAATAACTACAGATGTATTTTATCAGGCCGAGGGACGCTAGTAAAGTACTAGTGCTCAATGTGAATTTTGAAAAACAGCTGATCTACAGCTGTTTTTTTTTAAATTCATAGTAAGCACTAGTACTTTAATAACGCCCCTACTGATGAAAAAATATACATGTAGGTATTTTATTGCTAGTAGTAAGTTTCTCCTATTTTTCTATAATTACAAAATTACAAATATTGTAATTTTGAAAATTTTCAGTTGAACAAGGATTAGTATATTATTTAATGAAAGACATCGTAATGAAAAAAAAAAGGCAGCAACATGCAATAATAGACAAGTCTGGAATGTGGGGGGTCACAATGCGTAAGAATAAAATCTTACCTTTGAGTCGAATTTTTTTAATATCTCTTGAATCAATAGCGTTCCCATCATGAAATTTTGAGTAAATGTGTAGAATGTTATGGTATATAATATATAATTTCTTGAAAAAAATAAAATGACCCTATTTTGAAAACTTCAAGGTCAAACTTTTCTTTTCAATTTATTTAAAATAATTCTGCTTATAATACTTACTTTTGTTACATATTTAGAAAAATCTTTAAAAATTCATTCAAATGTGACCTCCTTTATCTTTGTAGATTAAAAACGAAAAAAATTGTCAATTTTGTAAAGCATGATAATCCAAAACAGGCCCATTTCAGTGACTTTTGACCCTTGACCATACTTGGTCTATTTGACGGATGAAGTTAAAATTTGAGATATTTTCAAAGCAATCACTGGGTCATCAATTTGACAAAGTTTCAGGGAAATCTAAAGGGGTCGGGTTGTGAATCATCAAAATTTTGGGTGGTTTGACGTGGAATGACCCAAGTGAGAATTGGATTGTAATCCTCAAAGTATGAGGAAAGTCATTTTTGCAGCTGCAGCACCTCGCTTTAAACGAGAACCCTCATTGCGCATGCCCAGTAACGGCGAGAGAAGGTAGTTGCTATGCCAACAGTGTACTGCAAGGAAACAGACTTTAAATTCATAGGCGCTGCACAATGCTTTATTGGTATCCGACATCATCATCATCATTCTATTTCTATAATTTTCGGCTTTTCAGAAAAAAAAGTGTTCATTTATGTTGCTTTTTTGTTTTCTGCCAATAAATTACTGTTTAGCCTTTATTTGTTATTATTATATTTAATTCGTAAAAACCAAATTCAATAATTGACAAAAATAATCACAAATTGTCACTAAAATTCGCACAAATAAATCTTTTCTATTTTCAAGTATACCATCCAGACTTCAACAAGAAACCAGCCAGCACGCGGTAAGAATAAAATCTTCCAGCGTTGTACTGAGTAGGGCTGATAATTAATGTTTACTGAAACGGAACAGACTAATGCTGAAATTCTTTCCTGAGAGCATAGACATTATTGAGAAAATTTTTTAATTTAACAAAAACTATAGATCATATCACTCTCATATCATCAACAAGTGGCAGGAGAGAAATTTACCTGTTTACCTCAAGAGGCATGAAGTAGTAAATTTCTGTTGCCACTCTAAATAAGAAAAAGTTGGGAAGTAGTAATTGCCAAGCAAATCGCGATGGCCCAGTGGTCAAGCTACTAACTTTGAAAAAAATGTGGCTTAACGAACAGGTTAAAAAACATTTATTTTCTTGCAAAGTCAACATACATGAGTTAATAAGTTTCGAGAAACAATACAACTAAAAGAAAACGAATAATCAGTCGTAGGTAGCAAACTGAAAACGCACTTTACTTTCTAGAAAAGAAGGCACTATGAAATATGTAATTGTTCAGCTTCCAGACACTAATTTTACAAAGTGTCATCTTCAGCCTCTATTTACCTTAGTTCGTACACAAAAAATAAAACTAAGCATAAAAAACTAATGATTTATAAAAACGTAATTATTGATGAAAACTAGTAACTTATAAAAATAACTAATAACCGATAAAACAAACAAGTCGCATATAGCGAACGGAGTACCAGCTGAAACGAATTAAAAATTGCATTTTAACGAATTAAAAAAATGTATTTTCTTATGTGTTATATTTTATTTTATCCCACTTATAGTTTAGTTATTTCTTCTTTTCTTTGAAGGATGGGGTTACGTACACCAATGGAGGAGTCGTCATTATTTTCCTAAAATATTCGGCGTGTTTTAGATTTCCTCGCCCCGTGGGTTGGGGATTATATATTTCACTCCCCGTACTCTCCTGATCGTCGAAAAAAGCTACTAAAGGAGGACGGAGTAACCACCGGTATAATTATACTCGTATAAGTGGCTCCCCTCATCACAATGCCGGATTCATTTATGGTCTCTAGGCCGAAAGGATATATACATACATATTTATGTAATTTTACAGTTTCTAATGAAGTTCCAAATTCGCGGTAGAAATATCTGATGCTGTAAATTATCAGTATTTTAAACACAAGAGGGTTCTGTTGGGTCCTAAGCTCGGGCCTACTTGGCCTGTACGTAAATCCGGTGTTACCTCATCAGTCAAAATTCGACCGCGCTCTACTGAGAACGCCGAATTGCTCATCTGTAGCCAAAATTTCCACCAATAAGTGAATAGTGAAGTTAAGCTGTGGTTCGAAATCCACGTTGAATTGTATTTCCGGACTCTTGGTAAGTTGACTAATGTTTTATAAATAAGCAACATAAACCTACCTGTGCTGAGCATTACAACAACAAATAGTCAAACAATTTTCATGAGATTCCATACAGAAAATATTCCCAAGCTTAGAAATTGATTTTGCTATCCCCATTAACAAGATGGCGATTGGATGTTAAATAAATGTAAGTATTCATAGAGATTATATATAAGAGAACGGCCATGACGTTACGGCTGCTAGAAGAACCAATACTATGTAGAGTGAGGACAGAAGAACGTTATAGAAAAGCACGTAATTTTTGTAACTTGGCGGACATGAATATCATACGAACGTCGAAAATATGTCTATATTGTGCTACATCCTACGGACCATAGGCGTACGCAGAAAGTTCGTAAGGGGGCTACTCAATAGGGGGGGGGTTACAATGCTACAATTCACATATTCCTATGCAAAATTTCATTGCAATGGGGGGGGGGTTAAACCCCCATTAACACCCACTTGCGTACGCAAATGCTAGAGGTGTCCGAAAAGAACATCATAGGGACATACCAAAACGAATATCCTACGAACGTCAGAAATATGTCCGTATTTTGCTACATCCTAGAGGCGTCCGAAATAAACATCCTAGGAACGTCGGAAATGAACATCCTACGGACGTTCCAAAAAGACGTCCTACGGAATCCCGAAATAAATATCCTACGGAAGTTCCAAAGCGGACGTCTTACGAACGTGCGAAATATGCCCGTATTGTGCTACATCTTAGGAGCGACCGAAATAAACGTCCTAGGGACGTCCGAAATAAACATCCATCCTACTGACGCTCCAAAACGAACGTCCTGTTGACTTCCGAACTATGTCCGCATTGCGTGTGGACAAAGTATGGACAGAAGGGACCAAAAAAGGACGTCCTGGGGACATTTTGTGCTATCCGGGATATTGGGGCCGTGTATATTATTGTTATAAACAGACTGAATTTTTTAAAAGTTTTACACAGTTTTTCTTAGACTGTGGCCGGGGGCATCTAAACAAGACCTTTGGAACACTCTGTCCTGAAATTACTTCACTCTCGGCGATAGAGGTCGATAACAAATGCGGAGAAATCTATAAAACTGTTTTACTAAATTCTGCTCTAATACAACCATTGGATAATATTAGTCAGTATATGGCACTATCAAATACGGTATCTGCGTAATGGCAAACGCTTTAAAACGATCGTGGAATATTCGAAGCACAATCTGAATCACTCAAGAAGAGGCGTGGAAGGATTTATTGCCCAAGTATAAACTTCACGCTTTCGAATAATCGTGAATTTCGGAGTAACCAGCGAGGCAACCGAATACCTCCATTTTCAGACCCTTCTCTTCTAACGACCTCCGGAGCACTAAATTTTATGGGAATACTCTTGCTCCTCCAGATATCTGAGGAGGCCATCAAGTATATGACTACATTCTGCAGTTCGGATAAGAGTAGACCCATGTCCAGTGCTGAAAGCGTTCATTTGGGAGCTCTGCATTTAGGTTTCGTGTATTGTAAATCCATAGTTTAAACCTGTACTGACATCATGTGTAAATTCCAAAAGTCTTTGTATGTTCCTCTTTACAGATTTATTTGTGACTAATGACAATGATTTACCTTAACTCGTGCCATATCCTGCAAGCTTGTGTTCGAATCTACGTTTCATTCTTTAATTAACGTTTTAATATTAAAATCATCATATATTTATTTTAGGTTTCACTCGATTATTAAGTTCTAAACAAACGCATGTATTTTAATAATAATATATATTATTATAATAATAATATATATATTATTATAATAATAATATATATTCATTGTAAAAAATAATATATATAATATTATAATAATAATAATAATAACAATATATATTATTATTATAATAATAATTATAATGTCGTTATACGTAATAACAATATATACATTCCATTATTATAATAATAATTATAATAATAATTATAATAATAACAATATATATTTGTATTGTGGTGTAAATAATAACAATATATATTTATTATAATAATAATGTGTAATATGGTAAATAATTATAGCAATCTAGAGCTTTTTCTTTATTACATTTATTATTTATAATGTTTTACAGTTTAATGTATTATCAGATTTTACAGACCAAAGAAATTTTTACATGAAATAGTATATTAATTCTATTCTTAATAAAAGCTTTTTATTATATATATATTTTTCTAGAATGGCTGCATAGAAATTTCTCTATTTAGTTAACTTTTGTGATACATTTAGCTGTAAAACAAAATTGGCTTTGTTACATTTTGAATTTCATGTTTTATAAAATTTTACATGGTTTCTTTTTTTTTTGGTTATTTTTGATGGTTATTTCTTTCTTAAGAATTTTATTTGAGTATTTGATGTGTTTTGTTGCATCGTAATTCCTATTATTACTATGCCGTTGGGTAGAAATATAACCATATAAGCTCCTTTTCTCTTCTCGATCTGGGTTAGTGGTATGCGTTGCACAAATTAAAGAATAATGCAAATCTACGTTTATTTGGCGTAATGATAACTAGCGCCGATGTTATATCGTGATTAGGTGGTGATGATACGTTCGAAGAAATGGTATTTCTGCGTTCGTTGGGACTTAGACTCCATTTCCACTTTCCGGGAGGAATCTCTACCATCTTCAGTAATGTCTTTATATGCGTTCGTAAGGGAGTTGCGTATTGCCGGAACGGTTGCTCAGATGGGCGGCAGGAGTGGGAGTTCGTGGTTCAGTACTGAAATATTTTTCTTTCGGACGTTCATCTAATCCACTCCTCTTATCGGCTCTGGAGATCACTACGTCAATAAAATTTGGTTTATATTGTTGTTTTAATTTAATGTAGTATTTATTTGTTAAAATACTGAAATTTCTTTGTTAAAAGTTTTAAAATTGATAGATTACAGAATAAGAAAACTTCAGTAAAGTCTTTATATACGTTCGTAAAGAGATTATATATTGTCCTTCGTAGCTCAGTGGGTAGAGCCTCCGCCCGGCAAGTGGAAGGTCGTGGGTTCAGGTCCCACCGAAGGCAGAAATATTTATTTTCTTTCGAACGTTTCACCATCTAATCACGCCATAACATCGGCGCTGGTATCACTACGCCAATAAACGTTGATTTATATTATTGTTTAATTTAATCTGCGTAGTGTTCGATTTATATAAATACTGTTCTTTGTTAAAGGAAATTTTTCTGCTTAAAAATTGATAGATTACAGAAATGTTTCCATTCACTTTTTTGCAGTTTTTAAATGATGATTGGGTTTAATTGAATTTTAAATATCTTTAAATTATATTTAATAATCTTTAAGTGGTATTTTAATGATCTGTGAGTAATATTTTAATGATCCTTGATATTTAATAACGTTTAAGTGATTTTTCAATTATCTTTAAGTGATTTTTTAATTATCTTTAAGTGATTTTTAAATATCTTTAAGGAATATTTTAATTATCTTTAATTGCTTTCCAATTATCTTTAATATTTTAATTATCTTTATGTATTATTTCTGTTGCCATTTTATAAGTTATTTTTGCAAGACAACTTTCTGTTGCTATTTTGTCATTTCTTTAATACTTGTGTGATACGTTTTGCTATTGTGTGACATTTCATTTATTTGAGCAAATATATTTCTATTAATAAGTATTTTCCGGTTTAAATAAAATAGTTTTTTTTATTCTCAAGTACAAATATATATAATCTCTGTCTTTCTTTCAAATCTTTATATTTTATTATACTCATGTTTGTAAAAATTGCAACACCATGAAGGACTCGTCCGAATTGAATGAAATTTAATGTACAAACGACCTGTGTTGATACAAATAAACGATTAAAATTACAAAGCAAAAAAACAATATTACATGTCGAAAATCAGTATTTGGTGAAGCCACCACGCGCTGCAATAAGTGATGCTATACGACGTGGCATGGAATCAAACAGATGTTGAATGTGTGCCTGAGGAAGAGCATTCCAGATTGCTTGTATGCGACCCCAAAGTTCATCTGTAGTAGCTATGGGACGAGGATCACGAGCGAGACGCCGACCAACGAAATCCCACACATGTTCAATCGGCGACATATCCGGCGAATAGGCAGGCCAAGGAAGAAGCTGTATCTGTTGTGATGAAAAGAAGTCTTGAACATTCCTGGCAATATGTGGGCGGGCATTGTCCTGTTGAAATACAGCTCCGGGAATGCCTTGAAGGAAGGGAACAACTTCGGGCTCCAGAACTTCATTGATGTACCGGTTGCTGTTAAGATTACCCACAATTCGTAGCAGCTGAGATCGTACATGTTACGTAATCGCACCCCAGACCATAACGCTGGGGGTTCGTCCACTATGACGTTGGATAATGCACTCCGGAAGGTGGCGTTCACCGGTATAGCGTCTAACACGGATGCGGCCATCACTGTACCCCAAATTAAAGCGGGATTCATCAGAAAACACCACTTGTTGCCAATCAGCACGCCAGTCTCTATGTCCATGAGCCCATTGTAGCCGCAGGCGCCGATGGTTTTGCGTCAGGAGGATCCTGTATAAAGGAACTCTTGCACGCAGTCCACGGTGCAGTAGACGCCGACGAATTGATGAAGCACACAATGATACACCTGTAGCAGTGCACCAACGTTCTGCCAACTGTCCAGATGAAGCAAAACGGTCCGTCACCGCCATGCGGACCAGGTGTCTATCATCCCGTGCTGACGTCACCTTTCGGCGTCCACTCCCGGATTTCTGAGTTGTCTGGTTCTCTTGAACCCACTGCTTCCACACTCGCATCACTGTGCTGCTGTTACGCCCCATACGAGCTGCTATTGCACGATAAGAAAACCCTCCTTCACGAAAGCCGATCATTCGTCCCCGTTCAAACTCCGTAACTTGCTGAAATGTCGCCCTCTTTCGTCGTAGAGGCATAGTGACGTCTCATGTAACGTTTACCACTAGCAGATAGCCATACACGCCCCGCTACAGCCCTCTATTTATACGGATCCATCAGCAGTTCAGAGGGCGCTGCTCAGCCCACGCATGCGTGATGACTCTGAAATTCTAATCATTTGAATAGCATACCCTAATTTGCATTTCCTGGAAGTTTCAGCTCAATCAAGTGATTCCTTCATGGTGTTGCATTTTTTAGAAACTAGGGTATATTTTCTTGTCGATCAATCATATAAACACAGCGCAAAACCAAACCTGTAATATATTTATTTTGTATATGAGAGAAGGAACATTTCTAATTTTCATTTATAAATGTGTTAGGGTGAAAATTGAAAATTCTCTTTTTAAAATAACTAATTAAATCTAAACACCCAGGAGCAGATAAATAGATAATTAAATAAAAAACACATACACTCTCTCTCTCTCACTATATATAAATATATGCTTAGATGTTGCACTATCATTTAATTTTCATTAATTATTCTATTTCACTTTAAATCATATATTATATTAATGTTAAAAAAATTATTTTAAATCATAAATCATGAATAATTTATAAATGATAAATTATATATACAAATAAATAAATATATATCAAACACTAATACCATAAGAATCCCCCATAACAAAAGATAAAATCTGAATTTTAAGAAATTTCTCTCTTTTCGCAACTCAGAAATGTAATACTCAATTCAAATCCGCTTTCGCGATTCAATAAAGTGATTTAGCTTTAGAGACGCATCTTTTTTCCATTAAAAAACTAAACTATAATGCTAGCAGAGCAATAGAATTTTGAGACCAGCTAAACGCAAAAAAATAGTTCAGGAGAACAGGAAACCGTGTTCAAGGGGTTTATGTGAAAAAATCTTAAAACATTTCTATTTTCTGCTTCTTTAGGTACTCTCTTTCTCTCTCGCCTCCCCTTACCCGCATCTACGAAAAGCGTTTTCCGCTTTTTTCCTCAGGCGTCGTTGTTTCCCTATAAATCAACAGGTAAACTAGTTTTTGAGGGCATTTCTTCTGAAAGACGATATTTTCGTGTATAAGATAAGGTGGGAAAAGCGACATGTCCCTGTATCCCCTTTTTCTCTATATTTTTGGGGATGGTTGATATAGATGGTTTTTTGCGTGGGAGCTTGAATTATGGGTTAACTCTATGGATAAAATATAATATTTTTACCAATATGTATGAAGAGAGAAATCGACAAGTTCTATATACTATAACTATTCATATCAATGCGCCTCTTCAACAATAATGTAAAGATTTAATGGTTGCAAAGTAAAAGAGAAACATGAAATTGCCGAGGTTTTTAGCTACGATTTTTAATATAAAGTTATCAAAAGTTTAACAAATTTAACCGAAACTGTCAACGCTGGTTGAGGAAAATTATAGGAGGCGGATATATCCTACAAATTAGATAGAGTCATTCAGGATAGTTTTGATCCATGGGAGGCAGAGGTGTAGCAAGGGGGGGGTTTGGGGGTTGTAACCCCCATCGCAATGAAATTTTGTATATTTAACATAGGAATATATGAGTTGTAGCTCTGTAACCCCTCCCATTAAGCCTATAACCCCCTTTATGAATTTTTGCCTACACCACTGATAGGAGATAACTTTGTGCCATCTCCTAATTTTCAGTATTTTTGGCCTTAGAGAGCTGTACATGATCCCTTGGCGAAATCTGCTGGCAAAGCTGTTAAGCTAGTTTTCTGCTTATATTTCATAATTACTCTGTATTTCAGAAGGTTATTTGGCAACATTATGCAGAGTCAATTGGGACCTTCATCTATTTCCCTCAGGTACTGTTTACAACAACAGTTGAATACTGATTTGAAGTTAATTTGCAGATGAAGTTAATTTGCAGATGAAGTTAATTTGCAGATGAAGTGTGACTGCAGATGCTTTGAAATGGAAATGTTACGAAATACAACTGCAATAGAAACGTTGTAGAAGAAGTATAACTTCTTCTACAACGTTTTGAAGTATAACTGGAATGGAAATGTTGTGAAGTGCAACTGCAGAATCTTTGATGTGGAAATAAAGGGGAACTGCAGCTGAGAAGTCTAAGATTTCTTGAACATCTAGAAACCTAAGTTTACTTTAATAAATTGTTTCCACCCGAAGCTTGAGTAAAAGAAATTATTTTAATGGATTTTCTTGTGGGTGTTTTCCTAAGTGGCAAAATGACTTTGCATAATGCTGACAGTAAATACTGATCATAAAATAAACAGAAAATAGGTTAATTTATAATGCAGAGCTTATTCTTCAATAGTATGCTGTTATCTGTGGAAATATCATTAAAACTGGAAAAAATGAAACCATAGAAAGTATGTATCAGAGTTGAACCATGATTGTTATACCTGTTTTGCAAAAACCGGAACAACTTACCATATGTCATCCCAAATGGGAACTAGAAAACGAATAACGTCCCGGAATACTTTCTTCGATGTCCGTATTTAAAGACTATAAAAGCATTCGTTGGGGAATAACAGTTCTGAGCAAGAATACGCTGTCTACTCTTGTAAAATTAATCTCTCACGGTTTAAAGTTTCTCTTCTTTGGTATAGACCGATTTTTACATCGCAGAAAAACTCATTTCCTTAAAGTCAAGGATAGCCTTCATGACGGCGCCAAATTTCCTCTAAATTTAAGTTCAAACCTAACATATATATTAAGCAAGCGAGTGAAGGCTATCCTTTTAAACAAACAAATTATCTGCTATGTAAATATTTTATTAAAAGTATTGCTCGATATATCCATTAATTATAGCAGAACAAGATTAAGAGTTACAATCATTGAGATACGACAAAAATAGCTGTGGCAACAAATGGACTATTGGTTCGAGAGAGATCACGTTTATGTTTTATGTAAAGAAAAAAAGTACGTACTTTGTAATAATGAAAAATAACAAATGAGAAGGATATTGTACGGTTTTCACATTGTACATATTTCTTTAACCAAAGCCATTCCCTCGTAATTTAGGTAATTAATTTTCAAACCCCTCCCCCCACCGTGAGATTTCACTTGCTGAAAAAATATTGATTTTTCTTTAAAGCTCACATGCATGGTAGCTCGGAAACTTTAACATACAAGAGGAGATTCAATGCGATTATGTTAAATATATACAAACTGTGATTAGTTATAATCATTAAATGGAAACGTTGTTGCAAATCGTTTCACTCAAACGTAAGTCCTAAGCAAGTCAAACGCAACTTACCCCGGAGGCTCTTTTATTTCCGAAGACATTAAAAACAAATTCCAACCTTTAGGGTGAATTTTTTCGATGTATATTTAATGCATATAATTAAATTTATTAGTCTTTTTCTAAACAGGTTCCAGCAAGTCTTTTTCACTTTGAATATCTCAAAAGGGTTTTGTTTTAGTGGAAACTAAAGTGATAAATCAAAAATTTATAGAACTAATTACAGAAACCGCAAACAGTTACGTAACTGCCAAAACAATGCATCGAGCTAAATACATAAAATCGATTTTCAACACAAATACATTAATAAGAAGCGACCATTGCTTAATAAATAAGGGGATTGGAGTTAAATCACAGTTATTATTAAGTTAAATTAATTAATTTCGGTTACAATTAAGTTAAATTAATTAATTGCGGTTGCAATTAAGGTAAATTAATTCATCGCGATTACAATTAAGTTGAACTAATTAATGCTGTTACAATTAAATTAATCACGATTATCATCAAGTTAAATTAATTAATCACTATTAAAATTAAATTAAATTAATTAATCACGATTAAAATTAAATTAATTAATCACGATTAAAATTAAGTTTAATTAATTAATCCATCACAGTTGCAATTAAGTTAAATTAATAGATTAATAACGATTACAATTGAGTTAAACTAATTAATGCTGTTACAATTAAATTAATCACGATTACCATTAAGTTAAATTAATTAATCACGATTACCATTAAATTAAATTAATTAATCACGATTACCATTAAATTGAATTAATTAATCACGGTTAAAATTAAATTAATTAATCAATCGCGATTGCGATTAAGTTAAATTAATAACGATTACAATTAAGTTAACTAATTAATCACGATTACAAAATTAAGTTAAATGGTTGGTTGGGTGGTTGGTTGGTTGGTTGGTTGGTTGGTTGGTTGTATTTTATGGCGCAAGGATAGCAAGGGTCGTTCTGAGCTAAACAAGGCAAGGCCGTACACACGGTTTAAATTGAATATAAATTAAAACTAGAAGGGAAAAAGGCATTAATGTACAATCAAACAAAAGGATAAAGTAAAATTAGATAAGATGGGAGAAATCAATATGAGATAAAAAGTTAAAAATTAGTTCATGATTAAAAGAGTCGCATAAAATATCACGAAGTCTAAAATTATTTCAATGAAAAGCCGATGAACGTTACTGTTTAAAATTAATACAAACGGTTAAATATACAAAACAGTCAATGGTTCACCACATGTAGCACACATCGGGGCGTCCTCTCCCTTCAAGTGGGAAATTAAATTAAATTAATTAATCACGATTAAAGTTATTGAAATTAATTAATAAATTAATCACGGTCACAAGTTGAAAGATGCTCTGCCAAATCTTTTAATCACCCAATCACTGGTCAGTTTTTCGCTCGTTTATGATAGATGGGTAAAATAGCTCATTCGTTCTTTCAAGGAACGATTTGGCACGCCTATCAATTCAACATGTTTCACCTAAGGTCATGGGCTTTTAGGATATGATTATAGCAATTTAGGATAAGAAAAGGTTTATATACTACCTGTATTTTGTTTAAAAAATGCATTTAGATACATAAAAATGGGCGCCTTGAGAACCTAATCACTAAGGGGTTTTTTTTTCCGCAATTTAATAGATAATTTATATATATTTATATTATTTAATAGAGTTTCGTGAAAGTTAATGTTCGTAAATTCATTTTTCGAAGTTGATATTCATAAATTCGTTTTTCGAAGTTAATGTTCATAAATTCGTTTTTCCAAGTTAATGTTCATAGATTCGTTTTTCCAAGTTAATGTTCATAGATTCGTTTTTCGAAGTTAATGTTCATAAATTCGTTTTTCGAAGTTAATATCGATAAATTCGTTTTTCGAAGTTAATGTTCATAGATTCGTTTTTCGAAGTTAATGTTCATAAATTCGTTTTTTGAAGTTAATGTTCATAAATTCGTTTTTCGAAGTTAATGTTCATAAATTCGTTTTTCGAAGTTAATAAATTCAAGTTGCGGAAGTAGCTAGCCACAACAACGATACTAAAAATAACTTTCTGAACTTAGGCAATAAGTAGATTCAAAATAATGCAAAACGTGTTGAATATTTAAATTACCCTCGAAAAGAAAGTTTCATCGTAGGGGGGAGAGAGAGTAACGGATAATTATCAAGGAAGAGGTCTTGCAATAAATAAATCATCCCGTAATCCGAGACACGTGAAGAGCGTAGAGCCGTAAAATTTAAAAGGCTGCGTGACCGGCCATCTTGTCTTCCTGCTTTCTTTGCCTTTTTGTTCATCCCCTTCTTCTCGGTTGTCTGCACCATATTTTAATTACCTCGTCTCCAAACAAATGACACTCCTTCGTAAGACCTCTTGCAAGAATGATTATATCTTTGATCACAAAAGCAGCTTCGGAAAAAACTTCCCCATCTTCCCAAAGCCTTACAAAACAATAGCCCATCCGATTTCTGAGGGAAGAGCACTTTTTTTATTTGGGCGTCTTCTACATGATTGGAAGGAAGTCGCACTCAAAGATTTGTTTCTCGCAGATACACTTATTTCCAAAACAGGAAGCCGGAATATGATGATACGTTAAGGACTTTGGCAACCGGATGCCAAAACTAAATCATCATTGGCTTTTAATAGATGCCTTTATTTATTTTTGTTAAGTATATGGATAATTATTTGATGATAATTTCTAATATTGCCATGGATGATGCTATGTTCCAAGATACTTAATTTTATGAAAATAGTTTCTGCGAAATTTCAGTTTCAATAAATCCTACGTAGTCTCTTTACAGATTGTTTTTGTCTGCAGTCTTCAGATACAGAGCGATCAGGGGCGTTGCAATTGAAAATTTATGGGGTCTTAAGCAACTTTAAAAAAGATAAAGTAATTCAACGCGCGTTAAAGAGAACAATGAGCCTTTGGGTGGTTGACGCCCCCCTGAACCCCCTTCTCCTACACTCCTGACAGTGACAGTAACGTCCAATGGGAAAGCTTCCCTGGGACGGATAGAAAATGATCAGCCCTAATTAAGAGTATTTTTGTTGCCAATTACGGAAAACGTAAAGGTTAAAGGTTTTGAAGGTATAATGTTGTGAAGTGATATTTTTTTTTCGGGACTTCAAATTACAATGAAAATTTATGAAAGAGATACAAGCTTTTTACAATTTTTGCAAAGTGGTCACCGCAGGTGGCCGTAAATAAATTTTTTGACAAGATACTATAAGCTATGTGGCATTTTTATAATGTTCAGAAACTGTCATAAACTTTCTTAACCTCAACTTAAAACATTAAGTCAAATTACTCTTTAAGGTAACCTACAAGTAAAAATTTCTTCTACAGTTTTTCACAGAAGTTTCTGAAATTTTTACATAAAATATATTTCTATATAACAAATTACCATACCAAATTTGATATTGATAGCATTATTTTTTTTTTCAATATTATCTTTTCTTCGTTATTTTTTAAGCACTGATATTACCATTCGCCAAATTTTTTCCATGAGATGCATTTTATCATAAAAAGCTGCAAAGAATTTCAATAGTGATATTTTGATAGTGGTAATAATATTTTGTTAGAGTTAGTATATATATATATATCTTAAATATATTTCGCATAAAAAATAATATAGCAACATAATATGTTGTTATATATTATGTAGAAAACAATTTTTTTTGCATTTTTAAATGTTAAAAATGATAAAATGGATTAATATACGTAATGGCATCAAATTCCTAATACCTATTTATTATTAATAACTAATTAACTACTAATTAATAACTAATTATTATTAATAACTAAAGGAACCCTAATTCCTAATAATTATTTTGACAAGATATGAAAATTTTATGAAAATTGCGTCACAAAGAGCATTTTCCATAGTAAAGGAGAACAGTGAAATGCGTTTTGAGAAAACGTGCAAAAACTATTGAACTCTACTATAGGTAAATTACACTTTCTAAACTTACATCATGTTTTAGAAGCTTTAAAAATGGACGAATTTCAATTTTTTTTCACTTAATTGCAAAGAAAAGTTCAGGACTTATAAATAAAGATCAATAACTACAGAAAATCATTTATAAATACATCATATCGAAGGAGATGGGGTGCCATGGGTAAATTTGTTTATAACGAACAAGTAGGGACAGCTGCTGTTTCGTTATATCCAGATTATCGTTAAAAGCGGATTATTTTGAAGTAGGAGGAAAAAGAGAGACCTGAAAATGGAAAACGAATATATATTATATTTAAATATATAATATAAATTGTATTATATATTTAAATATCAGAGAATTTTACATATTTTTGCAACAGTTCGGTGTCATTATATTAATTGGTGGTAGGGATGCAAGATCCGTCCCACAAAAGTAATTAAATTAATTACTAACAAAAATATATTAAAAGTACATATGCAAATTAAAATATCAAAAAAGATAACCTTCGTGCTTAAAAGCAAAAGTAGCTAGATTTTGGCAAAATATGCTATGAAACTTAATACTTGGCATCCAGTGGCAGCACTATAAAAACGAATAGCGTAAAGGTTGAAAAAGGTAAAACTCCTATTGCAGAAATTTATGAATTAATTAAAATCCTAGAGGAACTTTCCTCTGTGAATTAATCATATACTACCCTGAATTAATCATATACTACCCTGAATTAATCATATACTACTAAGAGAGAAGCCATTTATTTATATAATTTGTGTTTATGTTACATTATTCTGCCCCTGTCTACCGTCGAATATTCCCAGATACGTCCTTGTCAATTTCACTGGAAATTTCATCCATTGATCATTCAACTGACAGGGACCCTTGGATAACAAATGGTTCCCCAAACATGAAAATATGGGATTACTGTCAAGTACGCATTGAAGAAATGAGTAATTCCATGCAGTTAAAACAATATTTATGAATTCTTTAAACGTTTAGGTTAATTCAATAGTACATACCAATAAATAAATTGATTCGAATACATGAATAAAAGAATTTAGTACGCCTTTTTAGCGGAGCCTCCGAAAATTACGTGTGCACACTTCGATGGTAAACGGAAGATTGATTTGATTTTAGAATTCAGAAAACAATTACAAGTACTGTTGCCAAATATAGAAAGTGAAACTATAATTATACAAAATATATGTTGCCAGATGCGGAAAGTGGAATTATGTACCTTTGGAAAACATGAAATAAAAGGAAATAATTCGGCCGGATGCCAATTTTGCTAATTGAACTTATTAATAGTTTATTAATAGTTTGTTTTCTTGCGTTTCTAAGTGGCAGCAGTTAAAAAGCCTGCAAAGCGAATATATAGTGTTTGTATTGTGAAAGCCCATATATCTCACCTTTAAATTATCTCGTATATAGTTGCGCTAAATTTTTAATTTAACATCGTTTGTTTGTTTGTTTGTTTGGCTTTTTTATGGCGCAAGAGCATCTGGGCTATACTGCGCCAAGTTAACATCGTAAGGAGTCTTTTAATATTATTGGGAATGGACATAACTATCTTTTGCAATTGTGAATAATTATGTAATGTGATCGATATTGGTACACGCGGCGACTTCGGAATGACGCCAAATTGTCAGTTTCTGTTCGAGCATGTAATCACATGTGCCACATTGGGACACAAATGGCAGAATCAAGCAATTCATTGGAATCTCATTCCATTTAAGTGGCGACAAAAAAGAATAAAGATTTCAAAAATTATATATTTCTTTCGCATCCGATCTTTTTTTAATTAATGAACCCCCTTCATAAAAATAAGTGTGTGTACCCGAGTGTGTGAATAATTCTTTTCTCTTTAGACACATTAGATTTAACGTAACATATAGGACAAGGGTTATATTCGAGCTTTTATAGAGTATTAGAAAATCATTTCTAATAAGAAACTAGTAATTTTTTTTTACATATAATTTCCTTCGAAATAGTTATTTTTGAATCATATAATACATTCTTAATATTCCCAAAATTATCCACATAACAGCAATTACTGTAGTGGTGTCTGCGCAAGCGCGGACATAGGGGGTCACAGGGGTCATGACCCCCAAATATATATTTTTTCACTGTAAAAAATTCCAACTTTCATGAAAAATGAAGGGTGTTATTTTAAGAGCATGGTGAATTCTGTTCTTGACCCCCAAACTGAAAGTCTGTGTCCGCCCCTGTGCTTTAAGAGGTAGTTTTAATTATATAAAAACTTTTATGGGGATTATTTTGAACTTCTTTTCGTTGGAAAACGCTGATTGAGCTATACAACACGCATTGATAACTCTCGATGGTTATTGATCGTTTCATCAACAAATGACAGTTCCGAGTCTGTAGAGAATGAGATGTGTCTTAAAGAATACAATACAAGGAATTTTTAATTCTTTTGATCCAACTCTCAATTATTTGAAGGGACAATTTTAGCTTTCTTACGAAGGGAATTTCTTAATGTAAATTCTCATATGAACAAATTTGAGAAAATTCTTATGAGAAAATTCTTATGAGAAAATTCTTATGAGAAAATTCTTATGAGAAAATTCTTATGAGAAAATTTATTCGAAATTTATCTTTTGTTATCTAAAATTACTGTTATTTTAAGCTCAAAACAGAGTGGATCCATCCTCAAAGGATTTTTGGATTTGAAAACTCTTCTCTTCAACATTAATGCGCTGAAACATATCAGTTTATATCAATGCTTTGATGAGGTTCAAAATCCCTGTAAGGGAACGAGGGTGGTATTTCGATATTATCATAAATTTTCAGCAACATTTCTTTCGACCGAACAATTCGAAAAATATGTTTAATAAAAAAAATCTGCTTTTTACTTGGGCATCGTTTCTTTGCAGTTTTGAAATACTTTGTTGTTCAATTTGTTTTCATTTTACTTATCTCGATATTTAGTTGTGTAATATTTGAAGGAAGCTGCTCAATATTCCATTTCAATGCCGTATTAAACCACAAACTAAGTTTATTTGCAAGCTTTGTATAAATTTTGTATATAGTAGGCAAAGTAAGTCCAAAAATAAAAGTTCGCAGAAGTCTTTTGTTTTGCATAAAAGTTTCGTTAGATATAATTTTTCCGACACATTTTACTTGACATGATACTCGAATTCGTGTATACAGTGTATTCCTAAAATCATGGTGCACTTTTGACCGGTCACAGGAAATCAACGAAACAAGATAGAAATGTGAAATCTTCACCAAATAAAAGGAAAACTCTCCAAGTTTCATACCTATTCAGTGCAGTTCGAACGGGGTTTGTCCAACAAACTGCCGGTATCCTTCAACTGCTTATCCCACCGATTAATGTTATTCCTTTGTGGTGGCGCTTCGTTGTACATGCGACAATATTCACGTTGCACTTTGGTCACGGATTCGAAGCCACAGAACACACTGAATTTTCCTCTGTAACGTCCACATCTTGACTGGCGTGGGCTGATCCACTGCCGCGCAGCTCGTGGTGTTGCGTCATCACCTGTGTGCGCACACGCTTGCACATCAGAGTACAGAAACTTGGAGAGTTTGTCTGTTATTTGGTGAAGAGTTCACGTATCTATCTTGTTTCGTTGATTTCCTGTGACCGGTCAAAAGTGCACCATGACTTTACGGACACAGTGTATTTCTTCAACAGAATCTTTTCAGAAAGAGAGTAAACCAATCTTGCCCAAACTATGCTTAAGGGAAGCAATATTTTTTAAAAAATATCTTGGATTAAACAAAATAGAAGTAATGCGATTTCGTTTTTTAATTTCAGGTTGATCTTAAAAAGGTTTTTTAATAAAATTATAAAATTCTACTTCAGTAAAATTTGACTGCAATAGAGGAAATACTTGCTTCGTTATTAGCAGATTTCAATATATATTGAACCCTCTATTGTTTTCCGTTTGTCCGTCGGTCTGTCACGTGAATGAAAATGGCAAGGCAAATGTATTACGTAAATACAATAATGATAGCTATTATGAATGGTTAAAATATACTGATTATTCAGTATGAATAATACTACTCAATAATGTGATTAATCAGTAAAAATCTCACGACATCTCATCACGGTAAATCGTTACGAAATACCGTCAATGGTGACTTGAAAAATGGAATTTGGCAAATTAAGGAGGATTTGGCGAGTTAAGAATTGTAAGTTAGTCAGTTGTAATTTGAAAGTAAATAACATCGCGCCAAGCTCCAACTCGCCAAAATTTTAGCGAGTTGGAATTTCGAAGTTTTGAGAGTTGCTGCTAATTGATGACTTAAAAGTTGGAAGTTTTGTGAATTGATAATTGGCGATTTAGAAGTTGGAAATTTTGAGAGTTGATAATTGACGATTTAGAATTTAGAAGTAAACTACAGCTCGCCAAGTTTCAACTCGCCCAGTTCCAACTTGCCAGCTATCAATCTTCGACTCTCCAAAATTTTGGCGAGTTGGAAATTGGCGATTTGGAATTGAGAAGTAAATTACAACTCGCCAAAATTTATTGAAAAAAGAGCAAAACTGTAACAGATTTAATATTAATTGAAACCCGCTAAACTTCGATATGGACCTTAGTCCATTTTCTTTTACTTATCTTCCTTTTCTCTTTATTGCGCTACAATTACTTAATAAACGTCTGCAACCACGTTGGCGATCAAACTCCCTTGTTCCTTGCAATACGAAAAAGTGCTACATTGGTCTTTCCAAACCAGTCTCCTAAGTTTTTCACTTTCGCTTTCTTTTTGGTTTTACGGCTCAAAGACTACAGTGGTCATGCTGCGCCGGGACCTACTGTTTTCCGAGGAATCCGAACCTCTTAAGGCCTAGGGAACCAAACCCCGGACTACAGTGAGCAGTGCGATCTTTATGAGATCTCTGAGTAAGCGTTCTTTTTGCACTGCTGGGAGTCGAACCCGGATTAGCGGCGCACTAGGAGAACGCGTTACAACACTGCGCCACCGCAGGGCCCTAAGTTTTTCAGCCATAATCTTCTTCTGCCGGGTTCTTTCTTGCCCTCAATTCCTTGCATGATGATGGGCAAAACGTTATAATTTTCAGAGTGGTCCTATTCTATGTCCCAAATGTTCAAGCTTTTTTTCTCATTTCCTTAATGATTGATTCCTCTTAATTTTCTTCAAATGACGTATATTCTTATCACTTAAGACTTTATCAGTCTAACTTATGACCATCGACCGTCTGAGTCCACATTTCAAATAACTCTATTCTCTTCTTGTGGGTTTCTTTTGAGGATCATCGCTTTCCTCCATACAATATATTTGGAAACCTGTAACATCTCACAAGTCTAACTTTCAATTTTAGACTCGAATCGTTGTTACACAAGACTTTTCTCATTCTAAAGGATAACGCTTTAGTTTTCTTGATTCTTACTTCCTTGTAGAAAGTGAAATATACCAAAACCTTTAATCGTATTCTTCAATTGTTGATTTTGTTCTTTCATCAGCTGAAGTTTATTTTTTCCGATGCTTACCATTTTTGATTATCGAACTATTTCAAGGTTTGACAGCAAAAAAAAAAGGCTGGTATTTGTTGGTCGTCTTCATGTAGGGGCATCATGGTTAATGACTGACATCACCCTACGATACACGCACATCCACAATTAACCTCACTTGAGAATCCAATCCAAACTAGAAGAACAGAAGTCGAGAACTGTGACCACTGGGTCGCTAGGTGCAGTGTTTTAGGTGATCCTAAAAGTTTAAGGAATCAACGGACAAGTAATGGTGACGTTGATAATATTTTTGACATCCACGTTTCACAACTCAAACCATGGATTTTTTACATAAAAGTAAAAGAAACACTGCCCTGGTACGAAGTCGAACCGGAGACCTAAACCTTTGGACCGGTCTGCCACACCGATTCATACGGTGGGTCACTGGTTCCACTCCAGTCCAGGGTGATATCTTTCTTATATTCATAATAAAGCTCTAGTCTGAGCAGTAAAACTATAGTTCCAAAATTATTATCCATCAATTCCCTCACGAAAGGATGACAAACACACGTCTCCATGGCTTTGTGTGCAGCCATTTGGCAATGCGTGTGTGTGCCGCCATTTAGCAATGTATGTGCAGTCATTTGGCAATGCATGTGGTATTTGGCAAGGTGTGTGCTGTATTTGGCAAGGTATGTGCAATTTGGAAAACGTGTTAACCCCAAGAAAGATAATGATGTCTCTTATAAAAAAAATCACGAGACAGATACGTTTCGCACCCGGCTCCCACGAGGCGGTTGTCAAACTATTTCTGAAAACAAAAAACGGTTGTTAATTTCTTGTGTTGGAGACTTGGTAAACCGCGTGCTAAAACGTTTTGTTGCTCATCAACAAACAAGGGTTGTTAAAATTTGGGCAGCTCACCACTACAAATAATTGATATATGAAAGAGGCTGGGCAAAGAACTCGGTGAAGGAAAGAAATCGTGAACATATAGATAAAAAGACAGAGTTTTTCGAGTGAACAAAAGAAAGATTTGGTTTTTAAAATCGGCTCTGCAAACGAAAAATTGTTAGAGCTTTTTACCTCTTTTTGAGTTGCCTTTTTTTCAGTGCTGTTACGAGGGATTTGAAATATTTAATCTATAAAAATATACATTTTATTGAAATTGCCAAAGAAAGCGCATTTATGTCGCACACTCCGATAGTAGAAACTTAAAAAGTTTAAAACAATGCTATGGATAAGAAGAAAAGGTTTAAAAATTCGGAAGGCCATTCCCTTTGGGCGACAATGTCGATAAAGTTTTTATATTTTGCTGGAGTAACTTGTTGTAACAAAATATCTATTGTCTTTCTGGAAAAATATTTTTTAAATTGTGCCGAAGGATATTTTCTTCAACCGGTGGATAGTTCTTGCTCAATGTTGGGACATAAAAATGCATTTTCTTCAAAAATTTCCAAAAACATTTCGTTTAAAGTATTTTTTATTTTCGCAATCTAAAGCGATTGCCTCTTTCTTCCTAATGGAAGTAATTTTATTTTAAAAGACTTCAATGTTAATTTATTTTTTTTACATTAATTTTATTTTAGCCTCTACAATGTTATAATTATTCATAAGCGTTGTTCCCTTTACTCTCAAAATCTGTGCATCTGACGTGTAGCTCACTTGAATGAATTACTTCATTATTTACTACATCTAAAGATTAAATTTTTCATCTATTTTTGTTTGGGAGTTTCACGACCCAAGGAGAGCAGGGGGTCATCTTGAGTTAGAAACTATGGTTTTCCGAAAAACTAAAAGAGGAAGCCGCACCTCTTATGGACAAGTGAAACAACCCTCGAATTACAGGGTGGGCATACTCACTTTCTCAATTCTTTTCTCCCGTGTACCCTCTCGTCCTGCCGTAGAGCTTTGGTGTACCCTCTAAGAAGGATATGACATAAAATACATGGGTGCCATGGACTAGAAACTGACAAGTAGTATTTCTTTATAATTTAGTCAATGCATAATTACGCATTTAATGAGATTGATGAGCTTGGCTCTTTTCAATAAGTAAATCAATTCTGGGAACCCTTTCAGAGAGATACACAGACATGTCATTTTCAATTGACAGTTTTGGTGGCATTTGGTTTTGATCGTACACATTGTTGAAAAACCTTGTTCGCAACGATGAGTCGATGGGAATAGCAAAAGACAGTATGGATGAAGTGAGGCGACGGGAAAGAATTTCGAAAGCAGATTGTCTCTTTCTACTTTGGAAAAAATAGACAGAAGGGCTATGAACTTCAAATCATAAAACAGGGGCTAAGTTCTAACTCCTTAACGTACCCCTTGATTTTCTCTCGCGTACCCCAGTTTGAGGACCCCTGTATTGGATACATTTTTTAAATGCATACGTGGACCCTGAATATCCATGAAATTATCCATCAGGTGTGGCGGGGTCTGGAAGGGTAATTTTTGCCGCCATGTAATTTACGTTGAGTACTACCTTGAATTACGTTTTGTTAAAACATGTAGATTCCATTATACATGCAGTGGCATCTTTCAGTGGCAGTCTGTCATATCTTATTTATAAACAGCAGCTTAAAGAAAAATGGTAACGAAATTGATTCCACAGAATGAGATATGATTAATTAATTAATTAATTAATTCTCCCTTAGTCTCAGTGATTTGAAAAAAAAGTATGGTGTTCGGCAAAGACAGTTCTTCAACATAACTCTTCTTTACAAAAATATTTAGTAAAATATTTATGAGAAAAGTTGCTTAAAATTCACTTTGTATCATCCAAAATTATTATGTCATTTCAGTTTCGGAGCAAAACATTTTTTTTTTACTTCAAAAGCCTTCAAAATCTAAAAGCTACGTTTTTTGCCATTAGTGTACCAGAATGTATTGATTTATATTAATGCTCTGATGCGGGGAAAATTCCCTGTACGTGGATGGGCGTAGCATTACGGTATTTTCATAACTTTTCAGTAGCTATTTCTCTGATAAAAAATGCGAAAACATTCTCGCATTTCACGAAAAACATGTTTACCTAAAGTCTTTATGGTTTCAGTACATGCGTTAGTGCTTCGCAATTTTGTAATTCAATCTTCTCCGGTATTACTTACCTCCATATTTGAATGCGCTAGTTTTATGTTAAGATAAGTTGCATGCTGTTCTCTTTCAATTTTGCATTACAAAAATTGTTTTACTAGCATTTTTTGCATCAATTAAACATAAGGAAAGCAAAATAAATTTAGACGAAAGCTTTACAAAATGTCTTCGGCTCCGAATATGTTTCACAAGATACGTTTCTCTGCATATTTCTTATTCCATATATTCTTGGAAGTACATTTCTCCACTAAGTGTTTTTATAGCGTAGAGCAAACTCCTTCGCTTCAAATTACCCACATTTGTGAAGATAAATAATGTCATATTTAGATCTTTATACCTATATTTGTAATATAATCAATCTTTGACATAGAGAGCGGAGAAATGATGAATATGTGGGAAAGGTAATGGATACGCTGATGTAATGGTGTAATGGAGTAATGGTGTAATGGAGTAATGGTGAAGAGTGAGAGGAGAAGGAGACCACAGCTGAAATGAAAGAATAGTGTGACGGAGGATCTGGAAGAGTATGGATGGAGTAGAGAAAAGGCATTGGATAGAAGATTGTGGAAAGGAAGGTTAAAAGAGCATAACGTCGACTCCACATAAACAAAGGAAAGGGCGAAGTGAAAGCAGAAGATATATAATATAATTAATAGATAACAATATATTGGAAATAGTTCCTTGGCGTAATATTCAACGTAGTTGATATTTCAGGAGTGTTTTGAAAGTGAGTTGTAGGTTTGAATGAAAAAAAAAACATTTTCACAAATGAGGTAATTTTTTTATTTATTTTTAACTTCTTTTTCTGTATGTGTTGCCTTGATGGATTTGACATATTTAATCCATAAAAACGTATACATTATTGAATCTGATGAAGGAAACCTTTTTATGAAGAATTCTTTGAAAATAAGAACGCAGAGATTAAAATTGTGCTATTGACTAAAACAAAAGAATAAAACGACTGACGAAGGCACACTATGACAAGCAAAATTTTGCCACTAGTCCAAAGTATAAGAAACAATTCTGCAACGTTTTGAGAACTGCTTTTCCTTTCACAAAGCAAATCGAAAGCTTGATAAAGCGAAAAGTAGTTCTCAAAACGTTGAAGAATTATTTCTTGTACTGTGGACTAGAGCGAAATTTTACTAGTTGTTGATTGAAACAGTTTACAAAATTAAAAAATATTCCGTGATGTAATATTGTCGGTCAATTTTTTTTCTTTTATTATTGAAATAAATTTTTCTAACAAAAAATTCATGGCTTTGCTGAAAATGGCATTCTAATTTGTGCCGAGGAATTTTTTGTTTAAACTAGGTGAAACAAGGCTAATTATGAAGGCTCTCCAATTTCGGTTGTCATTAGCGACTAGATTTTTGCAATTAGCGACTAGTAAATCTTTTCAGTACTAAATCCCTGGATTTTTTTTTATTGAGGTTGGCGAGTAGGATTCATCATAATCTCCAACCCTGCTTACTACTGTGCCATGCGTTAAGTAAAACATTTTCGGAAATTTCGAAAAAACGTTCTTTTAAAGTATTCCTTATTTTGGCAATAATTGAAAAATGATATTTACGTTTATGGGTATACATGAACGTTGGAAAAATGAATTGAGTAAGCGGCATTGTATTCCCAGATAGGCTTGGATGGACGTCCAACGAATGAGAATAAAGGTAAGATTTTTTTTAAGGAAGATCATCTCTCATAGAAGTTGTTGTCAAACGCGGTATGGGCTCAGTTTTAGCGATTCTTTTTATAAAGGTAAGTTTTTGAAGATGACAGTCCATTTGAACAGGAGGTTGGAAAAATGATTGTTATTTTATAATTATATTCGGTTTATTTTAAAATGATTTATCGCTGACTGATTTTAATTTCATTGCATATTTCCTATTAAATACCATAATTGATTTTGTTGGAGTTTAAAGGCGCAAGGACAACAAATGTTATGCTGCGTCAATCGCGGGCACAGGTGGACAGTCACTGGGATCATGACTCCCCTCCCAATATATTTTTTCACTGTAAAAAATTCCAACTTTCATGATAAATGAAGGGTGTTATTCCAAGACCATGGCAAATTCTGTCCTTGACCCCTTCCCTTCCAAAATCAATGTCTATGTCCTCTCCTTTGCTGCACACACACGAATTTCCCGTGTTCTACAAAGTAATATGCCGGGCGGCTTACTACGTAACAGCATTAATACAGCATACAGAAAACAAAAAGAAAAGAAAAACCACACTAAAGCTCTAAATTATAAAAGAAAAAGCAACAAATTGGAACGTCAGGTAATAAAATAGTCACAAACAGTTCCAGAAATGCCCCCTGTGGTGAAACTTCGTAGTCTCCGGCACGGGGGAGTCTGATTGACTCCTATAGTACAATGGATAAAAGCACTTGACTTGTCTCCTAGAGATCCTGGGTTCGGTTCTACTAGGCGCCGAAAAGTCATCATAATTTAGCATTTAATGTTACCACATCATCAACTATGGGAATAATCATTGACTTTAATAAATTAAAACTGACCGTTCTTTCGATATCACGAAATATTCTCTGTTAATGCGTTTTAAATATTCATAGGAGTCATTCTCTTCTTTGTAAGAATATTTATAGACAACGTTCAATCTACCAGAAATGTTCGATTTTTTTTGTTACCAATTGTTTTGTAGATACGTTATGTATATCTATGTATAAACAAACTTTTCTTGGTGTATTTTCTTGACGCATTGCTTTGGAATGAAAATTTTCTAGCATACGAAACGCTACAAGTGAGGGAGGCTAGGAAGTGTTGATTACCACTTTAGGTGTTCTTAAGTTACCATTAAGAAATTAACTCGGGAACTACTTTCGTACTTCTGGCGCAGTATAGCCCAGATGCTCTTGCGCCATAAAACATCCAAACAAACAAACTTTCGTATTTATTAGGAACACCAATTCGAAAGAAACATTGAGGGGTTACTCAGGTAAACCTCAATCCCATCCATCTTCTCTCTCTTAGACTTGGATTTCCAGTTCTAAACGAAGGCGTGTCTTTTTTCTTACCTCCCAAAATTTTACTTAAAAAAATCCTAAACAGAAAATAGATAAAAGAATTTTCCTTAATTCCAATTTCTTGGAAGTTATTCTAACAAAACAAGCCCAGGTTGATGTAATAAAATATTGGTCTGCTCTCTCTCTCTCTCTCTCTCTCTCTCTTCTAAGTGACATTTAGTTAGAACGTCACTGCAACAGTTAAAACATTAGCAGTAACAATATACAGTGTGGCATTCTATCTATAACGGCACTGCCTATAACTAGGGCCGATGAGAGGGAGTCGCAGATACTGCAGCCCGGGGGGATCCAGAGGAAGTCGAGGGGCCTGCGCTGGCAAGGACATATGCTGTTGGGGGGATCCCGGCCCTGCCAAACTAGTTTTGCTAATCGGAAGGCCAGAAAAATTGTTCTCTAAATCCAGATTAATAAGATTTTGTACACTTTTAATGTACAGTTTTTTAATTATTCTTCATTAGCCTTTCTCGATTATTGAAAAAAATAATAGTAGATAACATTAGTTGTCTTTTTCAGTAATTTTGTAAAAAGTAAGTAATAAATAAGTAAAAAAATTCGTTCTTGTTTCATACTTTTGTTCATTTGGGGGTTCAACTCCCTCCTCCCTCAAAGAGAAAAAATATCTGTGCCACTACCCATAGTCATGGGGACCCTTGAAGCGAGTCTGGGAACCCTCGTTGGCTCTCAGCGACCCTGCCTATAACTATATTTACTTTCTGTCCCGACAGATATAGAGTATCAGGTTCAACATAGTCTCTAACAATAGAGCTTTTATAACAATTTCTTTTCGTGGTCCCTATAATATCGTAATAGACAGATTTCACTGTATTTAACACGTGTATCTTTCACCTTCGACTATATTTTATATTTATTGTTCAATAGTACTGCGGGACCGGCTTCTATAAACATTTTTGGGGGCTCGATAACATATAGTTCCCATAAAGTCAGTGCCCCTGGGTAATTATATACATGTAGTATATATGTGCAAATATTCGTCCAAAACGTAACATATAAAGGCAGTTTATACTTCGTTGTGCACGTGTAGGTTTCAAACCAATTTCCAATTCAATGGTATATTTGTTGTAGATAGGGTACTTGGGTTAGAGATCGTTATCCATTATCATTCGCTTATTATATCTGATATCAGCTATCTGTCTCTTTAAATTGGTTCACAGTTGACGATAGAGGTGAATAATAAATAGTGCGAAAAATCCATAAAATCGTTCCACCAAATCGCGCTCATGTTCAGCAATTGAATATTATTAATCAGGGGATTATGAGGCTGAGTATAGTGCCCTTTCTCATGATGAGAGCACTTCGAAATGATCATAGACAGGCAATAGGGGTGATTCAAGAAGTGACAAGAAAGGATTTATTGTCTAAATATAAACCTCGTGCATTGATGTCCTGATAAATTTCGAAAAGGCAATGGAATACCCAGATTTTCGGATCCTTTACTGCTAATGAGCACTAAATTTCATGGGAGTGCCCTAGCTCTTCGAGGTACCTATGGAGGCTAGAGGGTATATGACGCCATTCTTCGAATTTCAGATAAGAATATACCCACGTCTACTGCTGAAAGCGTCTAATTAGGGGCCCTACATCGTATTTCATATGTTGTACTCCTATTATTTAAACCCGTACCGATATAACATCATACAATTGTAAAAATTTTACCATGTTCGCCTTTGCGAATATGGCTCGTCAATTTATTCACTTTTTAAAAATGTATCATGGTTTTGCTATTATTCAGATCATGTCTGGCTGCTTTATATTACTTTCCAATACATGTTTTATTATTCAAAGGATTCTTAAATTTATCGTGAGTTACTAAATGTATAAGTTAGTAGCCAATATAGTATTCTCTTGAGATCCTCAGTAGCACCAGGCGCGCAGCCATTGGGAACTTATGGGGGCTTCAGCCAATACCACCTAAATCTTGAGTAATTTATATGGTATTATTTGAGTCCCCAAAATTCTGTTGAAGCACCCTTTCAAATCATATAAGCCCTCATTAAATTCATTTCGCACTCATTGACTTCATATGCCCTTCTGACAGCAAATTTCCCCTAGTAGAAAACCCTGGCTAAGCCTCTACCCAGTACAATTGTGTCAAAGCGTTCACTAAATGATTCAGTGAAAGAATTTGCCCATCCATAACGAACGAAAAGACCCGGTCATTGAGTCTGTTATTGAACGGGCTAACACATCGCTACACAGGTAACGCGTTCGTTCATTCCAGTTTAACTCCAGTTCGATTCCATTGGTACCGTAGAACGTGTGCATTTTTTCTCACCATAATTTGGGGTTTAGTCATCCAGGTCATAAAGATTATGATTCTTCAGCAAACTGTAGGTCACGATACTTTTATTATCTTTATTATTTCCCAGGAATACGGTATGATAGTTACAAATGAATCAAATCACGAATAAAGGATGCCTAGGAGGAGGCTGGTAACGAAATGGCATCATCGTCAAGTCGACAAATCCTGGACGCTTACCATGAAACAAGGAAATGTAGCAAAATTGAACAGCAGAAAAACATTGGAAAAAGTATACATCACAAAAAAAAACTTAATTAATTTTCTAGATTAAGTACTAGGGAACAGAGGATTTCAAATAAATATACGAAATCGTGTATTTCATCAGAATTAATAGAAACTTGACAAAGTACTAAGAAAGTATTATTTGACATTATTACCATAAAAACATCTGACAAGAATTCTCTCTCAATATAGGTGCTTCAAGTCGTAATCAAAACAATCCTATATTATGTAATTGTATATTGCATTCTCATCTTTCACCTGTGACATAAAAACTTTACAGAAGAATAATAACATAATTTATATACTTCAGATGTTCTTGCGTTATGAAATACAAACAATTATTTTAATTTTATGCCTTTTTATGTTTAATTTAATGTTTATTTCTTTATTTAGTTTATTTTTAATTTTATTTTTTACTCCTATCCTATTTTCTCACCAGTACCTACAAACTGAAATATAACTTCGAAATCAGAATATGAATGTATATTAGTTAACGATACTTATCTATTTTTAGGGAGTTTGGTGAAAAAGTATTTCCTATATGACTTGATAAAACGGCAGCTGTGATTGTGTATACATTTTGTAAATATGGATAGATTACGGAAAGATTTTTTCAGTAGACTTTTCTTTGCTATTTTTAACTGATTGTTATTGCTATTTTTAAATTGATTCTGCTATTTAAAAAAATTGTTTGTAGAATAAATTGTTTTGTGCAAACAACTAATTTATGAATTTCTGACACATATATATTCTGGCATTATCCTGAAATTGTACCCTGACCTTTGTCCTTGAAACGTCCTGAGGACGTTCTGGACATCCTTGGGACGACCTTTGCTATCTGTGTACCATTCTTTAAAACTTGATATCATGGTTCCCATGCATCCGGGAAACTTGAAATCGTCGTTTAAGGTCAGGAAAAATGAGACTAAAACGGGAATGTTTGGTCAAACCTGTAAAAGTTAGGGAAAAGTTTTATTTTGTATAGCTAAATCCCTTTCAAGCGTGAAGCCATTTTTGCCCAACTGAAGTTCAGTTGAAATTTTCTTGTAATTGCTTGGGGAATTTTTTCTAAAAACCGGAGACAACTCTAGTAAAATAGAGAATTTTTTCTCAAATGTGTGAATGGAAACTCTTTAATATACAATTTAAATCCATTTTCAAATTTCAAAAAGGTAATTTATTTTTAGAGACATACCGTTTTC
>QLNU02015003.1:150608171-150639654 GCA_006491805.2 Dysdera silvatica
AAATACGGCACTGTGTGAAAAGCGGACTGCTTTTGGATGGCACATGATGCGATTTCAAAATAACCCCCATTGTAAAGAGTCCCTCCCTAACTGTTTTCTATTCTCCAAATCGATTAATTATTAATCTGTATCCTCTTAACTTACTGATCAATTTTTATTCTTTTAATTAATTAATCTATTAATTTTCATTAATAGTTTAGTAAATTAAACTTTCCAATTTGGACGAGTGTAGGCTGGCACGCCGAAAGGGATTGCAGTGTTACTTTGGCACAACACCTTTAAAAATTTGCCGACTCCTGACCTATAAGTTATATACGAGACTATATCGAATATAGGTTATATCGTATATACATATATTACTTAGACACTACACATGCAGGACTTAAACACTACATATGTAGGACTTTGGCACGACGTATGTAAGACTTTGGCATTATATATGTAAAACTTTGGCACCACATACGTAGGACTTTGGCACTACATATGTAAAACTTTGGCACTACGCATGTAGGACTTAGATACTACACACGTAGGACTAAGACACTACACGTGTAGGACTTAGACACTACACATGTTGGACTTTGGCACTATATATGTAGGACTTCGGCACCATATGTAGGACTTTGGCATTACACATGTAGGACTTAGATACTACACACGTAGGACTAAGATACTACACATGTAGTACTTAGACACTACACATGCAGGACTTAGACACTACACATGTAATACTACACATGTAGCACTTAGAGACTACACATGTAGGACTTGTAGGACTTAGACTTTAGAATGGGGCATTCTATGGGTAAATATTATGCCTTTTGATGAATAATTGTCACAGCTACTCCACACAGTTACAGCGTCACGTCTTCTTCGTTAACGCACATAACACAAATTGTCCTAATCCGTTATGAGTACATTGTTACAGCCAGGGATGGGCATACGATGTTAGCGGCCCTGGGCAAAGTAGATTTTCGCGGTTCTGAGAAACGCTTTGACAAAACAAAATTGATTTCCTGGTACTTGCAATACATTTTTGGCGGCCCTAAATTTTAGCGGCCCTGGGCGGCCGCCCGCTTGTACACCCTAAACACGGCTCTGGTCACAGCGACATACCGTAGCCGTAATATCCGCTATATTCCCATGTCGTCATAAGCGTCATTGCCCTGCATCCAACCTCCACTTCAGTTGTTTCACCTCTCTCGAGTGCTCTCCGTTTCAACGCATGTGCTACCGTCACTGTCTACACACTCGTGGCACCTCATGCGTATAAAGATGGGTGTCTCAGCCCACAGTCATGACTAATAATTTTGTTCCACCTACTCTTAAGCTTAGAGCATTTTGTAAAGAAGAAGAGGCGCTGTTCTGGCGGGTAGTCGAACCGAGAACCCTCCATATGAACCGGTGAGTTTTCATCTGATCGGCAAATAGGACACGTGACCGATGCTCTTTTTATTCGTATTTGAGATTTGTGAGGTATGGGATTCCACAGTAGAAATGCCATTTGTTCACTTTGTAGGCTTCCTTGGTTGTTGCCACAAAACCTTCCAAGAAGCACAAACTTAATAATCCGAATTTCCAAAATTGACAACATGCCACTTCGTTTTCTTTTATGCGATGTTTTCAAAATGTACGTAATGTCACTTGCCGCATCGGGCAACATATATTGTATAATTATAATTTCACTTTTTATATTTGTCAACAGTATATAACTGCATTCTGACTTTTAAATTAGTCTTAATGGCCATGTTTTATTGGCATATGGATAAATTAATTGGCCATGGAGTGGGCACACGTCGTTCTCGGAAGTTCCGCCGAAAAGGCGCACAAAATTCTCTTAACATTATATTATAATTATTTTTATCTTTTGGCAAATTATCGAAATAACCTAAACAGTTAAAGCTTTAATAAATATTATTTTAACTGGATGAACTTTCTAGACCACTTCAAGGGTATTATATCCTTTCTCAGGGTGGCCGAGCACGTTAATACAATTCAGATCATAGAGAGAATTCTCGATTCAACCCCAGATCTTGAAGGAAAAATTAAAAGCCATCTCAATTCCCGAGAAAAATTACAAAAACGCGCCTCAATAACTTTATGTGTCGACCAGATGGCAATTGTTTTAACCCTGAGAAGTATCTCACAAATACGTACAAACATTTGTAAGATACGCAGAAGTATATCTCACAAATACACATAAACGTATTTTTTAATAATAAGACTACCAACACACCTTATTCGGCTAAAAAATATTCTCCAAATTGGTCGCAGTCTAAATTTTAGAACACAGCAATAGCAATAAATAGCAGACAAAGCTATCTCCTTCTGAAACCGAAATAAAATCCTCGTGTAAGACCGTCTTGAAACTATCCGTTTCGAAAAGAAATCAAAAAATAGTCTCGTCTTTGCGGATATCGTCTAAAAGTGATGAATTTTTTCGAACGTGTACTCCATAAAGGTATCCCAGACCGAGTGTTCTACTTCGTTTTATTGCTCTCGATGATATCCTGGATAAATTCATATTTTCCTAGCCTTTGGGCTAAGTTCGTCTGGAAAGGCCATTTATGAGTTCGTACTTCCGTTCCATGCATTATCAAATGGAAGATACTTTTTAAAATATATGAAGGCTAAAAAAATGTGTAGTATTTGATAGAGGAATGGAAAAACATTTCATAGGTTCTCTTGAACGAAATGCGTGACGAGATATAAGTAACAAAACTCACCTTGCATTCATAGATTCAGTGAAAATATTCGCAGGACATTAACAAACTCGAGCCACAAATACCAAAGCTCTACAATGGTAGCATGTTCGCCTAATATATCATCAAATCGAATTTGACTGAAAACGGTGAAAGAAAGGTTACCGACTGAATGCTCGCTGTAGTCCGTTGTTTTATGCGCAAAACTGTGATTGGAAAAGTTGGTCGCACTAGCAGCCTTTGTCTCCAGGAGTGGATAGGAACAAATTCAACATGATGAGGTGATAGCCCTGCCCTCCAAATGGTGAAGTATGAATGATTTTGAAACATGGGAGAAACTCCACATGAATCAGGTAAAAGTAAGTCATAGCCTGTGAAGTTTGATAGAGAAAGGGAGACGCTAGAGAACGGTGAAGACGAGCTCACGGGTCCGAGCTCAACATCGAAAATGCCGATTACACACACAAGCACCAAGATGCACTTCAGCACGCACGACGCGGATGGGAATGAAGGATGCGGGCACAGAAAGGCACAGGACGGCAAGCGAAGGACAGTATTTGCAGCAGACGAAAAATCCACACGGCACAGTAGCTCACAACACAGCGATAGAGATAACCCATGGTACAGAGAGCTTCTGTACCATGTCCTATTATATACTGAAATATATTTTCTATTAAATCTTAATGCATATTCCCTATTATATCTTGGTATATATTTAATATTTGATCATGATATATATTTTCCGTTATATCTTTATACATATTTCCTATTATGTCTCGATATATATTGCCTATTATGTCTTAATATATATTTTTCCTATTATATCTTAATATATATTTTCTATTTTATCTTAATATATTTCTTTCCATCCATAACTTAATGTGTGCCTTAATAGATATACATACATACATACATACATACATACATACATACATACACATACATACATACATACATACATACATACATACATACACACACACATACATTTCTTTAATATTAATTTTATATTTTTATTACATCTGTATTTTGCGATTTTCAACCTTGTTCAACCCGCAGTATACTTAGCGATGAATTGCCATGATAAACTAATAATTCTTTTAGAAGTAAATTTATCAGTAAAATCTGAGAAAGACTTACTGGATAAAAAAAAATCATAAAATATACTTATTGACCTCAAAAAGAGGCTACTTCCTTAGTTTCTACCTGCACTTTTTTTTACGCATTCATTTTTTTGCGCATTTATTTTTTTCAAATATATTTTTTTCTTATGATTTGTTTTCGCCCCATTAGGGTATCTAGCTTTGAGGTTCACGTATAGTTATAGGCCCACCTCAACGCTTTGCACATACAATTCACATATAATTTCATTTTTCTAGGATAGGCAGAAGAAACTCTCCAACCCTCCTTGTCATTTTAATGCCCTTCCTCAACTTTGATTGGAAATCAATCAGCAATATTTTAATGTATTTATATATCTTGATACATATTAAAAGATATATAACATTACTTAATACATTTTTAATATATAAATATTAATTTGATATAATAAAATACAAAAGATAGTAAAAGGTTTTAAAATATAATAATAATTTAACGTGACATATTCTTAATATATTTTTAGCATATTTCAATACATCTTAAAGTATATGTTTCATACTATAGATATATTTTTTATTTATATTAATCCTGTAGTAATGAGCAGAAATGAAACAAAATATATTTAAGTTCTCATAGTAATCTCCTCCAATTTAAAATCATTTGGGAAACAAAATTTTTTGTCGTTTTTGAATTCATTATTATGCGATTACAGGGAATAAAATGGAAT
Organism: Dysdera silvatica; assembly: GCA_006491805.2. NCBI lineage: Eukaryota > Metazoa > Arthropoda > Arachnida > Araneae > Dysderidae > Dysdera > Dysdera silvatica. The sequence goes on from QLNU02015003.1 coordinate 150,612,702, forward strand.
ATGTAAAAACAATTATACCTTTTATGAGGAATATTTGCACATAAATTGAACACCCATTTTTTCTGAATTGTCATTAATCATCATCTTTTACCTAATTAAGCTATTTACGAGTATATGATATATAAAATTTTGTGCTGGATTCTTTCAAAAAGATTTCATTTTTTATGAAAACTGAAATCAGAAACAATATTAAAATATTGGATTGCAAAAGACTAATTATTTCGTAATTTTTTTCTGAAAAAAAAACCGCTGAAGCATTTTTTTTTCTCTCAAAAATTAATGTGCCTCTAATCGATTTTCTGATAATTTTCTTTTATATAATCATTGTTCCGGCGTATGCTTATCTTTTCTCTATGAGCGCCCATGGAAATCTGTACACTATTATTACATTCAGAATAGTAAGTGACTTTCTCTTTTTTTTACGGTTTTACGGCGCAAGGATACAAATAGTTGTTCTGTGGTGGAACCTATATTTCTTCGATAAATTTCAACCTCCCAGGTAACTTGCTCCCAACTTCTATTTTGGTTAGGGGTGTTTTTTTGAGTTATTTTTTTGAGGAATCTGAACTTTTTATTAGCTCAAATAAACTTTAAAATAAAGGTCTATCTAAAAAAACAGCAAATATTGGGTACTGATGTGATTCGAACCCATATTCTTCGTACCATAGATAAACGCGTTACCTCAACCCCATACTAATCGTTTTAGTCCCTATTCCTGAGGCTTCAAGTATAGTTCGTTCACGAAAAGTGGTCCGATGGTACCGTTAGAAATAACGGGAACTGATGTCACAAACGGCCTAGCCGATTACAGCAGAGGGGAGGACGTCATTTCAGAACTGGTTTTTGGCGCAGACAAACGTTCGCTAAACCCAGTGCTGTAATCGGCTAGGCCGTTTGTGACGTCAGCTCCCGTTATTTCTAACTGTACCATCGGACTACTTTTCGTGAACGAATTATAGTTCGGATTCCCTCGGAAAATTAAGGTCCACTTCCCTACGTTAGAGTAATGCTCAGGCATCTGTTTCTTTGGTTGTAAATACAGGTTCACTTACTTCATAATGATATCATAGAACACAATAATTTTTCTGCCCGTCGTAGTCCAAGGTTTGGTTTCCTTTGCAGGAAACAATTATATTCCTGAGAAGACTATAGATGTAGGCGCAGCATGACCTTGACTGTCCTTGCGCCTCAAAAAGGCAAACAAACAACGCCTCTGTAAGGTATCACATAAATCTATTTAAAAATATTAATAAAAATGTTTGAAAATTAAACAGCGTTGCGATGGATATTCCGCAGAATAGTTTGAATAAAGATCCGCTTTATTTGTTTCTCTAATAGTGTTGAATGTAGTTTATTTTATGATTTTTTTTATTATTGTAAACGATTTCCAATATTGTTGAAATAAATGTTGGTAAATAAAAACTGCTTAACCAACAATAAAAGTAATTCTACTATTTATTATAATTGGAATTTATTTTGGCTTTACTAAATAAACTAAAATTTATTTTCATCAATCCAAATTAAACAAAGAAGATGGAAAATTTTAAGAACTTCGAAGAATTAGGATATAAATATAATTGTAATCATATACCTCAACCATATTTCATCCCAGGGTATGAATTGCATTTTATTACTTTAAAATTAAATAGGTATTACTATTGGTTAAAGTAGAGTTACTTGTCCCCCTTAGCGCCATGTGCTATTTTTTTGTTGAGAAGTCGCCAATTGTGAACTATTGCCAAATTTCCTAACGTTTTCTCTATTTTTATATGTTTACTTTTTACGTTTGTTTTCTAATTGTACCTCTTTATATTTTGTAGTTAAGCAGTGCTTCAACACATAATTTCAATTCCATAATAATAATAAATTTTGCTTAATTATTTCTACATATATATTTTCCACTTCATTTTAAGTTTATAATTTTTACTTTATTTTAAGTTCATAATTTCTTCATTTTAAGTTCATAATTTCTTCATTTTAAGTTCATAATTTCTACTTGAATATCTTAAGCTCCGTTCGATTTAACGGTACTACTGAGTCGTTAGGGTTGAAGTGTGCTTCACTTTCTTTTTGGTTTTACGGCTCAAAAACTACGATGGTCACGTTGCGCCGGGATCTACTGTTTTCCGAGGAATCATCTTAAGGCCTAGGGAACCAAACCCCGGACTACAGTGAGCAGTGCGATCTTTATGAGATCTCTGAGTAAGCGTTTTCTTTTGCACTGTTGGGAGTCGAACCCGGATTAGCGGCGCACTAGGAGAACGCGTTACCACACTGCGCCACCGCAGGGCGAAGTGTGCTTCAATTCAAGTTGAAATTATTCTGTTAGAGGTAAAAAATAAAGATTTCATTCAACGATATCCAAAATTGGAATTTTTTAATTTTAGTAGAGCTTTTATTTCCTCTAATCCTTTAGAAATTGGCAAAATCGTTCATTTTGACGAATGGATTATCTATTTTTATTCTTTTAAAATAATATATTCTTTGGATCCGTTCTTTTGTGTTATTCACTCATTCAAAGAATGATATTCATCATTTCCATTCTCTGGTTCATCGAATAAAAATGACCGTTCTTTGAAGTTAATAAAGTCTCATTCGTTTCAAAAATGAGAATTTTCATTATATAATTCACTGAAGACCTCCAATTTATTCATTGGTTAGATTTCGATAGTGCAAGGGCAGTAAAGATCATTCTTCACCAACCTCCGATTTGTATAATGGAAATAATTTTTTCACCTATTTTCTCACTCTCTTAATTCATGCTGCACATTTTAGGGTTGCGAGAAATCTCTTAACAAGGACAGACATCCGAAGCTATGGTGTAGAAGAAATATTAATACCTTGCGACGGTCCATTCTCACTGTCATCATCACTCTGTTTTCCCGCCAAAGACCTGTTCACACGGCCATTTTGTCATGGCGTCCACGTGCAACCGATTCCTAAGAATTGCTAGTTAAGCACAACTTTCATATAGCGACACTGGACATAAAACCACAACTCGTATTTTCCAACCTCAAACCCTCTCCATTATATTTTAATCTTATGGGCGAAACCTGTCAAGCAAAACAGATTTAATGTTTATATCATCACGCCACTTTCACACTTAAGCGGGCTCCAACTGACCAATAGCATTAAACGGCGTCATCATTTTATTAGTCAATTACGGTCCTAGTAAACCGTTTGGAAAAAGAAAACTCTGAGACCAACAACACATCTCTCTGGCCCTGATTCACAACCCTTAAGGGTTAAGGGTTAAAGTCGCTACTAACGAGCAAAATGAAAACTTCAACTTAACTTCATGCTCGATTTTAAGCTGTGGCCTAATTAACGTCCTATATAACGACGTGAGGTAAACAAACTACTTTGTCACTTCACTGTAGTATCATTACATTTAACCTCTCAATAAATATTTATGTTATTGTGCATCACTTTATCTCTTCATTTCCCCAGTCTACCTACATTCATCATTACCCAAATAATAAACACATTCTGGTTATGGAGTTAAAAAGATGCTTCGGGTGTCCTTTCAACACAACCACTAATTCAGCTCTAAATCGAACGCGAAGGCCTTCAACCATATAATCTCAATTTGCTCCATTTTATATCTTTCTTCAATTCTTCTTCTTCTTTTTCCTCTTCCTCTGCTTCCACTCCTTAACGGGAAAGTAGAGCCTTTGCAAAAAATTCTCCTTTACTTCAGCTTTTTGCACATCTCTTGATTTCTTACCATCTTTGCTTTTCACCCACAATTCTCTACTATAAATTTCTTGGACTCTCTCAGTCTCTCTCTCTTTCTCTTTTCTGTCCTTGATGGTTCCAGTCTATCTTCATTCCTCATTTGGTCCCCTCATACATTTTTTCTGCATTCTGACCAGTGAATAGTTTTAGCAATATGTACCTTATTATTAATAGCTCATACTGATGTTATTATTTTCAGATATTGTGGTTATGTGCCCAGGTTAATGTACAATTATGCACAAAGTTTTGGTCAGGCTACCAATTATTTGTTAAGACATGACAAAGACTGCGCCAAAATTCTAGTACCGTTGGAACCGAATTCAAGACCTGCATCTGTTTGTTTTGATGAAAGTTTTGAAAAAGGTACGAAATTATTATTTGTGTTTTTAGCAATAAATCATGAATTTATAAATATGGCTATTTGTTATAAATATTTTATTAAAACGTTGCAAATTAAAAAATCTTTAATTAAAAGGTTGCAAATTAAAAAATCTTTGATTAAAAGGTTGCAAATTAAAAAATATTTGATTAAAAGGTTGTAAATTAAAAAATATTTGATTAAAAGGTTGCAAATTAAAAAATATTTGATTAAAAGGTTGCAAATTAAAAAGTCTTTGATTAAAAGGTTGCAAATTGTTAAAAATCCCTAATTAAAAAATGACTAATTGTTAAAAATAGTAATCAAAAATGACTAATATAGTAAAAGGATTACAATTTGTTATAAATACCTAATTAGGGTACGACTTTAAAATACCTAATTGAAATATGACTATCCATTATAGGTGTCTAATTAAAAGACACTTACTACGACTATATATATATACTGATTGTAGTTGTTACTATAACAAAATTTATTATTATTTCTTTCAATCTCCATATATTATAATAGACTTGTTGCAAAAGTAATCGAAAATGACATGCGGTGGTCTAAAAAAAGAAAGGAAAAAGTAGAATGAACACAAGTAAACATCAGCTTTTTAAGAGCTTCTTCAGAAATTTACTTCTAAAAAAAAGAGACAGACAGACAGACATATTAAAAATAAATTATAATGGTTTATATACGAGAGCAGAATTTTTAACTGCAGTATTCACTTTTGATGTCGGTAATTAATTGTTAATTTCAGTGCATGATTTTAACGCCAATGTGGCATTTTAATTTCATTATGTAATTAGCATAGTCATAAAATTCTGATAATTGTATTTAAGGATTATTAAATGGAATTATCACATGCAATTATAACATTATTATTACATATATTTGTGTCATTATTACATATAATTGTGGCATTATTATTATTATTATATATAATTATAGCATTATTATTATTATTACCTATAATTATAGCATTATTATTACATATAATATAACATTATTATTAAGTATAAGTGTTGCCCATAATTATAACTTTCTAACGAAAATTTTAAAATGCATTTCTTGAATTGTTTGTAATTTATTAAAATATTCTTATATGCTTAGGAAATGAAAGTCCATGTCAGTTACGCAAAACAAGGCCTTTATACACCGAACCTGCTAAGGAGGAAAAAAGCAAACTTTTTATCCCTGAACACGTTTGCCCTAGTTATCAAGGTATGAAAACGATTTCTTAACATTAATCGAAAGAAATGTGTAGTTAGTTAGAAGTAACGTTAGTTAGAAGTAACGTTAGTTAGTAGTAACTGATAGTAAAATAAGTCTATATAAATTAGTAAAGAAATAACTAGAAATTAATCAAATAAAGATCGGTTGATACGCATCTACAAAGAAGTAGGCGGATATTAATCGATAAAGAAATAAGTGTATATTAATCGAAAAACTAGGCGGATATTAACCAGTGAACAAAAAGGTAAGTATTAAGCGATAAAGAAATAAGTAGACATTAATAGATAAAAAATAGGCATATATTAACCGGAGAAAATAGTTTAATATTTATTATTACAAAACACACTTTGTGTAAATGTATTACAAGGCATACAGGGTAGTTACCATGGATAAATATTCATGCCCTTTTTTAATCGGTGAAGATGTATGTTTGATTCTGTTCTTAAAGACATATGCCTTTTATATTATTTGGCAAAGAAATTATCGATATTCATAGTTAAAGACGTATGTCTTTTCTCTATAATTAATAAAAACATGCTTGACGATCATTTCCCAAGACATACATTATAGTTATCAATTTATAGAGACATAAATTTTTTACCGATTATTTAAGATATGTGTTTCATTTTAATGGATGAAACGCGTACTACATATACCGATAAAGATATATTAATTTCATTTTCTGAATATAATGAATAAAAGTATGACCGTTATCGTTTGGTAAAAATGACTAGCTTGATAATCATAGATAAAAAACACTAGCTTGATATTAATTGATAAAATACACTAGCTTGATATTCATTTATAAAAAGACACCAGCTTGATATTCATCGATATAAAACACTAGCTTGATATTCATTGATAAATAACACTAGCTTGTTATTCATCGATAAAAAACACTAGCTTGATATTAGTTGATAAAACACACTAGCTTGATATTAGTTGATAAAACACACTAGCTTGATATTCATTGATAAAAACCCTAGCTTGATATTCATCGATAGAAAACACTAGCTTGATATTCATTGATAAAACTGCATAAATGTACTGGACAGAAACTGACAACGATGTATTTTTTTATCACCAATATTAATGGCCTATGCTTAACATTAAATTGCAAAGATCATGTTCGATATTTAATCATTTCCATCATTTAATTAATATCAAAACAGCAAATTTATTATTGATAATAATTTTATGACAGACTCGGTTAATTAAAACTTTTTGGCAGCAAAAATAAATTTCTGTTAACGAGCGTAGTTTTTAAAACAAGTAAGTTATTTTCAGGTTATGTATCAAAAACTTCAGCAAAGCGATACGTTCCATTGAATGGTTGCTGCAAATATGTTTTCCAAATGCATGGTCTGACTGAAAACAGCAACGTTGGCACTGGGGAATATCAGGAAGAAAACCGAAGAAATTTTGAAAAAAGTTACAAGTCTCAGAACGTTGGTATCCGTCGTTTAAAAGATGGAAAATGGCTCAGATGTAAGAGAATTACTTTACAAAAACGATTAACTTTACTTTTTAAATAAGAATCATAGAAATATTGATAAAGAACGACACACAGATATGGATACCTAACATATATTCATTATGAATTACTTAATTGTCGAGATCTGTACATAAGAAAGTGTATATACATTTAATATATAAAATTTTAACCTACATATATACAGGCATTTAATTGGATTATTAATTTAGTTGAATTTATGTATTTACATACGTGTATTTAATTGAATTTATATACATGCATTTAGTTGCATTTACATACATATTCAGTCCTCCTTAGACGAGTATTTATTTAAATTAAATCATCATATTTAGCCCCTATGAATTAACTTCTGGGCGAAATATACTCCAAGCATCTTCCATGTCTATTTGTATTTTTTATAAGAAATTCGCCGCCATATTACCTAAACGCATTTTCTGTTCGCCAACCCAATCTGAAAACATTTCCCATGTTTTTCATGATATTTTGAAATCTAGTTGTGTTTACAGATGTATTTTGTTGTATTTTATATGTGTATTTACTTGTATTTGTACATATATTTAGTTTCTTTTATACATGCACTTAATTTGTGTTGAATTGTGAAAGATTTTACTTTTTCTATTGGTTGTTTCAATAAAAATATTTTATTCCATGAGGCCATGCACTTAATCGCTAATACTGATATCACTCTTAATACTCAGTTGCCTTCCAACATTATTTCTCATATCTGGAAAAGTTGCACTACAACCGGAGATGCTTCAATAGTATTTCTCTAACCACGTTATTGCAACTACGTAATAATTGCCACCTTAGGCAACACTACCTAGTAACACACGTTTAGCAGCATTATTGCCATTCTAACATTTGAAGCAGATAAGTATAGAAACGTCTGTCAAAAGTTAATTAAACCTTTTAAAGCTCTGTTAATTTTTGTGACCTCAGCTATTATTACTGCTTCACAGTATGTCGTCAGTTAACTCAAAAAAATAGTTTGCTTACATATACTCAAGAAACAAATTCAAGGCATTAAATTTATATCTGTAAAATTTGTATTTGTTATATGTCGCCTTAACGCAGCGTATTCGTAAGTGTTCTTACGCCATAAAACAATGCCAATGTATGCTAGTTGACTATATTATATATATTAACGTTATTTTTTTGGTTTTTCGAAAGTTTTTATTTTGAGTTTATGAAAATTATTTCTGGGAATTTAATTTTCATTTTTTCATAGTTATGGAAGACTGATTTTCATCAGCAGAGAAAATGATGACATCAGAAAATGTGAACACGCAACAGCAAAAAAATGATGGCATCAGCAAGGAAAAGAAACACAAAAACAGCATAGAATTATAAACTGCAACCTATAATAAGACAAAATACATTTTATGAAATCCGTGAAATGAGATAAACAACAAATTATATTTCTTTATTGAATTTATATATAAACGTAATTTGGTAACAAAATAGAATTTTATTTGTTTCGTTCTTTTGAATCAACACATAAGTTTATTAAAATATAATTTATAACGTATTTCTTGAGTATAATACTAATAAAACACTAATAACACTCAATAGCATTTCGACCCGTCGGGCGCTGGTCTTCGTCAGGAGATAAACAACATTGTAATCACGAGGTGTGTTGCCATCCTTCGGAACTGTTATTTTACAAGTGCCGCAGTCAACTTTTCTAGGGCTGCGTTCGTGGTGTAGTCTCCGGTATCAGAACAGTCTACTCTCGGCTGAAAAAGACTATTAAGTGTTTCATTAAAAATTTAATTAGTGTTATATGCAAGAAATACGTTATAAATTGTATTTTAATTTCGATTTTGACTAGTACATCAACAAATATATTTTCACATAAGTTTATATGATAAAAGCCATCATTTTAGCTCTACACTGCTCATTTGTAACATATTTAAAAGGATTTCAGATCTTAACGATAATTGTCTTTCATTTCCGAAATTTATCGTAAATTGGCACTTTTCACGGACCCTAAATATGATCAATCTGAAGTTGTCGCAAAACTACATTTACGACATTTCTTGCCCCATGAGGAAACAACAAAAAAAATCTTTCGGATAGGATATTTTTATTTCGTAGATTAACTTCCAAAAAAATAATTTATTTAATGGAAAAATTTCGAATATAATTTTTTTTTTCAAAAAAAAGTCCCAACATTTTTTTTTATTTTGCAGGCTTAGAAAAACGAAAGAAATTATTTTTACTGGAGTGAATAATTAAAAAAAGGTTAGTTTTATTAGCTAGCCCTCGTAATTTCATTCCGATTAAATTTTCACCTTCGTTCTTGGAGCGGTAATTGATGCAAAAGTAAGACATCGCAATTTTTAATAGTTTTTTTATTGTTTTTTTTTAAATTATAAGTAATTTTTTATCGTCGAACGTTAATTAATTATTTCCTGGCGCCGCTAAAGCTTTCAGTTTCTGTAATGCCCGGAGACAAATAATTTTACTAACTTTTTTTAGGATTGTACAGTGAAGCGGAAAAAATGAATGTCATTTGGGCCAACTAACATAATTTTTAAAAATTTAGAAAAAATAAATTAATAATAAAAATTACAAATATTGCTTTTATTAAATCCTTGTGCATTTTAGAACCCCTTTTTGTTTTCTTTGTTCATATGTTTCCTAAATGAGCGTAAATAACTTTAATAATCTAAACGACTTTCAATCCGTATGTACTATCTTTGGCCGTGGCTATGAAGAAACCTATCACTCGTTTCTTTTGTACCTACACATAGAACTTAATATATATTGTGGGCTCCCACAATAGAAACAATATGTTCACTTCGCAGGCTTTCTTAACTGTTGCCACTTAGAAACGCAAGGGAAGCAAAATTAATGATTTCAATTTCTAAAATTGGCAAAATGCCAAATTGTTCCTTTTATTACATGTTTTCCAAATGTAAATAATTTCGACTTCCGTATCTGGCAACATATATTGTATAATTATAATTTTACTTTTTTTATTTGGCAACTGTATTTGTAACTGCGTGCCGAATTCGAAAATAATAATCAATCTTCCGTTTACCATCGAAGTGTGTGTACACGTTATGCTCGAAGGTTCCGCCAAAAAGGCGTACTTAATTAATTTATTCTGAACATCTAAAGTTTTAATAAAATATTATTTCAACTGGGTGAATTACAGCACATTTCAATATTTACTTCTGTAATATAATCAAATAAGGAAACAGGTTCGTGTAATCTGAAACTAATTGCTTAGGGTAGACTTGCGTTGAAAACACTTGGAAGGACATTCATTCAGCAGTGTGGAATGATGATTGAATACGATGATATATAATCTAATAGCAATATTATATTCGCGGCCAACAATCTCTTTCATAAATAATTAAACGAATGAAAAATAGAACTTATTATGACATATACTCAGAAAGAAAGAAAAAAATAATTGTTGACAAGCACTATACAGGAACCCCAAAGAAAAGAGGAAGGGACAAGAAACACTTGAAATATAACCAGTTGAAACAAACTTAAAAGATAAGGTAAAACGCATGCGTGATTAGCAAGAGACTTGCAAAAACACAAGTAAATGGAGATCTTTTGTTGAGATTCTACGTTTCTCTATGGATTAAATGTGGTTGTAGTGGTGATGATGGTGGTGGTGCTGGTGATGACGGTGGTGATAATGATGGGTGGTGGTGGTGATGATGGAAGTGGTAATGATGGAGTGGTGGTAGTGGTGATGATGGGGTGGTGGTGGTGGTGGTGATGATGGTAGTGGTGATGATGGGGTGGTGGTGGTGATGATGGGGTGGTGGTGGTGATGATGGTGATGGTGGTGGTAGTGATGATGGTGATGGTGGTGGTGATGATAGTGATAGTGGTGGTGATGGTGGTAGTGATGGTGCTGGTGGTGATGATGGTGATGGTGGTGATGATGGTGGTGGTGATGGTGGTGATGGTGATGATGGTGGTGATGGTGGTGGTGGTGGTGGAGGAAAACGAGAAGAACAATAAGTAAAAGCAACAGCAGCTTGCTAGTGTAGCACACAAATTGAACACAGAGTAGTGTTCGTTGTTTACTGTCTTTCGAATATCTGGAGTGCCATCCAGGCTCGTAGCTAGACGCTTGTGAGAGGGAGGCTCTAACAGTAACAGGAGGAGCATAAAATTTCGTAAATATTTTATTGTATTTTATTAGTATGTTTAAAAAATATTGAATAAATTTCTTAACATAAATTTTATATTGAAAACTTATGAATCTTAGTACACCTCTCTATAATTTCCCCAATCCTTATTATAAAGTATATGAAGACTCAAACGTATATAAAAAAACACGTTATATACACAAGATCTACGGTAGAAAGCTATTTTGAATACATTTTTAACGTTAAAGAACAATCATTGTCATGTACAATTTCATACAAAACAAAAAATTTAGAATAAAATTCTACAATATTTTATTTTGAGAAAATTATTATTCAGTGGGGCTTACTACATTTCCAATGGGGAGCTCATCCCCTATAGCCACAGCCTTGCTATGGCTCTGGTGCCACCTATCAATGAGTTAGAACTACAATTTTTTATTCTATCACGAAAATATCCATATATAGATAATATTTATCGCGAAAACCGCACCTCAATTCGGTAATTTTTTCTTTTTTTTTTATAAAAGTTTAAAAAAATTTATCGACTTTTGATTCACCCTGTACATTCTAATCCTGACCTACGTCAGCCATCTCTATGCTGCCATTTGATAAGGTGGGCTGAAGCTGATTTGCATATTCCTATCCACGTATGTATAATAATATGTCTTCTCAGTGTATATATATATATATATATATATGTATAATAAACTTATATCGGAAAAAGATTACCGTAATTTTTCTGGCTTTTAAATCGCGTGAAAAAAGGACTTTGTTTGCTAATGAATTAAACACAGAATTTTTTTTTATCTGTTATCTACAATAGATTGCGGTAAATTTAACAAAAGGCTTATAAAAAAGGTCTTTCGATAATCCTTAATTAAAAATAGCGAGCTGTTACATTCTGCAGTACACGTAATTAGATAATCCTCATAAAATTAATGATAATCGATAATTTTAATTACCACACTAAAGAACACAGCGGCTTATTCTGAATTGGCTCTGCTCTGTTAATCATTAAGGCCTGAGCCAAGAAATAATTATTGATGATACACAAAAGCTGGAAGCGAAACAGAAATTCATCAGAAAAGAAAATTATTTAATTTGATGGGGTGAATTTTTCTTCATTCTTTAATTTACGAATTAAGCAAACGAAAAAAGGTCTCGAAATGAGATTGATAAAAGTCAATTATTTGCTGCTTTATTTAAGAATTAGTTTGCCGTTTTTATCCACACACACACACACACATGTTTTCTCCTTGAAATAAATTCATTACAAAAATAAAAGGTGAATTTTTTTTATGAATAGTTAGATAGGACCATAGCCGTACGCAGGAAGTTCATAAATGTGATAACAGGCTCAATGGGGGAATTATAGAGCTACAACGCTATATATTCATATATATATATACAAAATTTCATCGCAATGGGGGGGGGGTGACAATCCCCGTCAGCACCCCTTGAGTACGCAAATAGATAGGACGGAACAACGAACTAGCAAAAAGGCAAACGAGCCGACAAATGGACATATTCAAGCGTGTATACAGACACATGCAAGAGATTATATAGACACGTGCAAGCGTTTATACAGACACGTGCAAGCGTTTATACAGACTGTAACGTCTTTGATTAAGATCATAAAACGTCTTCAGTGTAGAAAACACGCAAAATACTAAACTCCAGAACGAAAGATTTCAATCTTTATTTTACTTTCGAAAACATCTCTTCTCCACTCAAAAACCAACTGTCAATCTCCGAAATTCAAAACTAAAACTATTGTACAAAAATTAACATCTTTTTCATCTCTTTTCTCATGAACACAAAACAACAACAAAAAAACTCTTTTCGACATTATTACTTGAACATAAAGGTCAATAATGAACATTTTATATTATCAGACTATGTCACAGCTCCTCCCCATCCGAGGGTGAGTTTTTTTTTTGTTTGTTTGTTTTTTTGTATATATATATATAAAAAATATGAAAAAGGAGGAAAAACTCAAGTGGTTCTGTAAAACATACAGTTCACTTTTGCCACCGAATTTGGCTAATTCTTGGCATTGTTTTAGCCGGTTTATTAGTTTAAACCCATAGTCAACTACTGAGCCCCCTTTCTGCAGCCAATGTCTCGCTCCACTTTTCATATAACAAGGTTAGTGGAGTTCTTAGTTTTTTTCCACGTTCGAGTTCCGCTGGAGACAAACCAGTACTTTCTTGAATCACAGTTCTCAAAGCAAATAAAACATCATGAATATGTGGCTCCCAATCGGGCGCTACTTCTAAACATAATACTCTTAAAATTCATTTAATGGTAAGATGGAAACGCTCAATAGGATTATTTTGGGATGATGAACAAAATTATGTGTTACTTTAATTCTGAATCGTTCCAAGAATTCTGTAATTAGCGAACTTACAAATGAAGTTCCTTGACCACACTGAATTTCTTTTAGAAAGCCTAGTCTGATAAAAATCTGCAACGATGCATCAATTACTGAGGCTGAACTGATATCTTCTACTGCTACTGCATCTGGATACTTTGAGGACAAACACATGGCTGTACTAAGATACCGCTCCCCACTTGGAATAGTAGGTAAGGGCACACAAGCATCCACATTTATCTTAGGAAAAATCTCTTCAATTATAGGTACTAATTCCGCTTTCAGTACTGATACTGCTTCTTCATCTTCATCTGATACAACCAGGAAAATTTCTTTATCATCATCACATGAATTGTCAATTTCACTCTCCACAGAACTTCTGACTTCTTCATTATTCAATATTCAACTCCTCTTGATAGTTGGCATTTATTATTTGTCCTTGTCGTTTCTTTTGTTGTCGTATTTGAACCGTATTCAAATTTTGTGTTACTGTTTCCCCTTTTGCCCTTTTATCTCTAATCAGCTGAGCGGTTCTTTTTCCCAATAAATATCGTCCCTGGTCTAATTCATTTCTTACAACTGCTGCTTTGGTGAAAAGATGACCAAATTCGCCAATTATTTCTACTTCGACCAAGGGTAAGCATGTTGACGACTCGTCAAGGGGCTGTTGAATCCATACATCTTCACCTGTAAACTTTTCAGGAGCTACATATTTTTTACATACGATATCAATTGTGGCTCCAGAGTCTCGAAGAATAGGCACCTTAAAACCATCACGTCTCCGTTGATGATATATGGCGTCGAAAGTTCATTTTCTGTGATCATCTGAATGTAATTTGTTTGGGCTATCACTAGCTCTTGTTTATTTCTTAACCTGGGACATTGCGGTCTGAGGTACATTACGAGGAACATTCGTAGCATTGAAGTAATTTCCGTTGTTCATATTGAATCCTTTTCGGTATTATTTCCCTCGGCTTCTGGATCCATTCCCTTTGATTTGAACTTGGGGAATATGCCCTTAATTTCCATCTTGATGAATTCTTTTCGGTCTCAGCCTTCGCTTGTGTCATCTGCTTAAAGTCCTTTATATAAGTCCTTTATAAAGGATATTATCACAGTCATCCAGTCATCAATCAAGTGCAAGTTCATTTGATGACCATATCTTTGTCCAATGAAATGATCCTTTATTTCCATCGGTATACGTCGTTTATGTTGATCCGTGATCATTAAGTTGAATAATTGATCATGTATAGTAATGCTTAACCCAGTGACCCACTCACGAAAATAATTTCGAAGTTCACATACAAAATCACTCCATGTCGAATCCACATTTCTTTAGGTTCTAATAAATAATTACCTGAATTTTTCAGAGCCTAACTTAAATTTTTTTAATAGCAACTTCTTTACGTGATCATAATCGTCAGCATTCTCCGCTGGTTCCCTAGCTATTAATTGCGAAACATCTCCAGGCAACAAGCCTAACAAATGTGATACCCAGTCTGTTTTCTCCAATTTAATCTTCTCAGCTTGCCTTTCATACAATACCAAATATAAACTAACGTCTCCTTCTTTAGGGTCAAACTTGCGCATGAGCTGCTTTCTATCAATCTTCGGTTTCGAGACCAGAGAATTCTCCTTCATGGAAGTTAATTGGTTTTCATACGCTTTCAATTCTTAGTTTTTCCAATTCATATTTCCTCTCATTCTCTCTTTCTCGTTCATCTCTTTCTTCTTTTTCTCTCCATTTTCTATCCCCTCATTCGTCTCTTTCTCATTCCTCTTTTTCTACTCTAGTATTAACTATATTGGTTAATAATTCTTTCACGAATTCTTCTTCATAGTTTTGACTCTTCGGTACGACCCTTTTAAAATCCACAACTTTATAATCGAAGAGTATTTCTTCTCCTAAATCTTCTTCCAGAAGCCTCAAGTCTTCCTTTCTTCCTTTGGCGAGAAATTTAATTTTCTTTTCTAATTGTCTGGTAAACAGGAGTTCGATATTTCGTATCCCGTCGGTGCCTCTAAATAAATAATAAATCTGTAACGTCTTCAGTGTAGAAAACACGTAAAATATTAAATTCCAGAACGGAACATTTTAATCTTTATTTTACTTTCGAAAACATCTCTTCTCCACTCAAAAACCAACTCTCAATCTCTGAAACTCCAAACTAAAATTATTATACAAAAATTAACTTATTTTCTTTCTTTTCTCGTGAACACAAAACAACAACAAAAAAGTCTTTTCTTCTCGGTACATTATTACTTAAACATAAAGATCAATAATGAACATTTTATATTATCAGACGATGTTACAAGACACATGCAAGCGTGTATACAGACACATGCAACATGTATACATACACATGCAAGCGTGCACACAGACACATGCAAGCGTGCACACAGACACATGCAAGCTTGTATACAGACACATGTAAGCGTATATACAAACACATGCAAGCGTGTATACAGACACGTGCAAACGTATGTACAAACGTATGCAAGCATATATACGTACAGACAAACGTATGCAAGCATATATGTGTACAGACAAACATATGCAAGCATTTATACGTATAGACATATGCAAGCATGCGTACAGACATCTGCGAGCATGCGTACAGACATATGCAAGCATATATACGTACATATGTATGAAAACATATATAGCTACAGACATATGCAATATATACGTACATATGTATTAAAAACATATGCAATACAGACGCAACATATAACATACATAACATATTAAAAACATATATAGCACGAACATATGCAAGCATATACGTACATATGTATGAAAACATATATATAACGCCTACATATGCAAGCGTATTATACAGACACAGAAGCATGTACTATACAGACACATAAGCGATATTATACAACACATGCTTAAGCGTATATACAAGACACATACAAGCGTGTATACAGACACATGCAACATGTATACATACGCATGCAAGCGTGTACACATGCAAGCGTGTACACAGACACATGCAAGCGTATATACAAACACATGCAAGCTTGTATACAGACACGTGCAAGCGTATGTACAAACGTATGCAAGCATATATACGTACATATGTATGAAAACATATATAGCTACAGACATATGTATGAAAACATATATATAACTACAGACATATGCAAGCACGTATACAGTAGACATACAGTGTGACTGTTTCCCTTGTTAAATATACATTTTATTTTAACATACTAGTCCTCACATCATTTTTAAATTATTAAAAATTACATTCAATAATTACATTCTGACATTATTTTTAATATATAAGTAATATGAAATGTGTTGTCCATTCTTTACTTCTACTACTCCATATTCCGAGGTTTTCTTCCCTACATTACAGAAAGGGATCCATCAGAAAACTGCAGACCCTGGTACAACTGTTCGAAGCGCTACCCACATTTCTATGTAAAAAAATATGCATTTTTCTCACTAATAATATTTTCATAAAATTAACTGAATATTAAATTTAATATTATTTATAAACTTCATCTAATAATATTTGACAGTATACAATAGTCTAGCTCAAATCTGTGTTAAAAATATTCTATTATTCACCATTTTTTATATATTCTCTAAAAGTAAAGCGCACCTATACATACCTTCCTGCTACAATATGTGCAGCGTGTGGGCTTTATTTATCTATCAGAGGAAACAAATATATTCCGCTACACAAAGCTTTAGCTCTCAAACTTTCGATTCGGTTACAAGCATCCATTGAAAACTCACGGTAGACGACGAATAACCGAATCAACGTTTCCGGAGACGTCGTTTTATTTCGAGGTTCGGCGGTGACAGGACGCATCGAACTGTCACAGCCTCTAAAAAGAGTCACCCTTCCAATTTTGTCCCGATTCGACACACGCATTTTGCCGTCCCACAAACCTCGTTGTCGAAAACCGTTTCAGAAGTGAAATTTTTCTGACACGAGAAATGAAATAAATGCCGAGTGAAGTTGTTGAAACGGTTTTCACCTCACAAATTGTACAATATATCACCTTCCTCAAAATTTCACATAAAACTGGTTTACTTTAGCAGAAACATTTTACGGGACCATGTAAAACACCAAAGGTGCTTTCAGATGGTAAGAATAGCTTACATAAATACTTTTGATACCTTTGTTTTGCAGATAATATCAAAAACCGCGTTTGACCTGAATATATTAAAGCCACATCGATGTGTTTAGCCGTGTTTGATTCAAAACCCACCAGTGTTTAAATATTATTTAATTAATAACCTGCATTTTTTCGGAAATTATTTTGTTAAATTTATATTTTCACTTCTATTACTTAAAAATATGCGATGTGCATAGTTTTTAAAGTGTAGTTATATTGTTTTTAATAACGAATGTTCTTCTTACTTGCGTAAATATTCTACTATATAAAAATAAAACGATTAAAAATTAAATGTAAAATATTTTTTTTAAAAAATTTTACTCATAGAACAGATAAAAGCAAACAAGACAGTAATCTTGAACAGAAATCTAAAAAAATATCTAATTAGAACTAATTTAAAAAATAAGAAAATGATAGAAAGTAGACTAGTAGTAGTACAAAGTAGAACTCTTCTTCAAAGAAGAAATTCCCAGAAGTTTTAAATAATGAGAAGGATAAAATATTAAATATAATTTTATTATTGTGAATCAAATTGTATGAATTAAAAATTATTTGACTAAATGCAGGGTGGTTATAATTAAAGTGACCCTACTTAGATCCCTCTAGAACCCGTTCTACTCATCCGATTTTGATGAAACGGTATATAAGCTATATGGACCATGAGGAAGAGATTTCGGCAATAAAAAAAATAGTTCAAATTTCGCCCACCAGGTGGCGATTTCCACAAAATCTATGCAAATTGGGCAGACATATAAAAGAACTTTATTCAGGGGAAGAAAATCATTCTGCGCGTTGGTTATGTTATCGTAAATCATGCCTTTGCAAGAGAGAAATCGAGATTTGCTGATAAAACTTTTTTATCAGAACAGCATCAATTGTTTAGCTGCACTGAGTGAATACCGTCGTTTAAAAGGACTGCAAAAAGGACCAATGTCGAAGAATGGTTTGAAGAAGATGATTGTGAAATTTGAAGAGACTAGGAGAATTGGGTGTAGTGCCAGGAAGAGGACGGAGACCGATTGCAAAGGAAACAGTCGAAGAAGTCGCTATTGCTGTGGTTGACAAAGCCTCCAATTCCCGCTACTCTTCAGGAAGTGCTCGATCGGTGTCACGTAAGTTATCGGTACCTTGGTCGACAGTACGAAAAACCGTGCGATCCATTTTAAAATGGTGTCCGTATAAGATTCAGATGGTGCAAATGCTGCAACCTCAGGACCATCAAAAACGTATGGACTTCGCTGTCCGATTTTTAGCGAGAATGGAAGTGGCCTTGGAATATTATATGGTCAGATGAAACGCACTTTTCTTTAGATGGAGCTGTCAATAATCAGAATTGTCGCATATGGGGTGCCTCACAGCCCAATGTTCTGCACCAGCAGCCACTGCATTTTGATTACGCGGCTGCACGGTGTGGGTTCACTTTTGATTTTATCATCTGACTGTTTTTCTACGAAAATCTCACTCCTCAAGGCCCTGAAAGGTGCTTTGTGACGAGCGTGAGGTACTGTGAACTCCTTCAAAAGCAAGTCATTCCTGCTTTACAGGAATGGCAATGTTTGCAGACCACTGTCTTAATGTAAGATGCAGAAACTCCCTACATTGGATGAAAAGTCAAGGAACTGCTTTGTGCTAACTTTGCCGAGGATCGTGTAATGTCCAGAGCTTTTCCGGATGCCTGGCATCCTCGTTCACCGGATTTAAGTCCCTGTGATTTCTGATTGTGGGGATTTCTAAAAGATCATGTTTATAGAGGAGGAGGACTCTGCCTGATCTGAAAACCAGCATCACACACCATGTTGCTGCAATCCCTCGAGATTTCCTTCGCGCTACCATTGAACACGCTGTAATACGCTTTCAACACGTGATTAACGTAACTGGAGCGAATGTTGAACAACTTCTGTGACTGATTAAAGTTTAATGGTTCTGACCTGAATTCTGCCCTTCTTTAAAGGCCCCAATTGCCCTGGTGGTCGAAATTTGAACTATTTGTTTATTGCAAAAATCTCTTCCCCATGGTCCATGTAGCGTATATGCCAAGTTTCATCAAAATTAAATGAATAGAACGAGTTCTAGATGTCTCCGAGTAGGGTCACTTTAATTATAACCACCCTGTAGATATACTACTCTACTAAAACAATATCACTATATAAATTACGAAATATATACTCCTTGATTCACAGAATGTGTCCAAAAGGAATATAAAATCAACGGTTGGTAGTAAAAATAAAATGAAATATGACAAATACTCAGCAAATATATAGAGGTGAATTTAGCTATAATAATTTCACCCTTAGGAAATAACGTTTCCATAAAAATATTATTATTATTAATTTTTTATACGCCCCAACCCAAAAAATGTCAATTAATAGAATTTGCGCCTCACTGAATTAAGGTGCAAGAATTTTACCTAACAGCTTTTCATGAAAAATTCGCCGAGATATTGATAATAGAAAATTTAGGGGTTGTCACTTTTTCTGAGAAAAAAAAATTAAACTTGCCCCTACGAGCTGCTTGTTCTGTATACATTTGTGAAAAAAAAAGGAGTATATCACGTAGGAGCGATACTTCTGTATGCATAGCTGTATGCAGGAGAATTATCGTGTAGGGGCCCATTTTGTTTCTCCTGTATGCACAGATGTATATAGAAAAGGTATGGTGTCAGGACCCCAAAAATTTTATCTCTATCTTCCCCAGCCAATTCAACGCTGATTATAGAAGTTCGATTTGATTCTTAGACAGACGATGCACATTTTATTAGTTAAATTTAGGTATGAGATGCTTGGGAAAATTTATTTTACTAATACGTATTTCAATTTGTACATTACAAAGTTACTCGTTTGACTTTATTACCTCTGCAAGATATTATTACCCTCCACAGGGATAACACAATTGCCAAATAATGGTCAACACACAAAGCCACCGGGGCGAGTTTTTGTTATTTTTTTTTTAAACTCGCCCCTGTGTCTTTGTGTGTTGACCATTATTTGGCAATTGTGTTATCCCTGTGAAGGGTAATAATATCTTACATCTTAATATATGGAGAAAAATGCGTTTGTTCTTGTCCTCGTTCGTCTAGTAGGTCAAGACACCGCAGGCTCAACGCAGGGACCCTGGTTCGAATCCAGAATAAAGATGGCGTCTTTTTTTTTTCTCCTAAACAAAAATAGCTCTAGATTGAGCTAATAATACGTTGATGTCAAATTTATTTGTAATTTATTACCTACGCAGTAGTTATACCAGTGTCGAATTGACCGGGGAAGTTAGGGATTAAATTTTGGTAGTCCTGACACCTTTCTTTGCGTACATCTGTGCAAACGGCGGGGGAAATCGGCCCCTACATAATACTTCTCCTGCATACGATATGCATATAGGAGAAGTATCGCTCTTAGATGGTATACTTGTCCTGTATGCACAAATGCAAACAGAAGAAGTAGCTCCTTGGGGCAACTTTTTTTTTTCTCAAAAAAAAAATGCAATCCCCCAAATTTCCAATTATAAATATCTCAGCGAATTTTTCATGAAAAGCTACGGGGTAAAATTCTTTCACCCTAATTCAACGAGGCGCAAATTTGTCTAATTAACTTTTTTAAATTAGGGCTTATAAAAAATTAATATTATTATTTTTATGAAATTATTATTTCCTGGGATGAAACTATTATAGCTAAATTCTCCTCTATTTGCTGATTATTTCTCATATTTCATTTTATTTGTACGACCAACCGCTGATTTTATATTCCTTTTAGACACCTTCATAAAACAGCCGGTATATGTACATAATAAAATTGTTGGATTACGATATAATAAAATCGTTGTGTTACGATATAATAAAATTGTTGGGTTACGATATAATAAAATTATTGGATTACGATTTAATAAAATTGTTGGATTACGATATAATAAAATTGTTGGGTTACGATATAATTCAAAAGTATATAATGGAATATATAAATATATGTTCCATAGGTACTTAACAAATTACTATATGTATTACAAATTACTATATGTATTACAAATTACTATATGTATTACAAATTACTATATGTATGTATGTATGTGTACAAATTACTATATGTACGTCCGAATTAAATTTATAACCCATAGAGATGAATTGTTCTTTATATTGAAATACGCCAAAACATTAAGCTCGAAAAGCATGAAATGCAATCATTCCGTGATAAATTGTTATTATGTTTAGACGGATGCTCTTAAAATGTATAATACCCGTTTTGTGAATTGGGAATTGACCGGGTTTTAAAATTCACGTTACTTCTCTCGAGGTAAGTAACTATCCAATATATAATTCAAGGGTTTACGTACCAGTGATGATCAAGTTACAGGATTTTATGTGATCACGCAGGTTTAAAACGATTATGGCTCACTAAACCGAATTATAAGCTGCAATCAAAAGCGCAATATTAAATAATTTTTACATTAATTTTCATTGACTTTTCTAAAAGATTCTGCGAATTAAAATAACCCGGCGCTTTTTAAAGTTCTTCAATTTTAAGCACGGCTCATTAATTTGGTATTAGAATACATACAAGAATTTTTAAATGAGGTTAATATATAAATGGTCGTATTACACAGATATTCTATTTGAAAAATTAATTTAATTCTAATTATATATTACTGTGATTATTTTGATAAGGAGATCACAAAGATCAGAACAATTCTTTAAAAAAATGAAGACCGGTGTAAAAGTTCAGAAGGATTTTATTATGAGCTTATTGGTGAAACCGTTGTATATTTATTATATTACATACGGCTTATTATTTATCGTATTTCGTTATATATCTCTAAATTATGTCCCTTTACGGAATTTACAAGGCAATTCTATACGCATTTTAATTGGACTTCACCTAATTAATAACAATGTAAATATTATTACCCATCTCAGGGATAGCACAATTGCCAAATAATGGCCAGTACGTAAAGTCACCGGAACGAGTTTTTTTTTTTTTTCGTGGTGGAATTTTTATACTTAATATTTTTCGACACCAACGTGTAAACTCAAGCTAGAGCTTTTTTTGTTTAGGAGAAAAAGAGACGCCGTCCTCATCTCGGATTCGAACCAGGGTCCTCGCGTTGAGCCCAGAGTGTCTTGGACCGCTAGACAGACAAGGAGGGGAACAACGCTCTCTTTCTCCGTATATAAGGATGTAAGATATTATTACCCTCCGCAGGGATAACACAATTGCCAAATAATGGTCAACACAAGAAAGCCTCCGGGGCGAGATTTTTGTGAGTTTTCGTGGAGAATTTATTAAACGTAAGAATTTTCGACAGCCACATGTAAGCTCAAGCTAGAGTTTTTTTATTTAGGAGAAAAGGGGACGCCGACCCCATCCTGGAATCGAACCAAATCGAAAATTATTAAATATAATAAATTCCCCAACGAAAGCTCACAAAAAAACTCACCCCGGTGGCTTTGTGTGTTGACCATTATTTGGCAATTATGTTAATCCCTGCAACGGGTAATAATATCTTACATCCTTATATACGGAGAAAGAGAGCGTTGTTCCTGTCCTCGTTCGTCTAGCGGTCAAGGCACTCCGAGTTCGATAGAAGGACCCTGGTTCGAATTCAGGATAAGGACGGGGTCCCTTTTTTCCTAAACAAAAAAGCTTCAACTTGAGCTTACACATGGGTGTCGAAAATTATTAAATATCAGTAACAATGCCATTACCTGTAACGTCATTACTTACTTCATTCCCCATCCATTACTTTCCAACCTTACAGATGATTTTAAACGATCATTTCAAATGATCTGTAAAGTTGAAAAATATTGAAGGAGCCATGTGAAGTAAGACTTTTGGATATAATGGCATTATAATTTATCGTATAAGGCCCACGCTTTAAGCGTTATATGAATGTTACATATATATTATATGAATGTTATATGCTTTTAAATTATTTATCACCAAGTGGCGCTCTTGTCCCCATTTTCCTGGCATGACAACTGAATAAATACATTATATTCTTTGGATTGAAGACAATGAATAGTCAATCGGATAATTTCGCCGCCATGTGACTCTACGGTTCCTATTTATTTTAGATGGCAGGTGAAACGCCACTGAAACTTCAGAAGAAGCATATATGTTATGGGCGTTCAATGTGGATAGAATTAAAATTAAGGGGCTAATACTTGAAATAAGTAGTGAATTTCGGGGAAAATATCAATTATTTCATTTCACAACTCACATAAGAGGTGCATTAAATATGCATGATCTTAAGTAAAGCGTGTGGGGTGTTAAAATATGCGGAAATAGCCTGATAGCTGAATTTATTGCTTATGTGACTTGTTATGTTGAATCCATCTAAGGTCCTCAAGCCTGTTGTATTCATCATAGATATTTACTTAGGACCTTTCTTTGTGTGGTCATGTATTGTCACAACGACTGTTCCAAGAAGAATAAATAAAGTATTATTAAAAAATTTTTTTTGAAACATAGAACAAAAATCATTTTTTAAGGATGATCTTGTTATTCCGAGGCGATGATGGCAACGTATCGAAAAAGGTTTTGGGGTGTAGTAATGTCACATATTTGGACGCTTAAATGATTAACTTTAACTTCGTTTTTCTCAAAACCAATTTTTAGGAAACTTTTCATCACGTAAAAGATTCCTTGACATGCAATTTTCAGCAAATAATTTTAATTTTTTCTGCACGTATACTCAATAATAATAAATAAATGTTACGTACAATTTTACTGAGGAATGGTATCTTGTATGTTTTAGGAGGCGTTTATTATAATAAAATGGGTAAAAATGCCAATTTCTGAACAATAGGTAAGTTTTTATTTTTGCGACAAAAAATATTAAAATCAGAGTATAATTGTTCAGTAACTTTTATAAGTATGGTTTCAATGATTATTTAGAAAAAATATGAAACTTTATATATATATACTTAAAAATTACGCCACGTAGAACATTTCAAATATGGCACTTGAAAATGAAGTAAACAACATATTCTAAAACACTTATTGAGTTATAAATGCTCAAAACTTTTCAAAAAGTTTTCTTTTATAGCTCTTAAAATTGTGTGCCATTTCCAGAAAAATTGGTTAAAAGTATCAGAAAATCCATTTTTCCGATATAAGTAATTGAAGGTGGGGGAGAAATAAATCCATTTAACAAATTTATACAATATATTATCAATAAATAACACTGCGTGTTAAAGGAAAACAATGCAAAAAAAAACACAAATCCATTCATTTATTCCCGCGTGTCTTCGGGAATACTGTCGTTGTTAGAGACTAATGATGATGCTGTCGTAATTACTTAATAGGCTTATATGTGCATAAAATATTATTACCCTTTGCAGGGTTAACCCAATTGCCAAGTAGACAATCAGCCATAAAGTCACCAGGGCAAGTAATTTTTCCTAATTTTTCAGGAGGAATTGAGATGGCTAATAATATAATAAATATTAATAGAGAGCATCTTTATTGTGTCCTGCTGGCCGAGCTGGTTATGGAACTCCGGTTCATATGGAGGGTCCCGGGTTCGACATCGGAACCAAGATGGTGTCTCCTTTTTTTAAAAAAAAGCTCCAATTTGAAATTAGGCATGGGTATCAAATGTTATGAGCCGTTCAAATATTTATTATGAAAATTCGCGTAAAAGTTTGATGAAAAAATTTGATAAATGAAGGGTATTGATTAAAAGCTATACGTTTTATTTTAACATACTAGTCCTCACATCATTTTTAAATTATTAAAAATTACATTCAATAATTACATTCTGACATTATTTTTAATATATAAGTAATATGAAATGTGTTATCCATTCTTTACTTCTACTACTCCATATTCCGAGGTTTTCTTCCCTACATTACAGAAAGAGATCCATCAGAAAACTGCAGACCCTGGTACAACTGTTCGAAGCGCTATCCACATTTCTACGTAAAAAAATATTCATTTTTCTCACTGATAATATTTTCATAAAATTAACTGAATATTAAATTTAATATTATTTATAAACTTCATCTAATAATATTTGACGGTATACAATAGTCTAGCTCAAATCTGTGTTAAAAATATTCTATTATTCACCATTTTTTATATATTCTCTAAAAGTAAAGCGCACCTATACATACCTTCCTGCTACAATATGTGCAGCGTGTGGGCTTTATTTATCTATCAGAGGAAACAAATATATTCCGCTACACAAAGCTTTAGCTCTCAAACTTTCGATTCGGTTACAAGCATCCATTGAAAACTCACGGTAGACGACGAATAACCGAATCAACGTTTCCGGAGACGTCGTTTTATTTCGAGGTTCGGCGGTGACAGGACGCATCGAACTGTCACAGCCTCTAAAAAGAGTCACCCTTCCAATTTTGTCCCGATTCGACACAAGCATTTTGCCGTCCCACAAACCTCGTTGTCGAAAACCGTTTCAGAAGTGAAATTTTTCTGACACGAGAAATGAAATAAATGCCGAGTGAAGTTGTTGAAACGGTTTTCACCTCACAAATTGTACAATATATCACCTTCCTCAAAATTTCACATAAAACTGGTTTACTTTAGCAGAAACATTTTACGGGACCATGTAAAACACCAAAGGTGCTTTCAGATGGTAAGAATAGCTTACATAAATACTTTTGATACCTTTGTTTTGCAGATAATATCAAAAACCGCGTTTGACCTGAATATATTAAAGCCACATCGATGTGTTTAGCCGTGTTTGATTCAAAACCCACCAGTGTTTAAATATTATTTAATTAATAACCTGCATTTTTTCGGAAATTATTTTGTTAAATTTATATTTTCACTTCTATTACTTAAAAATATGCGATGTGCATAGTTTTTAAAGTGTAGTTATATTGTTTTTAATAACGAATGTTCTTCTTACTTGCGTAAATATTCTACTATATAAAAATAAAACGATTAAAAATTAAATGTAAAATATTTTTTTTAAAAAATTTTACTCATAGAACAGATAAAAGCAAACAAGACAGTAATCTTGAACAGAAATCTAAAAAAATATCTAATTAGAACTAATTTAAAAAATAAGAAAATGATAGAAAGTAGACTAGTAGTAGTACAAAGTAGAACTCTTCTTCAAAGAAGAAATTCCCAGAAGTTTTAAATAATGAGAAGGATAAAATATTAAATATAATTTTATTATTGTGAATCAAATTGTATGAATTAAAAATTATTTGACTAAATGCAGGGTGGTTATAATTAAAGTGACCCTACTTAGATCCCTCTAGAACCCGTTCTACTCATCCGATTTTGATGAAACGGTATATAAGCTATATGGACCATGAGGAAGAGATTTCGGCAATAAAAAAAATAGTTCAAATTTCGCCCACCAGGTGGCGATTTCCACAAAATCTATGCAAATTGGGCAGACATATAAAAGAACTTCATTCAGGGGCAGAAAATCATTCTGCGAGTTGGTTATGTTATCGTAAATCATGCCTTTGCAAGAGAGAAATCGAGATTTGCTGATAAAACTTTTTTATCAGAACAGCA
>QLNU02015003.1:150649367-150679860 GCA_006491805.2 Dysdera silvatica
CTATAATTTTAATAAAATATGCTAAGTATATATCACAACTATAAATGTGTACCTTTGTGCGCTTGTGTGTGCGTAAATGATTAATGTTCTGTAGGAGATTATATAATAATGTAAATTATATATTACTAAATAATATATTATATTTTGTGATGAACTTGAAATGTACGTTATGGGTGCGAATAGCTATGTAGTTCATTTAGATGCGATTGTCTTTATTTTGACAAAATAGGGACAACTAACGGATTAAATTTTATTCTTAAGCAGGCAGTATCTTTTGGAGTTTTATTTCCAGCTGTATTCTTTGGGTGGAGTAAAGATAGTGGGGTCCAGGAAATAATAAACCTTGGCGAGCTGAATGAATAAATGAAGCATGAAGAACTGGTCAGCCGTTGTCCATAACCTAAGGCTGGTCGTCTCCAGAGCAACCATAAACAGACAATGACCCCATAAATACTCTAAGATGGTACCCAGCCAAAGAATTCGTGGCATTCCTTAGCAAACAATGGCACCAACAGCCCAACGGAATACCCGCAATGATAAAAAAAAAAGGAGAGTGAAAGGGGGAAAAGTAAAACGCATCTCCCAAAAAAGGCTCCAAACGAAAGATACTAGGGAAGAGTGCAAAAAATAAAAACACGTGTTGGATCAAACGCCAGCGACAAAGAATTTCCGTAGCAACTTTTTTGCTTTGAAACGTAGGAATTCCCCTGGAAAAGCTAAGAGGGAACGGTACTAGATGGCACTAGGAAATGATCCAAACCTAGTTTTAATGATAATAATGAATAATTTACATTTTCTGAGACTCTCCTGAACACTATACCAAAGTTTAAGTCGCAAAACTTATGATAGAGCTTCATTGTATTCCCGATTCTGATCAGCTAGTCTGTCCAATGAAATATGGTTGAAAGAGTTTATAAATTTAAAGATGCCATGAGGCATGTTTTCCAGAAAAGCATGTGCCTCCAGTGAAATTTTAAATGCCCGAGAATTGTGCGTGTCCGCTTAAAAGAAATAGTTGGAAGAAGAAACTAGTTAGAAGTGGAGGTTCCTGGCAGAATTGCGTTTAAATGCTGATGGTTTTTCATATGTCGTAGGCACTCTCTATAATAAATAATTCTAAACTTACTTTTAACTACTGGAATATAATAAAGACTAGATAAATCTAATTATTTAATATCCAGAGTTAATAAATTACGGTTCAGTGATTTAAAAGAGATTTAACAACTTTTACTGGATAACATTTATTAATATCACACAAGGCTGGAATTTTCAAAAAGGGTTTGAAATCGCTATTCCGAAAAATATAAAAATATGTTTTCATTAGCGATGCTTATCTTCGAACGTTTTGGTATTCTTGTGATTAGAATTCCAATCTACCAATTTGTAATAAAATTTTGTATCAATCTATATATATGTAATCAATTTTTGTATCAATCTATCAATTTGTAATTAATTTTTGTACCAATCGAAATTAAAATTCAATCAAAATTTGTATAAATTTTGTTGTAAAAAATTATTTTATATGATACTTAGAGTATATAAGAGAAATATTGTGTACGTAATTAATGCTGCGATACGCTTAATTTCTAGGACTACTGAAATAACATAGAAGCCATTTATTTTTATTACCTTGCTATTAACTCCGCAGCTAAGTGATGTGCGCTTGTTTAGAATTTACTATTTTTGCTATATTATATATTTCCATGTAATGACTTTTAAGGCATTTTATTTTGGAATTTATTTTTTACATCGTTTTAAATTATTTTATCTTCAAATATATTTTTGTACGCATTCTTATAGCTATTTTTTGCATGTGACCACAGTTTTGAATCTTAAGCAACACCAATTTAAATTTTAATGTAATGTTTACATTTGCATAAATGTTATGAGAAAATAACAAAATTTTTGGCCAATTATTTTAGAAATTGCACATCTTGGTATCAATTAACTATATTTGATGATGGCTAAATTTTTCGTGGATTATAATATTTAAGCTACGTGAAATAATATAGCATATATCTCGATTGTTTGAAAAAAAGTTTCAATCATGAATGTTAGTTAGTTTTCAATTTTAAAAGTAGATAATGGTATGTGTCTGTATTTTGATACTACACTTTTGCTGGAACAAATGCTCTGTAAATGGTTTTAAACTAACCCTAATTGGTATTAACAAATGCAAACTCCATGATAATTGGTTACATTTTATTTACAATTAAAACAAAAATTATTGATTTTTCGCGATTTTTGACATCGCACTCTTATGTTAAAATGCGTTAAGGAGCTCAGATAGCTGTTTTTTTTCTGACAGTTAAAGATACTTCGCGCGCACGCGCGTGTGTGTGTAAATATATATATATATATAAAAGTTTTCCTCGCCCATTCTTGGCGGAAACAGGCTTTGGGACGGGCAGAGCGCCATGTTCCCAAGCCTCTTTTTACATCACTTCTTAATGTGCCATGTCTAGAAACTTCCTGACAATGTGACACGTGTTTAGGATTGTGGCTTTTTGTATTTCAATGTAGGTGTTTGGGTCAATGTTGAGTATCTCCAAATTCGTCGCAAGCGTTTTTGGTACTATCCCTGTTGCTGAGATGACTAACGGGATGATGAGGATCTTTTCCATACCCCATATATCTCGTACTTCATGTCTGAGATCTTGGTACTTGGTGATTTTCGTTGTGTAGGTTGTCTGTATGTTATTGGTGTTGGGTACTGCTATGTCGATTAAGTACGTGGTCTTATTCGATTTATCGACGAGGGTTATGTCAGGACGGTTATGTGGGACTGTCTTGTCTGTTATGATTGCTCTATCCCAGTAAAGCTTGTGTGTTTCGTTCTCATGCACGGTCTCTGGCTCATATTTGTAGTACGGGCATTTTTCTGTCAGAAAGCCAGCATTCGCTGCCAATTTCTGGTGGACTATTTTCGCTACTTGATCGTGTCTATGTTTGTAGTCTGACTGCGCAAGGATCTTGCATCCTGCCATCACGTGTTGGATTGTCTCCGATGCCGCATGACAGTGTCTGCATTTGTCGCTTTCTATGTCTTTTCTCTGGATGAATTTCTGATTGTTCCTTGTTGCGATCACTTGGTCTTGGATGGCTAGCATGAATCCTTCTGTCTCTGGCTGGAGAGTGCCTTTGGCCAGCCAAGAATTTGATGCCTTTTTGTCAACGTGTGGTTGTTGCAGGTCATTGTAGTGCCTGCCATGTAATGGTTTTCCGGCCCAAGTTCTTAGTTTCTGTTCATTGGCTGTTTCCAGGACACGCTCTTCGGTACTACACAGGTTTAGTGGCGTGTAATTTGCATCTGCTTGTATTATGGCTTGGATGAGTGGCGATCGGGGACTCTTCAACTGGAAGTATTGCCTCATGCTCTGGATCTGCTTGTCATGTAAGTCTTTGAGGTCCGCTTGTCCGCGTCCTCCTTCTTCCCGGGGTAGTGTTTGCCGTTCAATTGCCGTTGCAGGGTGTAGTTGTCCGGCTCTTCTCTGGATGGTTCTCATTTTCCGCTGGAGTTGTTCTAGTTCAGTGTTGGACCATTTGATGATCCCGAAGGAGTAGGTGAGCACTGGTACCGCATATGCGTTAATTGCTTGCGTGGTGTTCTTCCCGCTCAGTTTCGTCTTCACAATGCTTCTAAGTCTTTCTTGGAATGCTTGCGTGAGCTGGACCTTGACTTTCTTGTGCTCCTGCTGCCGTTTTTGCATTATCATGGATAACTAAGTCCATGGTAAGCTGCTCTTTACATCCCAGACTAATTCAGAGACTTTTTTTTCTTTTTTTTATTCCCCAGCATCCCTTTTGTTCTTTCGTCATTAAGTTGTTGCTTTCGCTGTGCCGGCTTATTTTTTCAGAGATGCACCCTGTAAGTATCTTGTACAGGGTGTTGAGGCACGTGATGGGTTGGTAGTTCGTAGGGTTACTGGTATCCTGGTCCGTTGGTAGGAGGTAGGTTATTCCCTTGTAGAGGAATTCAGGCATTTTGCTGGGGTCTTCAATTATCGTCTTAAGTTCCTTGGCTAACGGGCCATGGGCGCTGGTAAATTTCTTGTACCAGAAGTTGTGTATGCCGTCAATACCAGGTGCTTTCCAGTTGTGCGTACGTTGGATTACCTGCTGGAGTTCCTCTATCGTGATGCCCGTGTACTCCATCTCCTCTATTTCTCTCGTAGCCTCCATTTCTTGCTGAATCCAGGGGGCGCTTTTGTGCTGCACTTCATTGGACTACAGTGTCTTCCAGAAGGTCTCTATTTCTGCTGGCTTTGGGGCTTCGTGCTTGTCTTGGTTCGCCGGTGTCTCTCGAAGATTCCTGTAGAAGGCCTTCTGGCCTGGATATATATATATTAATTATGCACGCCTTCATCGACTACGAAAAACTTTTGACTCAATTTTCAAACCATATATTTTAAATGCACTAGGTAACCAAGGTGTGAACCCAGCTTATGTTAGCTTACTCCAGTCCATATGTGATAAAGCAAAAGCGACCATATCTATAAACAGACACAAAGTTGAAATTAACCTTGAGAAAGGTATACGACAAGGAGATACAATCTCGCCCATACTCTTTTCAGCTTGCCTTGAGGAAGTTTTTCGTAAATTACACTGGGATCAAAAGGGCTTAAAAATCAACGGAGCGTATTTAAACCATCTAAGATTCTCCGACGACATCGTATTTTTCGTAAAAGATCCAGAAGAGCTCCAAAGACTCATTGAAGATCTCAGAATGAAAGGAGAAACATCTGGCTTAAAAATCAACTTGAAGAAAAGCATGATCATGTTTAATAAGTTTATACAAACTAAGAAAATCTTTATTTCGAGAGAAGAAATACAGCAAGCTGAAAATTATATTTACCTTGGTCAACAAATTACGATGAAAGGCGACATAAATCAAGAGATCGAACGTCGTATCAAGCTTAGCTGGCAAGCATTCTACCGGCTACAAATAATTTTTAAAAAAAAGCTCCCTATTTCTTTACAGAGGAAAGTTTTCGATCAATGCATCCTACCTGTTCTGACTTATGGTAGTGAGACATGGACATTGACTGCCAAAGGTATCCAAAAGTTACGAGTGGTACAAAGGAACATGGAACGGCAGATGCTTGGTATCACGCGACGAGATCGAAAGACCTTCAGTTGGATAAGAGATCAAACAAAAGTTTGTGATATCATTGCGAAGGTAAAAAGTTTGAAATGGAAGTGGGCAGCCCATATTGCTAGAAGAACTGACAACAGATGGACCAAAAACATCCTAGAATGGATCCCACTGGACACCACACGCCCAAAGAAAAGGCCAAAGACGAGATGGGTGGATGAAATAATTAAATATATTGGGCACAAGTGGCAGCAAAATGCACAAGATCGACTTCGTTGGAAAGATGCAGAGGAGGCCTTTATCCTGCAGTGGATTGACAACGGCTGAAATGATGATGATGATGATATATATCATCATCATCATATTCAACCATTATCTATCCACTGCTGGATGAAGGTCTCTCCAAATGCTTTCCACACAAGTCTATCCTGAGCAATTCGCTTCCACGTCACCCCAACCTGTTTTCTTATTTCATCCACCCATCTAGTTTGAGGACGTTTTCTAGGTCTTCGGTGGTCTCTTGGAATCCAGTTCAGAATTTCTGTTGTCCATCGTTGATCAGTTCTTCTTGCAATATGCCCAGCCCATCGCCATTTCAGTCCTTTTACTTTAACAATGATGTCCTCTACTCTAGTTTGCTCTCTCACCCAAGTGTTTCTTTTTCGATCTCTCCTAGTTATTCCAAGCATGCACCTCTCCATGCTCCTTTGCGTTGTCTGTAACTTTCGTATTGCTCCAACTGTTAGACTCCATGTCTCTGATCCATAAGAGAGGACTGGCAATACACACTGGTTGAAGACCTTTCTTTTTAGACACAAAGGCAATTTCCCCTTCAGGATAAAACTGTTTCTTCCAAATGCACTCCAGCCAAGTTTAATACGTCTGTTGAGTTCTTTCATAATGTTGCCATCCATTGAAATCAGCTGGCCAAGGTAAATATATGAATCAGCAATTTCTAGCTCAGTGTTGTCAACTTGTATTTTTGTTTCCTCTACAAAATTATTGAACATGATCTTAGTTTTTTGTAGGTTCATCTTGAGTCCAACTTCTTCACTTCTAGTTGAGAGCTCTTGTACCATGTCTTGGAGTTCTAATGGGTCCGTTGAAAAAATAACAATGTCATCAGCAAACCGCAGATGATTTAAATATTCACCATTTATTTTTATTCCCTTGTTATTCCAATTTATCAGCTGAAAAATCATCTGTAAAGCAGAAGTAAAAAGTTTTGGAGAAATGGTATCTCCCTGCCTCACCCCTTTGCCAAGTTTGATAGTTTTGGTATCTTTATGTAACCGAAATTTTGCACTTGCATTTTTATACACACGTTTCACCATGTCAATGTACACATCCTCAATGTCTGTTGATCTTAAAGAGTTGATGACTGCTGATGTTTTTATAGAGTCAAAGGCCTTCTCATAGTCAATAAATGCAACACACAATGGAAGTTCATATTCATGTGTTCTTTCAATTAATTCTCTTAATACTTGAATATGGTCCACTGTACTGAATCCACTTCGAAATCCAGCTTGTTCTCTTGGTTCACTGCAATCTTCAATAATTGATTTCTTGTTTGCCAGGA
This sequence comes from Dysdera silvatica, assembly GCA_006491805.2. Taxonomy (NCBI): domain Eukaryota; kingdom Metazoa; phylum Arthropoda; class Arachnida; order Araneae; family Dysderidae; genus Dysdera; species Dysdera silvatica. The sequence goes on from QLNU02015003.1 coordinate 150,656,042, forward strand.
TATAGTCAATTTCACTAGTTCCCCCATTTGGGTGTTTCCATGTCCATTTTCTTTGCGGTTTCTTCTTAAAAAATGAATTCATGATGCTAAGGTTTTCAGCTTCTGCAAATTCGATGAGTTGATCGCCACGTTCATTCCTTTCCCCATATCCGTATTTACCAACCGATGTCTCTCCTTGTTCCTGTTGTCCAATTCTTGCATTGAAATCCCCCATGATGAGCTTGATATGTTGTTTCCCTTTGGTGTGTAACTCTTTGATTTCTTCATAAAATTCTTCAACCTCTTCGTCGGTATGGCTTGATGTTGGTGCATATACCTGTACTATTTGAAGTTGGTATCGCTGGGTTAGTTGAACAACAAGCCTCGCTGCTCGATCTGATGTACTTTCAACTTCCAGAAGACAGTCTTTAATTCTTTTGTTGATTAAGAAGCCAACACCACTTGTTCTTCCAGTTTCCGTTCCTCTATAGTAAAACAAATGTCCGCTTTTCAGTTCCACCAACTCTTCACCTTTTCTTCTAATTTCACTGAGTCCTACAATGTCCCATTTGATCTTGTCTAGTTCCTCTTCCAATTCCTGAAGTTTTGCTTCAGAAGCAAGGGATCGTCCATTAAACGTAGCCAAGGTCAATAACAAACGGCAGCCTGGGCCATTCCAGTGATTCTTAGCACCCCCTGCTTTCATGCCACACTGACCGCTGCCTTGATCAGGAGCACTCCAGCACCTGGAGACTAGGGGCCATGGTTTCTGGTGTGTCAACATAATGGAGGAATTAGCCATCATTTCACCACGCTGGCTAGACGGGTTGGTGAATTAGCCCTCCCCTTCCGCCTTTCCATCCGTGCAGCAAATATTAATTTGCCTCTTGGATAGAAAGCCCAGCCTGCACCACTTGAAGGCGGGGTAGGACACTAGGTTACTGGCCCGGCCGGTTCCACACATCGTCACATACGTTCAGCGTGTGGGTCTCCTTCCAGTTAGATACCAGCAACCCTTTTGCAGGCCATATATATATATATATATATATGACCAGTGCAAAGATAAAAAGATACACCGCGCCATTCCCTCAATTCATCTCTAGCTGTAGTAATGTAAATTATAATAAATAATATAATCTAAATGACATAAAAAGCACCTCAACCATTATTTGACTTTTCAAGAACTCTTTCTTTAATAAATATAACTTTTCAAAATATTATTATTTTTCTCAGTAATTGCACAAGCCTCCGCGGTGCAGTGTGTTTATAATTTTCGAGGTGGGTGTGAGGAATTGCCGATGCATAATCAGCTGACAATACATTTCATGCTCAAATGAGAGCTGGATATAACTAACAATCTCAAGGTTTAGTTGGCCGTGAAAAAAAGAGTAAATTCAGCGTTTTGGGCTAAAATTTCCTGGGTCGCGGTGATCTAGTTGGTGTAGCGCTGTGGTTTGTAATAAGTAGTCGCCGTTTGTCCCCAACCTAGGACGATTTATTATTTAAAAAATGAAACACTGAGAATAAAATTTTCGCTCATTGAGCAATGCCCAAATTAGTTTTGGTTGAGAAGAAACAAATGGGTATTCACTCTTTTTTCGTTGTTCCATTCATTCGTTAACAATCCAAAGATTTCTTCATACTGTCTTCTTACTACCACTTTTCTTTTACTACCTTTGTAAAGTTTCTATCTTATGGGGCCCATATTGTTTGACTTTTACGTCAATGATATCTTCCATCTACCAACTATTTATAAATCTGATTTTCTAACAATACTAGCATCATCGTTAAAAACACTGAAATTAGAACACTAATTTTTTTTGGTAATACTAATATTGAATACTTTACTAGCTTCTTTATAGTAACTACCTAACACTTACTACCGCAAAGACTACATACCTTTCTTTTACTAACAAAAAAGAGCATAGACCCTAATCATTTTAATATCATTATAATTAACTCAACGGTTTTATTCTCACGAAACAAGAACTCCTTTGGTTTAACTCTTCAATTCAACCTAAAATGTATCAACAAACAGTTATTTCGACACTGGCGTAAGGTTTGCTCCCTTTGTCAAGTGAAGGCAGAATTCTGCCTTCACTTGACAAAGGGAGCAGTTGGCTCCCGAAACGTCGTGTTTTTAAACCTTACGCCAGTGTCGAAATAACTGTTTGTTATGGAATCTCCTGGTGAAACTCTGTATTGTTTCGTTAAAATGTATTTTCACATTGACTATATCTGCATTGTAATTAATAGTAATATTGGAGTAATTCAACTGCTATTTACGCTTTAATCCTTGAACTTTACTACTCTCTGATTTTTTGTTACTATTGCCCTGCTAATCTAAAGAAATACTTTCACATCCGACGCCATTAAATCTGTCAGATTTTAAAAAAGTCCCTTCGCCCCCTAAATTATCAAATTTATTCTTCCAGAACACTTGAAATAACTTAAGCCCATCAGGTATTATTAATCAAAAAATTATTTACCTACAAAACTTCATTTTCATGTTTAACACCGTACGAAGAATCACTGATTCTGACCTCATTTTATTACCTTTCCTGATCATATCCACAACGAATTTTAACGCCGCCATTTTTTGCTGATGTGGATGACAAGATTTCGGATGAGACGGGAGTGATACAGTAAACAGCTTGCGAGAAACACTCATTGTGAACTGGCGCCTTTTTTTTTTCAATAAAAATGTCGAGGAAAGGCGGCATTCGACACATATGGAAACAGAGCCCTAAAAATTTGTTTAACATCAATAGCTCTCTCCCAAAAACTAACCTTCTTGAAGTCTGTCACCGTTAATAGAAGTTATGACCCAAATATCATCACTTTAGCCGGTTCTAAATTTTCTAAACCTTCTTTTCCTACTACGCTATCAACCCCTCGTGACATTGAAATATCTGGTAATGCGGTTCTCCCCTATTTTCCTAAAATTAATATCGCCGTTGATAAAATACTTCGGAACACTAACTTTATTAAGTAATTTTTTCAACCTTTAATAAAATTCGTCCTATAAACTCAAAGATATTCTCCCCGCGTATCAACGCTGGGGAGTGTATCGAATTCTCTGTCAATCTAACCTTTCCTACATCGGCCAAAAGAAGCATGCTTTACGTCTCAGATTAAAAGAGCATCAATGATACATCGAAAAGGTTGAGTTCAATAATTCCTCCATTGCAATCCACTGATGGAACAATAACCATAAATTTAATTTTTATGGCTCCACCATCATTCATCAACCCAAGTCTTCTGTAGAATTGGATTTTTTGGAAGCCTTTTTTATTCACAAACACTCCGATGACATTGTAAATGATCACAGGTTCACTCCATACTTCAGTCAGGCTTGGAAAAACCTACTTTCAGCTCTTCAACCTTTGCCCAGCATCCCACCACCTAATGCAATGGTTCACCACCGATAGATAGAGCCGCAGCCAACATTAATAGCAACTTTTTAACAGGAAACGGGATCTAACTGGCAACATGACCCATCGGTGAATCAGCAACACTTCGTTGTTTGTTTCAGTTCCCGTCCGTAACGCATTGAAATTTGTCGATTAAATTTCAACTATGCTTAAAACGTTGTTTTTCTATTTGTTATTTATTCTGCGTAGTTCCACGTCATCAGATTAATTCGTCACAAAGAATTTATTTTAACGTCTACTGACAGGCTGTACATAATTTATATAAATTCACTAACTGTATTTATGTTTAACGCTATGTATGCTTTAAGTTGAATAAAATATTATTATTATTATTATTATTGTTATATTACACAGCATCAAGGAGATAATCACTATCCTCTTGATCTAGAATTCTTGGTTCAGTTCAAGTCTCACCCAGAAACCTGAGAACTGTCCATATATCTTCCGAAAATATAGGCGGTGCCCAGTAAGGCAGTTTTTTGTAGGTCTATTGTCGTTATGTCAGTAATGTCCAGTTTTTCTAGGAAGTTCTTTAAATTAGGTGTGATGGGCCCCCAGTGCACCTACCACTATCGGAATTATCGGATCCACTATTATTATTTCGTATATGTTCTCGCTGTTGGCGGCACAGACTTCAAACGGGCAGTATTAAGTATTCAAGACTTCCTTTCGTAGGTTTTTTGGGTGTTGTGTCTCGGAATTTCCTGACTGTTTGGCATGTGTTTAAAATTTAGGCCTTTTGTTGCCCAATGTAAGTGTTGGGGTCGATTTCAAGTGTTTCCAAGCTTCTGCGCAGTGTAATTGGTATTAGACGTATGTCTGACAAAACGAGAGGTACCATGTCAGCTCTTTCCATATGCCGCATGTCTTTGGTTTCGTATCTGAAGTCTTGGTAGTCTGGCAATTTTTATTGTGTGTGTGTGTGTGTTGTATGTTGTTTGGGTTTGGGTCTGCTATATCTATAATGCTTGCGGTTATTATTATAAAACGTAATGTAAAAACGCGCCACAAAAGTTTTATCAATAAATGGCTCAAATAATATATGTATAAAATCACGCTAAGCCTGCTGCTAGATGGATTTTATCAGTTGTAAAAAAAGAGTCATTTCTTCAATTATTTGCTCACAACAGACGTTTTTATAGGTTAACTTCAAATTTTTTTATTTTCTAATTGATATGTTTAATTATAATTTCTAAATATGAAATGTAATTTAAAGTGTTATCTTTATAAGCTAATTTTTAATTTCAATCAACCCAAAGTCTCAAAAAGGACCCGTTTCTTCCTCTTCATGTTCACTTCAGCTTTCTTGTGTTTGTACTCTTCAAGAAATATCTCTGTGGGATTTTCTTCCAAGGATTAGAAAACAGTATGGCTGTACAATGAGAGAAAAGGAAAATCCCTAAAGAACAAAATAAACCTTCTTTATATTTGTAGCTCTATAAAGTCGAAAATGAAGTATATATCTTTACGAAATCGCGAAACTTCTTAATGTTTTGCTATAAAGTTTAAACACAATTTTCTTTCACAGCATTATCGTTGCATTGCTCCCTTAAAAAATCATCGAAAGCGTTACGAAAAACTGCAATTGTTTTATTATTTCGTGGGCACCTGCAACTCCAGCTTTTGAGTAAATAAACAAAATTTAATGTTGCGCCCCCTATTTTATGAACAGGCGTAACGATCCATGTTGGTGATCCATTTGTCAATACCTAATATTCAAGAACGTCTGTTCTAATGATATTTTGAAGAGGCACTGAGTAGATCTCTAACCTCCGCCATTGAAAATCATTAGGGCCACATGTTGCCCGGTTGCCACCTTATTTACTATTTCATATAAACACCCCGACCATTATCGAAGTTTCGGACCGTGATAATGGCACCAGCAATTCCTTTCGCTCTCTGCGATTTTGACAAGATGATTTTTAATAAAGACTCAGAGAAGAAAGAACTCTTTTCGAGAGGAATTTTCTTCATGGCGTCGTTTCGAAGATTTCGGAGCTCTTCACTCCGACCAATATCAGAGGCAATAATTCATGCAGAAATATTTCTCCCGATACCTGTCTTTTGGTTTCGTGGAGTGTCGCTGCTTTAAAAATGGTTGACGCTTTGCGAATTCTGTCGTCAAGTTATGTTCTCGTTGAAAGAAATGAGGGATTTTGACAAAGCTCATTTTAGACATTTAAGCCGAGAAAAATGCCCCGGAGACAAGGTTTTCAACAACAAGATTTCGTTGAAATTTAAACGGAACTGTGAAAAAAGAGAAAGTGAAATATGACTGCATTCTCGCAGTACATTTCACTTTAAGTTCGCTAATTCTGTGATTTCGCATACGATGAATGAATGAATGAATGAATGAATGAATGAATGAATGAATGCTGCCAGAAACAAAGAATTGTTGAGACCATGAGAAAACAAAGTTTTTCGGAAAACATACGAAGCGATTAGTAAAAACTGCCCACGAAAAAATAGGAAATACAATGAAATATGCCATCTGCATGAAGACCTGCAACTGCTGACAGAAATATAAAGAGAAGAAGACTAAGATGTCTTATACATATAGAAAGAAAAAAAGAGAATTGTGTGCGAGTGTCTATATGTTATTACTCAAGCATTAAATGACTAGGGCTATGAGCAAATTATAGATTATTCATCCGTAAAAGATGTATAGAAGGGTATCATCAACGATTCGGGATAGTGGAATGATCCACAATAATATTTCTTCGTAATTTGAATTTAACGATAATAATTTCTTCAGTGAAGTAAAAGTAACTACAAATTTCAACTTCATCACCAGCTTTGACTAAAAAAATCCATAACTCGTAAGACATCTTCAAAGAAATCAAGCGTTACAATATCTTGGACAGCAGTCGAACCGTCATTCTCCAAATCACCCGACAGACGACTATTTTATTACTCAGGCAAAATACTTTTTGTGCGCATAGTTATATTTATCAAGGGCCATAGGCGTAACTAGGAAGACTAGGGTGGGGCGTAATCACCCTGCACAAAAAAGGGTTTCTTATCATTAGAAAATTGAAAATTTCAAGTGGATGCCTTGTGCGGAGTGATAAGATAGCGCCTATCCCCACCATAGGCAACAGCGCTAGCTATCCTAACGGCGGAATCTATTTTGGTCATAGGGGAATTTGTGAAGGGATTAATCCAAAGTGAGTGAGTGCAACATAGTTGCGATTTCATACAAAACTGGAATCTTTTATATTTGATTGATAATAGATTATAAAAACAAAGGGTTATTATAGGTAATGCAACTAGTCTCGAGATGCAGGGGAGACCAAATTTTTTTCTAAGGGGGGGCTAAACCACCCCTAGATGTCCTCTCGTTACACCAATAGTCATCATGACTAACGTCAATGATATCATCGATTAATTTTGAGAAACGCAAGATTAATAATAAATTGAGAAGCGGTAATGATTGTGACTATTGGAGTCGAGGCACCGATAATCTATCTAATTATAATTAATCTATTCAAGTTACCGGAAAAAAATACAATTAAGGCCTTTGAACAGCAAAACCAAATCACAATATCAATTTATCAAGCACACAATAAATCATTTATCTTCATGTTTGGTGCATTTAAACCATTAATGTTTCATTTCCATTATCTTGTTAAAAATGTTGGTAACATAATCGGTATCGGAAATTAATTGCATAATCGGCGCTCATGAAATTAGCGCCCGTATGGTTGTTAATCTTATGCGATCACATTTTTTGCGCTTCTTTTATTTTTGCGCAAATTTAGAGATAACTACGGATTGGCGGTATTAATTCTCACAAAATCAGGAATACAATGCAAGAGGTGATAAATCATGTAACGTTCTCACATTTAAATCGACGTTCTCATAGAATGATACCAAAAAAGTAAAAAAATTTAAAGTTAAAGGACGTTGTCTTTGTTTGCAGTAGTCTTTTTTTATCTCAATCGTCTTTTTAACGTCGTTGTTATAATTAGTAAATTCAATAGAACCTATCTGAAGCAACCATCCTTGTGACCGGACTGCAATAGTCACCATAAATAGTTGGTTACTATGCATAGTAGACTCTGGTTTAGGCGTGACTGAGTCCCTAATAGTTTTCTCTTATAAAAAATGGTCACATTATCCAGATGGTAAATTTACAAAAGTGGTGAGTTTTCCAGTGTGGTCAATTTACAAAGGTGGTGAATTTTCCAATGTGATCAATTTACCAAGGTGTTCAGTTTACCAGGTTCCACTGTATTTCCATTTAACGTCGGTGTTTCACAATCCAGACAAATGCTTAACAGAATTACAGGGGACCTGGTAAAGCGACCACATTGGTAAAGTGACCATATCGTTAAATTCACCAGCTGAATAAAGTGACTACTTTTATGAGAGAGAACTGGTAGGGACTTAGTCATACCCATACAAAAGTCTGTCGGGTACAGTGACCATCTTTCTATGGTGACTATTGCAGTCCCTCCCCGAAAGTGGTCACTTTAAGCAGGCTCTACTGTACATACATTTCGATTAACGTCGTTTTCTGTTTAAAGGCGTTTTCCTCCGTTTTTAAAAGTTGGTAATGGGATTACTGTTGGTTGTGCAAGAGTTTTGGAAAGTTGTCCACTGATGCAGCGCTGTTTTCCCAAAGGAGGGCTGTTGCGATGACAATAGAAGATCTTACTGTATATGTCAGTGTTTCTCAAACTTTGGTCACTCACGGACCATTTTAAGCATTTCTTTATTTATCGCGGACCACCGAGGGGTGGAATACCCCCCAATTAAAAAAAATATTTCCCGGAATTAAGGTTGTCAACTATGGATAATATTATTAAGTCCTACTTAGCCACTGTCATACTAATCACCTTCCATCTCTCCCAGGGAAAGGCATAAACAAAGTAACCCTCGATTTATGTGATTTATTGACAGGCTTATAAATGTATACTGGCAGGAGGGATTTATCAATCTCTTGAAATATAGTTTGTAGCTAATTTTAAATCCTTTTGGGATAAATTTTAATCTTGTTTATTTGTTTATAACTTTAAAAGGCTCCGACTTTTGGAAGAAAAATTCTAAAATCCCCGACTATGTTTCTAAAATATGGGTTGGTTGTCAAACCCACCTGGAACAAAATAATTTTTAGAGCAACGCTATTTGATAAAGAGAATGTGAGTTACGATTTTATTTCGTCAAATTTATAATGAAAATGACATCACTAATTTAATTAAATAATAATAAGCAATATAGAAAACATGGATGTACTCAGAGGATTCAAACCTTTCACGAAATGCCGAAAAGTAAAGTTTATAAAGGGTCATATTTATGAGAAAGTTCTTAAATTTCACCTGAACCTAAATTCTAGCTTCGCCGGCAGTTTCTACTTTTTTCTTCTGAAATTTGATGATGATCCTGCGGACCATTTGATAAGTTGCCGCGGATCACACTTTAAGAAACACTGGTATATGTACACGTTCCAAAACCCCTGGACAGGCTATCTAAATCGAACCTGCTGACTAAACGTGATCTTTGACCCCGATATTCTTACACAGGACAAAGCTTGCTGAGGGTTGGACACAGGGCCGGCCTTATGGGGTACTGGGTAGTCTACCCCCAATCAGAAAATCAAGTTCCAAATTGCGGAAAATCCGGTTAAACTCGAAAAGAAAAAAGATGAATAATCAATTCCTCGGTTGGTTGGTACAATTGCCAATTTGGCAAAAATTTAGATTTTCTCGGGGAAAAAAAGGTGGAATAATTTCTTTTTTTTTTTACTCTTCACCTTTAAACAATTTGAACATTTTATTACATTGGCAAAGTCGAGAGTTACATGGAAAGAAAGATCGAATTTTTTGCTTTCGTTGGTCGAAAAACTTGCGATTATAATTGCCCATTTTTTTAAAAGTTATATCCATTTTTCCGTGTAATTGCTATTTTAATTTCTAAAGGGAGTAATTTATATATTTATATATTTTCTCATTGGGTAGATGGGAAATTTTGTGCTTATCCCCCCAGTGGAGGTATACTCGGGCCGACCCTGATTGGACCTAGTCGAATGGAGTTGGCGATTACGCTTGCAGCTACTAAGAGACAAAACTGAAGTGGTAACGCTTTAACCTAGCGATTCATTTATCCAGGTTTCGTTCCCAAAGGTGCTCAAAGACAACTAAAGGTTACCTATCGACTGTTCGCTATATTCTAGGGGTGTGTACCATAGTCCCATTAGCCTACATAGAAATTTTATAAAGAGGAGGTACAGGCTTATAAACGGGGAGGGTTAGAGAGTTACAATCCCACCTATTCATATCTATATATATATACAAAATTGCGTCGTTATGAGAGATTATGACCCCCATTTAACATACATTCGCCAGTGCCTAGGCCTTAAAAAATTCAGATTTCGTTGAAAAATACAGGTACAGTACCTTATGGCATCGTAGTGGTATGTCGTTCCTCCATTGACCTTGTTCAACTTCCAATTATATCACTAAACACGTGGCTGTTTCTAACACAGCATAGTTCAGGGTTTTTTCTCTTCGCATCAGAGGTTCAAATTCCTCGGAAAACTATAAATATCGGCGCATTATCACCTTTGTTTTCTTCACGTCGTAAAAACAGATACAAACATTTTCATCTCTATGTTTCTGTGGTTTGTTTTTCCTCTCTTTCTTCCTGTCTAGACATAAATTTGATATCAAAATGTCTTCTAAATATAAAAAACACGACAGATTAATGTTAAAACTAATTTTTTATTTAAAAATGAATTATTTATGAGCACAAATGTTAAAAAGCTGTTGTTTTGTAAGAAAGAAATAATAAATAATCTGGAAATGTTGGCCGAGCAAGCGGCACTGTGTTTCCAGGAGAGGGAGGGATATGGAGTCCAAGATATGAGGGAGGGAGGGGGAGGGAGGGAAGGAAGGAAGGAAGGAAGGAAGAATCTTGATTTTGGGATCAGAGCTCTTAACGAGATGTGGTGGAAGAACCCAAGTTGGATTCCAGTGAACGACGTCCAGTGTGGACCATCACCTCTAATCCCTATTGACAGCGGAGCAAGTTTGAAATTTCTGGAAGGCCAAAAAAACGTTAAAAAACACATTTAAAATTAACTCTCAAACCATTTTGCTATTTGCAACCATCAAAAGACCCATAAATTCTTTGTGAGATCTAACATTAAAATTTTACCATATATAACTATTGTGAAACTCTTAAAGGTGTTGTAATATTTTGCAATCACAATAAAACGCAAAAACATGTTATTTTGTGCCATTCCGAAGGACGGAACTTCATAGACAAATTATTCTATATAAAGGCTATTTTAGTTTTTCTCGCGTTTCATCGATAACTCAACGCTTTATGATCTTCCATTCCAATTATGGACCCACTTTGTTATGCAAATTCCTCGCGTAGTTTTATTGTTTGTTTTGGAATGAAGGCTAAGGATAAGGAAATTTATATTTCTATTGCTTTCTTCACTTTTTTCTTTTAACTCGTCCAGAAGCTTTAGAGAATTTAGTATTTTCATACGAACGTCTTCTTCAAAAATTTCGTTTCTGAAAATTTTAAATTTATTTTGTGAAGTAATATCCGCAATAATGGACAAGTAAGTATTCATAAAACGCTAATTTGAAAGACACTAAACTTTTAATAAACTTTTTAAGGTAACGAAAATTTTGCTGCATGTATATATACTTTAGTATACAACATCAATGAAACTTCCTATTTTTGCAGGTAAGTACTAATTTAAAAAACTTACGGGCTTATATTTTAGCTACCAGAAGTAATTTTTTGTCTTCTAAAATTATAGTAAAAATATATAAGATTATAAATTCAGAGCGAGCATACATAAATTACAATATATAACATAAGAAAAATGTTTATAGTTAATAGGAAGAGATGCATCCGAATACGTTGCAAAAACCATCGTAATTACAAATCATGTATCCTTTTTTTTTTTCCTTATTTTATTCCTCATTCTTCCATATAATTACAATTATTTACATAAGCAAAATATATTCAGGACCACAATCCGTTTTCCTATTACAAATTTTTTAATCGTAATTATCATTAATTAACGATTTTTACTAATTTGTTTTAAATTTTCGATAGGCTCACTTCGTTTTCTTATTTTACTCCCACATACATTATAATATTTCTTCGACCTCGAATCTGTTTTTCCTCCCAGTTTTTATTACAGTTATCGTTAATTCACGAATTTGCATCTGATATAATTTCGGGTGTCCTTTTGTTATTGTTTTATTCTCTCTTCTTCCATATAATTACCATTATTTCCATAATCTAATTATATTCCGGAAAACTATCCGTTTTTTTTTATAATTTTTATACCGTAATTATTTCAAATTAACAATTTTACACAAGTTTCATTTAAATTCTCGATATGCAAACGTCGTTTTGTTCTTTTTTTTTATTATAGTCCCTCACACATTATGATAGTTCAAGCTTCAAACCGTTGTTTTTCCTAAGCGACTTTTTTTTTATAACTATCATTAATTAACGAATTAGCATCTACTATTAATTCGTGCATACTTCTTATCATTATTTTATTACCCTTTTTCCATATATAATTACGGTAAGTTCAATACGTCAGTTATATTTCGGTTCAAAATGCTCTTTTTTTATATAAAAGTTTTATATGGTAATTGTTGTTTAAAGGTTTTTTATAAGTTTGTTTTACGTTCTTGTTGCGCTCACATCGTTTTCATATTTCATTTGCAGTAGTGTATATTGCTATTATTATTAGTAGTAATGGTAGTAGTAGTAATATTTACCTACGTAGTAGTACTTGAAAAAAGATCCTAAGAAAGAAAATTTCCAATTTTGTCCAACATCAGAGATGTTCAATGTACTTCTCTCCTCATGCCCTTGGAATTTTATTCATTGATTAAAAGAATAACCAAGAGAAAAATTACAAGAAGATCTCTTGTGAACTTTTCTGTACTTAATAAGACTTATAAATTATTTATTTTCCTGTACAGACGTTTCTTTCCTTTGGTTTCTTGTACACTATTACAACGGCGGAGAGTTCCCCCTACTCCAAAATAAATGCCTAAATTTCTGCAATTTATACTTTATGGCATTTTACGTCTTGTAAAATTTTTTACACCACAATCAACCTTTCTTCTAAATGTGGAATTTGCTATATAATGGTGAACACTTTTTCTAAGAAGACGTTATTTCACATTTACCCCGATGTTACATGTCCATATTACCCTGATATTTCATGTTAGTAGAAGACAATTAATCGGCATTCGACCTATCCATCCTTTAGGTGATAGCGGATATTTATTAGTTTTTATATCGGTATAATCTCCCAGAATCTTTTCAAATAGAACTCGTTTTTCTTTAAAGCTGCCAAGATGTTTCGTAGTAGTTAAAGTTTACCCGAAAATTTTTCATGCAGTTTTAGTGGTACATGTTTTACGGCTATTATATTTTCACCACCTTGATGATAAATTCTGTATCTTCACTAGAGCCCTCTTTTTCATGAACCCTTTTTTCTTGATATCCACATAGATGTTACGTCCTTAATATCCTTATGTTATTTCATCACATAAATGCAAAACAGAATTTCATATGTATATTCTTCTTTAGATGAACATTCCTAGGCCGCTTAAATGCACGCTTCTACACCACACTCTAAAAATATTAAAGGCGTAGATCCACAGTAGTTTTTCTGCTGGTTTTTCTAAATGTTTGTAGGCCCTCATAAGATCATCAATATTCCCTGTTATTTACATAGCTTGTGTCCCTCACAATTGGATAAAGGTAAGTTTTTACTATAATAGTAGTCAATACATTTCTATCTCCCACCCACAGGTCTCCCTAGAACATTTTTATTTCTATGGATCCTTAATATGACCTTACTGCTCTAAAAATGAGGTGATTTTGTTTTTCGATAGTGATCACACATCAGGTCCTTGCTTTTTTTTTCATACATTATATCTTTCTATTTAACATTTTTGACCATAATTTTTCTACAGATGGAGCTTATCTTTTAGTATTCATGAAATTATTTCTTTTACCTTCAAAAATTAAATCTGATTTACTACTTCTTTAAGCATATAGATACGCAGATATATTTATATACATACCTACAAAATAAATCTGCTTTTTCCCGGTATTTACTTTAGATAAAAGTATTTAGCTGTTATTTAAAACTCCGATTTTTTTTTTACTTTCATGGTATAAGGATTTTCATGTGATTTTCTTGCATTTAGTAATAAAGCATATAACAGTTGGTCCATCATGACTGGAAAATTAACCACAATTCAAAGTTCCTTTTTTTTAAACACAGATTTTGTTCTCAACGACAAACGTATAACAAAATAGTCTCTTGCAATTTGATGAAAATTACGCTATTTTTTTAAAGAGAACAGTTACATATTTTTCCCCTTCATTTTTAAATATAGAATTTTCCTTATTTAAGATTTCCTCTTAGATGAAACGTATGTCCATGATGTATCTCTTCATATTTGGTTATATAAAGGTAAAAAAATATTTTAGATTACATGTTATTTGTGTTTTATGGCGCAAGGAGAGCGGAGATCATGTTATTTCAGAACCTGCAGGTTTTCGAGGAATCCCCTCCCCCCCCCTGCAATACATATACGTAACCACAAGAATATATTTCATGAAGTTCTTTTCTGATGTCTCCATTAAAATAGTTTTTAAAGTACAGTTGCAAACGTAGAAAAACTTTTATGTTTTTATTTCTTAAATGAAACTTTAAAAACCTAATTTTTTTAATTTACATTGAAAAATTATCGAACCTAAAAGATTTCATATGTACTTCTTTTAAACAAAGTTTAAATACTTAAAAAAAATATCTATTTTTTTTATTAAGCACATATATATTCACAGAAAATTACAGACTTAATTGATTTTTAAACATTGGAAAATTTTATTCTCTTTCTAAAACAATATTCGGACAAGGCGATTTCCCTGTTAAAATAGTTTTAAAGTACAGTTGCAAATATTTTTCCACAGAGTTCCCTTACAACTGGATATTGCAGAGATTGCTAGAGTGTTGTTAGGTGGTAACATAAACATGTCCAAAAAATCTTTGGAGGTCCATGTAAATACGTTAATTTTTTGTTGACCTCATTTTCGACGTTTGTTGGGATGCTTTGGTAGAGAGTTTACTGTCTCATGATTCAAGGAACTTGAATATACAGACATGGGGATATTTATTTTATTTTTTGATTATTTTACGATATCAATGCAAAAAATTTCGTAATAATTGTAAACACTGATGTTTTTACTTATAAAAATAAAAAAATCAAGCTCCTGAAAATATAAACACTTCTTTTTTCAACTTAAGATGCTAAAATTGTCATTAGAATATGGAATAAATCGACCAGAAAAAATCTAAAAACGAATACTTACATTAGCTCTCATTTTCCTAGGATATTTAAGTCATCAATGTAGCTGGAATAGAAAAAACACTGGCCGAATGTTTGGACAAGAATGAATGTCCAACATCTGAACTATGGATATACCTACTTGAATATGCTACTCGGATTACTATGGATATAGAACTTGGGTGGTTTGGCACTTAAGCTAATGGCTATGGACAAGGAATTATATAGGTTCGCATAACATATAGACAGAAAACCATTTTACTCTCGGTCCAGCCTAAAACATGTTTATCCGCATATAGCTGCCTTTAGCTACCATTTGTAGAAAGTTGGCAAAACTCACAAAAATCTCGCCCCAGAGGCTTTTCTGTGTTGACCATTATTTGGCAATTGTGTTATCCCTGTGAAGGGTAATAATATCTTACATCCTAATATACGTAGAAAAATGCGTTTGTTCTTGTCCTCATTCGTCTAGTAGGTCAAGACACCGCGTGCTCAATGCGGGGACCCTGGTTCGAATCCAGGATGAGGACGGCGTCTCTTTTTCTCCAAATATAAAAAAAGCTCTAGTTTGAGCTACTTAAACGTGGGTGGCAAAAATTATTGTATAATAAATTCCCCCACGAAAAACTCACAAAAATCTCGCCCCGGAGGCTTTTCTGTGTTGACCATTATTTGGCAATTGTGTTATCCCTGTGAAGGGTAATAATATCTTACAACATAAAAATATTATGTCAAAATATTTTTTAAGAAAAATAATGAAATTTTCTAATGTTTAAAAAACAATTAAATTTGTATGTAACATAATTTTGTATAAAACAATTATTCTTTGTTTGAACATATAAAATACTTAATAAAAAATAGATATTTTTAAGTATTTAAACTTTGGTTAAAAATATATACGAAATGTTTTAGGTTCGATAATCTGTTTAATATAAACTAAAAAAATTAAGTTTTTAAAGTTTCATTTAAGAAATGTAGAACCTAAAAGTTTTACTATGTTTGCAACTCAACTTTAAAAACTATTTTCATAGGGACATCAAAAAAGAAGTTCATGAAATATAGTCTTATGGTGGTGCATCGGTTACGCATACGCATTGGGGGTGGGGAGAATTCCCCGAAAACCTGAAGGTCCCGAAGTAATATGACCTTCGCTCTCCTTGCGTCATAAAACACAAGTAAATGTGAAATAACGTCTTTTTAGAAAAGTGTTCGCTGTTATATAGTCCGTACTTGGAAGAAAGGTTGATTATGGTGTAAAAAGATTTTGCAAGACGAAAATGCCATAAAAGTATAAATTGTAGGAATTTAGGCATTTATTTTGGAGTACGAAGAATTCGCCGCCGCTGTAACAATGTTCAAGAAACCAATGGAAAAAAAGCATCTATACAGAAAAATAAATGACTTGTAAATCTTATTAAGTATAGAAAATTTCACAAGAGATCTTCTTGCAATTTCCCCTTAAATATTCTTATGATGAATGAATAAAATTCCAAGGGTATGAGGAGAGGAGAATTTTGAGCATCTCTGACATTGCACCAAATTGGAAATTTTCTTTCTTAGGATCTTTTTTCAAGTACTACTGGGTAGGTAAATTTTGCTACTACTACTAATAATAATAATAGCAAAATACAGCACTGCAAATGAAATATGAAAACGATGTGAGCGCAACAAGAACGTAAAACAAACTTATAAAAAATCTTTAAACAGCAATTACCATATAAAATTTTTATATAGAAAAAAGACGATTTTGAACCGAAATATAACTGGCATATGGAATTAACCGTAATTATATATGGAACAGCAGATGCTGGTTCGTTAATAAGTGGTAGTTATAAAAAAATCGTTTAGGAAGAAAACGGTTTGGGGCTGGAACTATCACAATATATGAGGGACTATAATAAAAAAACGACGTGAGCATATCTAGAATTTAAAAGAAACTTGTGTAAAATCGTTGATTTGAAATAATTACTCTATAAAAATTATAAAAAAATGATTGTTTTCCGGAACATAACTAAATTATGGAAATAGTGATAATTATATGGAAGAAGAGGGAAGAGAATAATAAAAAAAGTACACACGAAATTATATTAGATGTAAATTTTTAATTAGCGATAATTGTAATAAAAAATTTGGAGGAAAAACCGATTCGAGGTCGAAGAAATATTATAATACATAAGGGAGTAAAATAAGGAAATGACGTAAGCTTATCGAGAATTTTAAAAAAAACTAATAAAAATCGTTAATTAATAATAATTACGATATAAAAATTTGTAATAGAAGAACGTATTGTGGTCCTGAATATATTTTGCTTATGTAAATAATCGTAATGATATGGAAGAATGGAGAATAAAATAAGGAAAAAAGGATACATGAATTTATATCAGGTGCGAATTTCTTTAATTTACGATAATCGTTATATAAAACTTAGAGAAAAAACAACTGAGGTATGAGCTATTTCATTGTATGAGCAACTCAAATAAAACGACTCGATTTTATATCTCAAATCTGAATCGCTGCTAATTACCTTTGATCACAATAAAAAACTTGAAGAAAAAACTTCGATAGGCGTGAATTATACCTCTAAAAGAAAATATAACAGGCAGGTATAAATAATAATAATAATAATCGCGCGTGCTCGTACTCCTATTGAAATGGAAAAGACATTATTAATTAATAAACATGATTAAAACTTATTAAAATACTTATACACAAGGGACCTACTCTGAAATTCACCCCGGCTCTCGGACGCGAAAAAAAAAGAGAGGAGTAGGGAGCATCGCACGCGAAGGGGGACGACAAGGAAGTAAAATGTAGATAGGTAGGGTACTTCTTACAGAAGATCTGAGGGGAAATGTTCTCGCATCCATTTATACCCTCAAGGAATATCGACAGTTATTAAAAAAAAACAATATGTAATCAAGGGATAAAATTATTTTAATGAAATAAAAATAATCACTTCTTATCTAATGTCAAAATACATACACACATCCACTTATGCCCTCAAGGGATATCTACAGGGAGATAGTAAGGTTCGGCCAGATCAGGGCGGCAGCCATATTGTTTTGAAGACGTCACTTCCAATGGCGGCCATCTTGTTTTGGTGACATCATTTCCGTGGTCCAAGTTTTACCCATACTACTAACCACCGCTCTAGATATTTTACAGTCTTTTGGAATCCAGTTGTGAATTTCCGTAATATATCATTTGTTATTTTTTTTAGATATGATAATGAGGTAGGCTTACATATATGTGTATGTGAGAGAAGGGTGCCTGTTTGTGTGATACAGTGAACCCCTCTTAATGGACACCCCTCAGACACGATCACCCAATTTTTATGGTCAAGTATACCGGTAGAAATTGATTTATAATGTATTTCAAACCCTTGCTTAGCGGTCACCCTCAGATAGGGATACGGATACAGTTTTCATGATTCATTCCATTAGAATAGAACCCCTGTACGGATAGGACAAAATACGTCAGAACATCGACTTCTACTAAAGGCGTTTCCCACAATAGGAAACTAAGAATAAGCAGGATAAGAAGATGAAATCTCAGGAAAGGATTCTCAAGATTCTCCTGGGAAATAATTCTGAGAAATTCTTCCCCAGGAGAATTTCCCTCTCGTTAACAAACGTAGCAATTGACTCTGATTCGTTGATTCAAATGACTAATGCTTGATAAAGATTTTGATAATAAAAAATCACATACAGTCGAATCTCGTTAAGACGAACACCAAGGGGGGAACAGAAAATCTGTTCGTATTAACAGTAATTCGTATTATCCGTAATAAATGGGGGATCGTATTACTAAGTTATTTATTTCATCTTTGATTATCATATGCACATTTTGCTATTATATATATATTATGAATTCATTCTTGTATTTTATTATATTTTATCAGTATTGTTATTACTATATTATAGCATATACATTTCGTAACAAAAAGTCAGCTTATATACATATCTAATTTTAACGTGGGTATTATGTGTACTAAATGGGTTCAAAAAATCCTTATTTTACAAAATGTATATGTACCGGTATTATGGTGTAGTAAATATTAATTGTTTTCGGATTACATACATTGCAAAGAAAGAAATTTGAATTGCATTAGTCGATTAAAAAAATTGAGAAATTGCAGATTATTTTCGCTTTCTGTAGGAAAAATGACGCCAAAACCCATAAAGCGTATCCACAATTTCTAGAAAAGCACCAGAATCTGCTTCTTGTATCACAAAACAAATACATAACAAATTGTAACATAAAAACAAACACAAAACAAATACATAACAAATAATATAACAAAATACACACAAAACAGATAGTTTCAACGAAGTGAAAGCCTCCATCACAATAACACGAGTTTTGTTTGAAAAGGCTGAGTTCATGGTTTCCCATATGGGGCAGTAGGACTTAAACTTCCCCAGCCGTTGTTTAAAAATTTAATTTTCGGGATTCTGCTATGCATTTATTTTCAAAAATTTTACAGTCACATTTTAAAATAAGGTACTTTTCAGCTCATTACTAATTGTCAAGCAGTATAAATTATTTTTGAAGTATCTTAGTATCTGGTACATTTACTAACATGTTTTATAGCCTTGAAAGAAGTAATGGTTTTTCTTAGCCCCCCTCACACACACACACACACACACACACACACACACACACACAAGAAAGTATTGAGATCGGTTCCATTAACAAATATTTTAATACTTCCTTTCATCAGTATGCGAAAAATAGTAATTACTATCAGACAAATGTTTTATCATGCAATTAAAGGCCTCAACTAAAGGACGTTCGTTAAAACACTGAACGTCATGGGGTTGTCCATTGAGGCATATTTTTCAGCTCTTATTACATGTAAATGCCAATAAGAAATGTTTATCATGTAATTGTATACAGAGGTCGCCACTCCTGCATGTTTAATCTGGCAACTATAGCCTGTTGAAAATATCAATGATAAGTTCTGATCTTATAAAGAGTTCGTGTTTTGTTCATGTTAAATGGGGGAAATTTTCCTAGCGCTATTGATTAGCCTGAGTGCGTGTGTATGTGTGTCTAAAAGAAAGTGTAAAACTTCTTAAACATATGCACTATGTGTACGATTAAATATTGCATGAAAGAGTTCATTTTAGTACGCCACTTCACCAAAAGTAAAATGGCGTACAATCACGGAGTATCAAAATACGTTTAATTTGTTTGTTTATGAAGGGGGAAAGAATAAAGAAGGAGACTATTCTTCACCTCCTTCTCCTCTCCCCACACATATATATGCATATTTAAATACTTTGCATATTTTTATTAATGATTGTATCACATATGTTATTAAAAAGAATATAAAATCAATATCACATTAAATCACATTTAATATTTAATAATATTGCAGGTTTTAATGCGATAATAACATTCCTTTTAATAGACTTTGTGATACAATCATCCATAAGAATATGCACAATATTTAAATATGCACAATATTTAAATATGCACAATATTTAAATATGCATATATTTGTATAGGTGTGTGGAGGAAAGGAGAAGAAAGTGAAAAATTATCCCCTTCTTTATTGTTTCCCTTTATAACCAAACAAATTAAACCTCTTATGACACTGTTTACATGTACGGCATTTCATTTTTGGAAACGGTGAGGAAAATGCGCTCTTTCATGCAATATTTAATCCGAATGCATTAATTGTTTTAAACAAGAAACTCGCAGAATCGCAAAAGCTTTAAATATTACAAATGGAAGTTACTTTACAATTTTATTTTTTTTTTTTTGAAGAATATCTGAGACTAACATATTAATAAGGACAAAGTATAAGGTTAATTATATTTTAATTAAAAACGTAGTATTTCCACTAAACCTTTACAAATAAATATTTTATTTCCAGCCAACCGAAACTTTTGAACGATTTATAAATATTCCAGCATAGGAAAAAATTTTGGGGGCTAAAGAAATATAGTACATTACCAAAATTGCAACATTTGTAAGTAGTATTAGAGTACAAAAGCCTGGTCCCCATGGAGGCTAATCCCCAAAACCATCGTTAAATGACTTTCAGAAAATGTTTTTTCAAAGCAAGTTCTCGCTTGGAAGTAATTGTAATTGAGTTATCTATACCCGATCGACGAAATAAAGCATGACTATAAAAAGAAAGACATTTTTTTATAAAGAGACAATTTCACATATATATATATAGCAAAATTGTAGTATGATTGTGACATGTAGTACCTTCTAATGTAATATACATGAATACACTACACTTAAATGTATATTAATTTAGACAAAGTTAAAGTTGTAAAGTAATATCACACAAGGTAGTCAAACCAAGTAAATTTAAGTAGTAGAAACATCTCAGAATAAAAATTGAAATGTAGTAGTAAAAGGTGAAGAGGAGTAAAAGATTAAACAATACCAAGAATTTTGTTCTTCATCAGGGACCGCACAAAATCCCTGTTATTGGTTTGCTTTTTCTGACTACAATAATTGAGATTTGTGATCAATACTGAATAAACCAGCATTGACCAAAACTTAGCTAAAAACAGTATAAACCCAGAATATAATTAGTTTAACAATATTTTAGTAATTTAGAAGGGTCTCTTTATTAATACTGAGAACAATCTCAATTGTTGTACGTATATATATATATATCATCATCATCATCATCATATTCAACCATTATCTATCCACTGCTGGATGAAGGTCTCTCCAAATGCTTTCCACACAAGTCTATCCTGGGCCATTCGTTTCCACGTCACCCCAACCTCTTTTCTTATTTCATCCACCCATCTAGTTTGAGGACGTTTTCTAGGTCTTCGGTGGTCTCTTGGAATCCAGTTCAGAATTTCTGTTGTTCATCAGTTCTTCTTGCAATATGCCCAGCCCATCGCCATTTCAGTCCTTTTACTTTAACAATGATGTCCTCTACTCTAGTTTGCTCTCTCACCCAAGTGTTTCTTTTTCGATCTCTCCTAGTTATTCCAAGCATGCACCTCTCCATGCTCCTTTGCGTTGTCTGTAACTTTCGTATTGCTCCAACTGTTAGACTCCATGTCTCTGATCCATAAGAGAGGACTGGCAATACACACTGGTTGAAGACTTTTCTTTTTAGACATAAAGGCAATTTCCCCTTCAGGATAAAACTGTTTCTTCCAAATGCACTCCAGCCAAGTTTAATACGTCTGTTGAGTTCTTTCATAATGTTGCCATCCATTGAAATCAGCTGGCCAAGGTAAATATATGAATCAGCAATTTCTAGCTCAATGTTGTCAACTTGTATTTTTGTTTCCTCTACAAAATTATTGAACATGATCTTAGTTTTTTGTAGGTTCATCTTGAGTCCAACTTCTTCACTTCTAGTTGAGAGCTCTTGTACCATGTCTTGGAGTTCTAATGGGTCCGTTGAAAAAATAACAATGTCATCAGCAAACCGCAGATGATTTAAATATTCACCATTTATTTTTATTCCCTTGTTATTCCAATTTATCTGCTGAAAAATCATCTGTAAAGCTGAAGTAAAAAGTTTTGGAGAAATGGTATCTCCCTGCCTCACACCTTTGCCAAGTTTGATAGTTTTGGTATCTTTATGTAACCGAAATTTTGCACTTGCATTTTTATACACACGTTTCACCATGTCAATGTACACATCCTCAATGTCTGTTGATCTTAAAGAGTTGATGACTGCTGATGTTTTTATAGAGTCAAAGGCCTTCTCATAGTCAATAAATGCAACACACAATGGAAGTTCATATTCATGTGTTCTTTCAATTAATTCTCTTAATACTTGAATATGGTCCACTGTACTGAATCCACTTCGAAATCCAGCTTGTTCTCTTGGTTGAGCTGCATCTAATTTTTTCTGCAGGCGATGTGTTAGAACTTTTGTGAAGATTTTATAAATAGCAGGTAACAAGCTAATTGGTCGGTAATTTTTCAAATCCTCTTTATCACCTTTTTTATGCAAAAGAATTACTGTTGCAGAATCCCATTGGTTTGGTATGTTACCGCTGTTAAGACATTTGGTAAAGAATTTTGCAAGTATGTCTTCTACATATTCTCCAGCTTCTTTTAGGATATCTAATGTAATACCATCATCACCAGGGGCTCTTCCTTTCTTCATATTTTTTATTGCAAATGAAACTTCTTCTTTTAAGATTTTAGGAGCTGTTCCTTCGACTATTTCGGCGTCTTCGTTTAATCCACTGTTACTTTCATATAGTTTTTTGTAGAATTCTTCAACTCTTCTAAGTATTTCTTCCCTATTTCTTGTTACGGTGCCATCCTCTCCTTTTAATGCAATGATGTGTTTCTTCCCAACAGATAAACTTCCTTTAACAACCCTAAGGCTCTTGTTATTTTCAATGGCTTTCCTTACTAGCTCACAGTTGAATTTTCTTATGTCTTCTTTCATGCTTTTGCGCAGAGTTTTACAAAGTTCTATGTACTCAATCCTGGAACTGGTATTTCGATTGTCCACCTTCATATCTCTTCGCCTTTTCATGAGCTGTTTCGTCTTCTCAGATAATTTGCTATTGTGCTTTTTACAGGTTACACCACCAATTTCCCCAGCAGTTTCAACTATTGTCTTAACAATGTTTTCATTTGCTTCTGAGATATCACTTTCATCAATAAGTCCTTCCAGTGCAGAAAAGCGATTTTTTAATTCCAACTTGAATGCCTCGGTATTTACTTTCAGTTTCATTAGATCCACCCTCTTACTTACTTGTTTCCTAATGAGCTTCTGTCGTTCTAATTTAGTATTTAAGTGCACTTTACATCTCACCATTCGATGATCACTTCCAGTATTAAATCTGTTCAGTACACTGCAATCTTCAATAATTGATTTCTTGTTTGCCAGGATATAGTCAATTTCACTAGTTCCCCCATTTGGGTGTTTCCATGTCCATTTTCTTTGCGGTTTCTTCTTAAAAAATGAATTCATGATGCTAAGGTTTTCAGCTTCTGCAAATTCGATGAGTTGATCGCCACGTTCATTCCTTTCCCCATATCCGTATTTACCAACCGATGTCTCTCCTTGTTCCTGTTGTCCAATTCTTGC
>QLNU02015003.1:150682824-150740601 GCA_006491805.2 Dysdera silvatica
CTGGCGCTGTGGGTGGTTTGCGACCTTAGGTTCTATGACAAATATCATTCACCTTGATGAGTACTATGACCCCTTGAAGTTTGTAACCCTGGTGCTGAGACACCCTGTATATTTAATAGATAAATGAGAAAAAGAGGTATTAGGAGCACAGCTTGCTGCGCAATTTTCTTTCAAAATTCTCTCTATTAAAATAAGAAGAAATAGGCTTTACTTTTAACAATACTTCTACGTCATCATCATCATCATATTCAACCATTATCTATCCACTGCTGGATGAAGGTCTCTCCAAATGCTTTCCACACAAGTCTATCCTGAGCAATTCGCTTCCAAGTCACCCCAACCTGTTTTCTTATTTCATCTACCCATCTAGTTTGAGGACGTTTTCTAGGTCTTCGGTGGTCTCTTGGAATCCAGTTCAGAATTTCTGTTGTCCATCGTTGATCAGTTCTTCTTGCAATATGCCCAGCCCATCGCCATTTCAGCCCTTTTACTTTAACAATGATGTCCTCTACTCTAGTTTGCTCTCTCACCCAAGTGTTCCTTTTTCGATCTCTCCTAGTTATTCCAAGCATGCACCTCTCCATGCTCCTTTGCGTTGTCTGTAACTTTCGTATTGCTCCAACTGTTAGACTCCATGTCTCTGATCCATAAGAGAGGACTGGCAATACACACTGGTTGAAGACCTTTCTTTTTAGACACAAAGGCAATTTCCCCTTCAGGATAAAACTGTTTCTTCCAAATGCACTCCAGCCAAGTTTAATACGTCTGTTGAGTTCTTTCATAATGTTGCCATCCATTGAAATCAGCTGGCCAAGGTAAATATATGAATCAGCAATTTCTAGCTCAATGTTGTCAACTTGTATTTTTGTTTCCTCTACGAAATTATTGAACATGATCTTAGTTTTTTGTAGGTTCATCTTGAGTCCAACTTCTTTACTTCTAGTTGAGAGCTCCTGTACCATGTCTTGGAGTTCTGATGGGTTCGTTGAAAAAATAACAATGTCATCAGCAAACCGCAAATGATTTAAATATTCACCATTTATTTTTATTCCCTTGTCATTCCAATTTATCTGCTGAAAAATCATCTGTAAAGCTGAAGTAAAAAGTTTTGGAGAAATGGTATCTCCCTGCCTCACACCTTTACCAATTTTGATAGTTTTGGTATCTTTATGTAACCGAAATTTTGCACTTGCATTTTTATACACACATTTCACCATGTCAATGTACACATCCTCGATGTCTGCTGATCTTAAAGAGTTGATGACTGCTGATGTTTTAATAGAGTCAAAGGCCTTCTCATAGTCAATAAATGCCACACACAATGGAAGTTCATATTCATGTGTTCTTTCAATTAATTCTCTTAATACTTGAATATGGTCCACTGTACTGAATCCACTTCGAAATCCAGCTTGTTCTCTTGGTTGAGCTGCATCTAATTTTTTCTGCAGGCGATGTGTTAGCACTTTTGTGAAGATTTTATAAATAGCAGGTAACAAGCTAATTGGTCGGTAATTTTTTAAATCCTCTTTATCACCTTTTTTATGCAAAAGAATTACTGTTGCAGAATCCCATTGGTTTGGTATGTTACCACTGTTGAGGCATTTGGTAAAGAATTTTGCGAGTATGTCTTCTACATGTTCTCCAGCTTCTTTTAAGATATCTAATGTAATGCCATCATCGCCAGGGGATCTTCCTTTCTTCATACTTTTTATTGCAAATGCTACTTCTTCTTTTAAGATTTTAGGAGCTGTTCCTTCGACTATCTCAGAGTCTTCGTTTAATTCACTGTTACTTTCGTATAGATTTTTGTAGAATTCTTCAACTCTTCTAAGTATTTCTTCCCTATTTCTTGTTACAGTGCCATCCTCTCCTTTTAATGCAATGATGTGTTTCTTCCCAATAGACAAACTCCCTTTAACAACCCTAAGGCTCTTGTTGCTTTCAATGGCCTTCCTTACTAACTCACAATTGAATTTTCTTATATCTTCTTTCATGTTTTTGCGCAAAGTTTTGCAAAGTTCTACATACTCGATCTTGCGACTGGTATTTTGATTGTCCACCTTCATAAGTCTTCGCCTTTTCATGAGTTGTTTCGTCTTCTCAGATAATTTGCTATTCTGCTTTTTACATATTACACCACCAATTTCCCCAGCAGTTTCAATTATTGTCTTAACAATGTTTTCATTTGCTTCTGAGATGTCAACTTCTTCAATAAGTCCTTCCAGTGCAGAAAAGCGATTTTTTAATTCCAACTTGAATGCCTCGGTATTTTCTTTTAATTTCTTTAAATCCACCCTCTTACATACTTGTTTCCTAATGAGCTTCTGCCTTTCTAGTTTAGTATTTAAGTGCATTTTACATCTCACCATTCGATGATCACTTCCAGTATTAAATCTGTTCAGTACGCTGCAATCTTCAATAATTGATTTCTTGTTTGCCAGTATATAGTCAATTTCGCTGGTTCCTCCATTGGGGTGTTTCCATGTCCATTTTCTTTGTAGTTTCTTCTTAAAAAATGAATTCATGATGCTAAGATTTTCAGCTTCGGCAAATTCTATGAGTTGATCGCCACGTTCATTCCTTTCCCCGTATCCGTATTTACCAACCGATGTCTCTCCTTGTTCCTGTTGTCCAATTCTTGCATTAAAATCTCCCATGATGAGCTTGATGTGTTGTTTCCCCTTGGTATGTAGCTGTTTGATTTCTTCATAGAATTCCTCAACCTCCTCGTCGGTATGGCTTGATGTTGGTGCATATGCCTGTACTATCTGAAGTTGGTATCGCTGGGTTAGTTGAACAACGAGCCTCGCTGCTCGATCTGACGTGCTTTCGACTTCAAGAAGGTAGTCTTTAATTCTTTTGTTGATTAAGAAGCCAACACCACTTGTTCTTCCAGTTTCCGTTCCTCTATAATAAAACAAATGTCCACTTTTAAGTTCCACCAACTCTTCACCTTTTCTTCTAACTTCACTGAGTCCTACAATGTCCCATTTGATCTTGTCAAGTTCTTCTTCCAATTCCTGAAGTTTTGCTTCAGAAGCAAGGGATCGTCCATTATACGTTGCCAAGGTCAATAACAAACGGCAGCCTGGGCCATTCCAGTGATTCTTAGCACCCCCTGCTTTCATGCCACGCTGACCGCTGCCTTGATCAGGAGCACTCCAGCACCTGGAGACTAGGGGCCATGGTTTCTGGTGTGTCAACATAATGGAGGAATTAGCCATAATTTCACCACGCTGGCTAGACGGGTTGGTGAATTAGCCCTCCCCTTCCGCCTTTCTATCCGTGTAGCAAATATTAATTTGCCACATAAATAGAAAGCTCAGCCTGCACCACTTGAAGGCGGGGTAGGACACTAGGTTACTGGCCTGGCCGGTTCCACACATCGTCACATACGTTCAGCGTGTGGGTCTCCTTCCAGTTAGATACCAGCAACCCTTTTGCAGGCCATATATATATATATATATAAAAAGTTTTCCTCGCCCATTCTTGGCGGAAACAGGCTTTGGGACGGGCAGAGCGCCATGTTCCCAAGCCTCTTTTTACATCACTTCTTAATGTGCCATGTCTAGAAACTTCCTGACAATGTGACACGTGTTTAGGATTGTGGCTTTTTGTATTTCAATGTAGGTGTTTGGGTCAATGTTGAGTATCTCCAAATTCGTCGCAAGCGTTTTTGGTACTATCCCTGTTGCTGAGATGACTAACGGGATGATGAAGATCTTTTCCATACCCCATATATCTCGTACTTCATGTCTGAGATCTTGGTACTTGGTGATTTTCGTTGTGTAGGTTGTCTGTATGTTATTGGTGTTGGGTACTGCTATGTCGATTAAGTACGTGGTCTTATTCGATTTATCGACGAGGGTTATGTCAGGACGGTTATGTGGGACTGTCTTGTCTGTTATGATTGCTCTATCCCAGTAAAGCTTGTGTGTTTCGTTCTCATGCACGGTCTCTGGCTCATATTTGTAGTACGGGCATTTTTCTGTCAGAAAGCCAGCATTCGCTGCCAATTTCTGGTGGACTATTTTCGCTACTTGATCGTGTCTATGTTTGTAGTCTGACTGCGCAAGGATCTTGCATCCTGCCATCACGTGTTGGATTGTCTCCGATGCCGCATGACAGTGTCTGCATTTGTCGCTTTCTATGTCTTTTCTCTGGATGAATTTCTGATTGTTCCTTGTTGCGATCACTTGGTCTTGGATGGCTTTCTTGTGCTCCTGCTGCCGTTTTTGCATTATCCCTAGGTATTTGTAGGTTTCGCCCTCGTCCAAGGTCTTCAGTAGTCTCCCGTCTTCGAGTTCGATGCCTGGTAAATCTTCTTTGCTATTCTTCTGTATTTTGCACTTATCGAGGCCGAATTCCATTCCTATGTCCTTGGAGAATGTCTCTGTTATACTGATGAGTTGTCGGAGTTGGGTGATTGTTGGCGCGTATAGCTTGATGTCATCTACGTACATGAGGTGGGAGACTTTATGTAGGTTTCTCTTGTCTTTCTTCAGCATGTATCCGTATTTACTTGTGTTCAGCATCCTTGACAAGGGGTTTAACGCCAAGCAGAACCACTGGGGGCTTAGTGCGTCTCCTTGAAAGATTCCGCGCCGGATGGGGATCTCGGCCGTTTCTATTTTACTGTCTGGCGTGTTTAGCTGTAACCGGGTTCTCCATTGTTTCATGCTGCTCTGTAGGAATCGGATGATTGAGGGATGCACTTTGTATATGCTGAGTATTTCAAGGAGCCACGAGTGCGGAACAGAGTCGAAAGCCTTCTTGTAGTCTATGTATGCGGTGTTGAGTTTTCGCTTTTGTTTTCTTGCTTGTTCCAGGATAACTGAGTCGATGGTAAGCTGCTCTTTACATCCCAGAGTCCCTTTCTGGCATCCCTTTTGTTCTTCCGTCATTAAGTTGTTGCTTTCGCTGTGCCGGCTTATTTTTTCAGAGATGCACCCCGTGAGTATCTTGTACAGGGTGTTAAGGCACGTAATGGGTCGGTATTTCGCTGGGTTACTGGTATCCTGGTCCTTCGGTAGGAGGTAAGTTATTCCCTTGCAGAGGAATTCAGGCATTTTGCTGGGGTCTTCAATTATCGCCGTAAGTTCCTTGGCTAATGGGCCATGGGCGCTGGTAAATTTCTTGTACCAGAAGTTGTGTATGCCGTCAATACCCGGGGCTTTCCAGTTGTGCGTACGTTGGATTACCTGCTGGAGTTCCTCTATCGTGATGCCCGTGTACTCCATCTCCTCTATTCCTCTCGTAGCCTCCATTTCTTGCTGAATCCAGGGGGCGCTTTTGTGCTGTACTTCATTGGACCATAGTGTCTTCCAGAAGGTCTCTATTTCTGCTGGCTTTGGGGCTTCGTACTTGTCTTTGTTCGCTGGGGTCTCTCGAAGCTTCCTGTAGAAGGCCTTCTGGTTTGCTTGGAATTGCATGTTCTGTTGTTTTTTGTTGGTATAGTCTTTGTATCTTCGGAGTCTTCTGGCGTATACACCCAGTTTTTGTTTGAGGGTATCCAGATATTCGCTGATGTGTTTATTGGGCTCTTCGTGTCTTGTATGAATCCTATTTCTCTTAAGGGCCATCTTCACTTTCCTCACTAATTTCTTACTCCTATTTCCCTGCATGTACTGGGTTATTCGCCCTATGCTGCTGCGGAGCTCTTCTATTCTTTTCTCCAGTCTCACTTGCCATGGTGGTTGGGCTTTGTTTCCTCTGTTACTTCGGCCTTCGTTCCTTACTTCGTACCCATTGGCGCGTGATGCCGCTACTGCTGCACAGTATATGGCGGTGTGTATTTCCTGTAGGGAGTTGTGGTTCTGTAGGTGTAGTGGTAGAGTATGTTCATTGAGGATCTTGGTTGCTTTGCAGAGTTTCCAAGATGCCGGTTGGCGTGGTATTCTTGGCCTTGTTGCGGCATCCGAGCCTTCATATTCCGCCAGGGCACATTGGAAACCTTCTTCCATTTTCTCCACGTCCCTCCTCTCTTCTTCTTCTATGCTTGGTTGGAGCGGTTCTCTTGCGCTACTAGCTGGTGCTTCAGGGTTGGCCACACTGGTTGAAGTGTTTGCCAGGTCATTGGCGACTTCATCTCTTAACCTTTGTAGTATGGGCTCTGCTAAGAGATTTCTGGTTATTATGTTCCTGCGTTGGGTTGTTATCCTTTCTATACTGATGTCCAGGTGTGGGTACTGTTGTGCGAATTTGGCGTGAAGTGTGGGTCTGTAATTTGTCATGTCTGTTTCCAGCTTTGTAATCGTATAGTAGGTGCGCATGATGTAGGTGTTCATATCTATTGTCCATGACATGCGCTGGCGTGGTCTTTCAGCCCTAGTGGTTGCACCTATACTAGGCTGCAAAGCACTTTGGGCTGTGTTGGTTCTAGTAGCCGTACAGTTGGAGGCGCCGCTACAACCGCCGACACCTCCAAGGAGAGACTGTTGCATATTTTTCGAACTGGCCCCTCTGCTTAAAACTCGAACGCGGTTCTGATTTAAGAGCGAGACAACCGATGCTCCATTCATATTTTCATTATGGTTCATATCATCAGAGTCTGAGATAGCCTTTTTCACGTCGCTGGGTTACCGATAGTTATCCCAACGGCGTTCCGGATGCTGGCATGTCGTCAGCAGGCTACCTTTATGATATATATATATATAATACTTCCACTTATTACTTGTTCAATAATCTATGGGGGAATCATAACACATAATAAAAAACAAGATCGTTAGAAAAATACTTCATTTATCTTAATACAAAGGAAAAAGGATCTTGTGAACGAATTTGTGAGTTCAATGAAGAAAATATTTAGTACTTCGTATATCCTTCTTTTGCCTTGATAACTGATTCAATTCTTTTATGCATACTTTGAACTAAGTTTAGGCATTGTTCTGGTGTAATACAGTTCCGCTTTCCCTAGGCTTTGGTTCAGAAGTTACATAAACCATTCTTCTCAGTGCTAAAGTCAGTCATTGATTGTTTTTCAAGATCCCCGTAAATGCTTGATGGAGTTTAAATCTGAAGATTGTGGGTGGCCACTCCATTACGTCAAGCCCCTGAGATAATAACCATGATTTCATCAGCTTTGTCGTATTTCCAGGGTCGTTATCTCGTTGAAAAATAAAGTCAACTGTTGTTTTTTCTCATTTTTCCATACTTCCAAATAGGCTGCGGCTCAAATTTCCTACATAATCTCTTGCTATCATGGGCCCCCTCTATCCTCCCTAATTTGCCAACACCACTTGCTGTAATACAACCCCACACCATGATACTATCAACCCCCCACATTTTTTTAGGGAATACGGTGCTTGAAGTTAAAGGTTCATTTGATCGTCGCCATGCCCAAATCCAACCGTCGGAGACAAATTTGTTGATTTTGATTTCGGCTAACCAAATTACTTAAGCCCACATTTCTTCTATATAATCCCCATAATTTTTTGACAAATTTTTAGGCGTAAAGACATGTGGCGCAAATACATAGGGTTTTTCCACTTTCATTCCTCCATGTAATGCTTCTTGTCGTAACGTTCGCCGTATAGTCTTAGCACTAACTCTCAAATTATTCGTTGGCTGAAGCCTATGCTGGATCTATATAGCATTCACGAATTCATCAGAGCAACGGATTACAGTATTCTGCATTTTGTGACTTCAGCGATTTTTTTCGGCGTCTCTGAGCGATTTTTTCTTACTTCTTGTCCGTCTACTTCTATCGACTTTTAATTTTTGTTATTATTCCTATAGAACAATTACATATTCCTGTTATTTTCGATATGAGTCACTATTTCTTAAGGCTGAGATTATTTCTTTCTTTACTGTTTTCGACAAAGTTTGAATTTTTCAGTAAATTGGAAATGACAAGCAAAATTTTCTAAATATTTTACTTAGTACTTTTTTCAACTTTTTAAGGAAGCTGTTAAGTAACTTCTTATATGTACCGGTAACGTATGATGCCGAGAAATCTGGCTCAGGTGAGAACGAATTCAAGCCATCTTAATCTCCATACTTGACGAGAGAGGACTCACAAATTCGTTTACAAGATACTCTTTCCTTTGTATTAAGATAAATGCAATATTTTTCTAACTATTTTGCTCTTAACTATAGGTTATGATTCTTCATGGCATACTGAACAAATAAAACGTAAAAGTGTTTTTTTTCATTAAAAATCTTCAATTTGAGACCTGATGTAAAAAAAATCGTAAACTAGTGTAAATGCTCCTATGAATCACTCTATATTAGATCGTCTATGCTTGCAATGAAGTTCTAAAGTTTTTGCTTAATTTATATATATTTATGTGTTTATTTTAAGTACATACTTCTGTGCATAATGTGAGTACATAGAAAATGTTTTATTTATTTTTAATAGACATGTCTATTTTAAATGTTTATAATTTTTGCGTTCATATTTCTGTGTTTATTTTGAGTTTAAATTATTTTTGTAAAATGTTTTGTCATAATTTATAAATTTACTCAATTTATGAACTTCTTATTTATTATTAATAATAATTTTCTTTCTGATCTATTTTTAACTATCTTAATATTTTTTATTTCTATATATAAATTACTTTCCATAGCTCTATTTACTTTTTGTAAGTTTGCTTTTGGGCCAACCATTAAGATTTTTGGCCCAAAAGGGCAAAATTAATTTATTAATGTTCGAAACATAAGCGAATTTATCAATGAATATATCGTCTGTTATACGACTGCATGTTTCATTATTATGTACTTTAATTTATATACCCATTTCTTTTTTTTATTGGAAAATAAAATCCATGCATATGGTTATATAAATAAATTCACATTTTTGCATTATATATTTCACTTTACGTTTTATCCCATTTCATATAATAATTTCAATTAAGATCATTATGTGGAAAATAAAGCGTAAAATTAATAGAATAAAATTAAATTTATATTACATTTTTTGTATACGTATACTTTATTCGTATGCCCATATCCATAGAAGAAAAATTTAAACAGTTTTAAAATTTCCACCATTTAATTAACGTTGCCCTTCCTTTCAAAAATTAAAATTTGCAAACTTCTATAAAAAAAAATGCGCTCTTCTGTTTTTCCATATATCTCTATGATAATTGAATTTATATGATAATAATTAAATAAATAGTATCTTAATTTACAAAATAATGGAACGTTGTTGTAGTCAACCTTCATTTTTCTTACATGTACCACACTTTAAATAAGCTGACTGTCATTATTCAGTTTTATGAGACCAGCATAATGAACCTGTAAAATGTATTTTTCCTTGGCCATTTATTTTAAGTTAAAGGCTTTTCTTTTCTCTCGGACAAGTCAACGAATAATTTATTATTCTTAAGGTTTAAAAAGTAAAGAACGGAACAAGGGAAAGGGTGGGAAGTAGCTTTGGTTAACTTACAATTTAAAAGCATTAGGCAGTTGAAATTTTACATCTTTCGGCTGGGTTACGCTCCTGCGAGAGGGGATTTTTAAATATAGGCCTTGTGCTTTAATTTCAGGAGGAAGATGAAACAAACCAAAAAAAATGTGGAAACTTTAATTTTTTACTTTTTTTAAAATTTTATAAACATATCTTGGTGATTAATTATCGAACACCTTGCCAAAAACTACTCATTATAAATTAAAATTAATTTTTACGTATGTTTTGCACCAAAATGTTTCACGATAAAAAAAAATCAATATATTTAAATTAACTAAGCTAATATTAAATTCCGATTGTTGAATTTTGGGATATGCAAAAGCATGAGGCGTTTCAAAACAAAAACTACTCACGACTGTTACGCTCTGTGCACAGCGGTTTTTGTAGAAATTTTTAATTTTATTCTGTTTCTTATTTTATAATCTAATTACCATTATTTTAGCTTTGAGCTCAACTTGCGGTTTTTGATCCGTACCTCCAGTGCAATTTGGGTAAGAAAATCTTACATATACTTAATAATCTTCACACCCACATCTGAGCTCAAACTAGAGCTCTATCCAGAGAGAGTTTTAATTTTATGCAACACGAATTATTTATTTCAAATATTTATCTCCATTTAATATTGATATATATTAAAGTAATCGTCTATATGGAAATTTATATAATAAATTTATATTATATATATTTATATTTAAATACAAATTTCATATATTGTATAAGTATAATAAATTACCTTTTCTGATCACCCTACAATTACAGGAAAGTTGAAAGGAACTAATGTAAAACACGTTTTGATGGGAATTCCTTTACAGTCGCCCCATTTTTTACAATCAAATAAAATTCCACTAGAAATATGCTTATATAATAAAACAGGGAAAACAATGATTTGGGTGAGCATAACAATTCAGAAAAGCGTATTCCATCAGAGAAGATAATTTATTATACTTACATAATGCATGAAATTTTGTATTTAAATATGATTATATATAATATAAATTTATTCTATAAATTTTTATATAGACGATTAATTTCTCCCAGGTAATCACGAATTTCTTTTAATTTTTTTATAATTTCTGAATAAATGTTTCTTTAGAGTCTTTAGACCACAAATATTCAACCATAGCTATTGGGTTATTATCAACGGCGTCTAGTTTTTAAAAAATGTGACGTCATCTGTCTATGGTTGTTGTAACTCGAGTAGTTTACTTCTTTACAGAAAGTGTTCTACGTCCTTCGGGAGGGACGTCGGGGCTATCTGGATTAATACATATCAATATTAAATTCAGATAAATATTTGAAATAAAAGTACATTATACGCACTTAAATCTTTTTATGTTTTATTATTTAATATAGCTTGTGGTGACTAAAATTTTGCACTAAAAAAATTCTTTCAAAATAACAGTTTTTAAGGCCACCCCTCTTTTATTGATATATTTTTGGTCACATGAGTGTCCACTAATAAGAGGTTTTACTTTAGTAGAAAACTGCCTAAACTGTGGCGAAAAGATCATCAGCCCCTATAAATATGTCTTCGCCGCGCATACGCTTAGCTTACACGGAAAACAACTGAAGGGGGCTGTTAGCAATCAAACCGCTCCCATAACAAAACGCCTAACTTTACATAATACTCTATACCTATATTCAAACACGTTTCATATAAAATGATTGAAAAGTAACAAATTAACACAGTTGAATAATAAATTTAATCGTTCACAGCTGTTTCAATAGCCCTGGACTATTTTCGTCAGAACGGTGACTTTCTACCAGGGATGTTTCTTTTCAAACTCATATTATACTACAAGAGACGGTTCTTTAAACTTATGTTCCACTACGAGAGACGCTTCCTTTAACTCACGTGTTTAATTTATTTTACCTTTCATTTTCACTATACTTATAACAGCCATTTGTCACTCGGGTTGACATTACACGTTGCATTTATATAAATCGAACACTACGCAGATTAAATTAAAATATTAATCAAAGGTTTTTGGCATAGTGACACCAACGCCGATATCATGGCGTGATTAGGTGGTGAAACTTTCGAAAGAAAATAAATGTTTCTGCGTTCGGTGGGACCTGAACCCAGGACCTTCCACTTACCGGGCGGAGGCTCTGCCATCTGAGCTCAAGTGGTAGAGCCTCCTATGGTAGGTAACAGAATTATACAACAAGTGAATTTAGAAACTACAATGAAAAATGCTTAGTAAATTTATAAAATTAAGGAACTTATTTAATTCACAAAGGAAAACCATGCATGAAAGTATTTTATAGTCGAAAATAATTTTGAAATTGCAAGAATAAAAATTTAAGTCATAATATAAAAGTAATAACAATTTGAAGACGCATGGAAGGATCCGTTTAGCACAAATGAAAAATATTTAGCAAGAAGCATAAAAATATCTGTAAAATTATTAAAAATAAATAGTTTGCAGAAAAATTCTTGAGAAGAAATATAATAAAAACAAGATCAAAATTTTAAAACACCCTCCAATAAAAAGTATACTCTTTTTATAAATTTATTTTATTGCCTTAATTAAAGTTATAACTAATAATTTTTAAAGTGTTTTTTTTTTCAGAAAACTCCCTTCAACGTCAAAACTAACCTTAACTTCTGAAGTTTAAAACGAATAACAAAATAAAAGTTGCAACGATCATAAATAAAATTTCCCGAAACCAGATAATGTTCCAGGGTTTAAATTTAAATTTCATATTATACAGAATTTAATAATTTTATAATCCAGGATATGTAAAAATAACCTTTAAATACCGTAACTTTAAAATTCAATTAAATCCAAGAGCAATTATGAAAACCTGATTGAAACACTTATAAAACCACAGTAAAATCTCCACTAACGGACACTCTCTCTTTTATTAAACACACTTTGTTAACAATGCTCATATTCGTGTTAATTATTTTCCTTGGTTGTAATCCCGTTAAAACTCTGTCAAACTAACACTCACTTTAAACCTTTGTGAAATGTTTTAAACAAATGATATTAATGTAAAAATTCAGGAAACTTTAATTTTAAAATAAAAACATTTCCTTCCTGTTAAACATTTATGCATTATAAAAATATCTGCATATAATGAATATTACAGCTTATATCTGAGTCGATACACTTTCGTATATCTGGAAATTTTGATTTAAAGATATAGACTTATTTCTAGTTTTTTCGAACCATAGAGGTTTTGTAGTATTATATTTTGGAATCATTACCTATAATCTTTAGCTTCATCGCTTATAAAACGTGTATTTTACTATAATTGTTGTTCTTTCATGATTTCCACCATCTTAAATTAAAACTAGAAATGTTCGTTAACTAAGTGTTAGCTTAACTAAAACTATTTGTTAACTAATTATTATTTGTTTATTAATTATTAGTCAAACTGGAAATATTTGGTATTTTTTCACATAGCTTTGCATCGAATAACTTTTGCTATCTCTACGCTATTAAAATTCAACCAAATAACCAAATATTTTTAACTAACAATTAGCGTTCGGTAAAAGGGGAGTGAAAAAAAAAAGGCCACCATGTTATAAGTTGATATCTAATAAACGGCTTTTGAATAAACGACTCAATAATATAATTTCATAGCTACTTAAGACAGCCATGGAATGTCTACATTTCATTCCTATGTGATGCCAGATAAGAAAACCTTGTTCAGAAGAAGGAAGTCGTTAATAATTAAATCAGAATTATGTTTCTCGTGAAAATTCCGCCACCCACGTTTATTAGCTCATGCTAGAGCATTTTTTATAATGGAGAAAGAGGCATCGTCCCCGATTTAGATTCGAGCTAGGGTCTTTCTGTTGAGCCCGGAACGCCTTAACAGCTAGGCCATCGAAAACGAGGAAAGGAACTCCTATATATATAGATATAGGTTGTAAGATATTATTACCCTTCTCAGGGATAACACAATTGCCAAGTAATGGTCAACACAGAAAAGCCTGCAATGCGATTTTGTGTGTGTGTGTGTGTGTGTGCGTGTGCTTGTGCGTGTGCGTATGCGTGTGTGTATGTGTTTCACGGGGAATAATTATACGTGAAAATCCCGACATCTACATTTATCTTTCCTGTTTCGGCAATATTTTTTTCAAAATGGAATCATTTGCCAACCAATAAAAATTTCGAAATGTGATGTTAATTAATAGGCGTAATTTTTATTGCAAAATTCTGTGAGTACCCTGTAAGTCACTTAGTTATGCATTATAAGTTAAAATTATCACTTTATAAAATACAATAATACAGGGTTTGTCCCAAAAGTTCCCGAAATGATTTTTTTTAAAATCATTTATTCAATATCAGTTTACAATCTTTTCAGAACTTTTCAAAGTATTCTCCCCCTGCTTCGATGCACCGTTGCCAACGCTTCACCCAATCATTGAAGGCGCCCTGGAAGTCGTCAACGGGAATCTCCTTCAGTGAGGTCGTCGCGGCTGCTTTTACCGCCTCCAGCGTCCCATGCCGAGTTCCTTTCAGGGTTCTTTTGATCCTTGGGAACAAAAAGAAATCCGCTGGTGCCAGATCGGGGCTGTACGGCGGCTGGGGCAGCGTTGCCACACCCATTTTGGCCAGCAACTCGGAGACAATGAGCGCGGTGTGGGTTGACGCGTTGTCATGGTGCAAGATCCAATTGTCGCGAATTTCGTTTCGGACGCGTCGAACCCTGTTGCGCAACCGTTTGAGCACTTCACAGTAAAACTCCTTGTTGACTGTTTGTCCTTGTGGCACGAATTCACTGTGAACTACACCTTTTCTGTCAAAAAACACAATGAGCATTGCCTTGATTCGCGATTTGCTCATCCTTGCTTTTTTCGGGCGAGGAGACTCCTTGGTGTGCCACTCGCTGCTCTGGCGCTTTGATTCGGGATCGTACTGAAAAATCCACGTCTCGTCCCCTGTGATCACTCTGTCCAAAAATTCTGGGTCCGTTTCGTAGCGTTCATGCAATTCCTGGCACTTCAACAAACGCTGCTCCTTCATCTCACTCGTCAGGACTTTTGGCACCATTTTCGAGCAGACTTTCCTCATTTGAAGATCCTCCGTTAAAATGCGATGAACGATTGTTTTGGGTATTCCACACTCCTCTGCAATCACCCGAACACTTAATCGTCGGTCATTGTCCAAAACTTGACGCACTTTTTGCACCGAGTCGTCCGTTTGTGATGTCGACGGGCGTCCAGAGCGGTCGTCGTCGTTGACGGACTCCCGACCTTCCCGGAACCGCTTGTGCCACATGAAAGTTTGGCTTTTTTTCATCGCCCCGTCACCGTAGGCTTTCCGAAGCATTTCGAGTGTCTCCGCCCCGTTTTTACCCAGTTTCACACAAAATTTGATTGCATAACGCTGCTCCAAAAACTGGTCCATTTTTTGATCGACGAGGGTGCAGTAGATACCTCTGCGCGGAGCGTGACCCTGCCTCAACAACTGCCCGCAGGCGACTGATACCGGTCTCGTTTCCAAGCTCAGATCCCCCACCAACTTCTCCGCCCCGTCAGCCAGCGTTGCCAACTACAAAAAATCATTCCGGGAACTTCTGGGACAAACCCTGTATCTCTCAATAACGTGTTTTAAATTAAAAGCTATTTCCTTTTAACCACTGTGGGTTGCGAACTCGGTGAATGCTTCATAGAATCATTGGCGTACACAGGGGGTATCAATGGGTGTTGTAACCCCCATTGTAAAGAAACTTTGTATATTTAACATAAAAATAGTTGACGCTCCTTAACCCCCATTAAGCTTATAACCCACTTTGCGAACATTCTGCGTAGGCCTATGCGTGGAATTAAAACATTCCAATCAACATCGTTGTCTTTTTACCGACGTTCTTTTTTCATCCCATGAAAAATCGATAATTGGAGAAATTACTGTACTTACGTACTAAACTTACTCATAAATTTATTGTATGTTACGTACGTATA
This sequence comes from Dysdera silvatica, assembly GCA_006491805.2. Classification (NCBI taxonomy): domain Eukaryota; kingdom Metazoa; phylum Arthropoda; class Arachnida; order Araneae; family Dysderidae; genus Dysdera; species Dysdera silvatica. The sequence goes on from QLNU02015003.1 coordinate 150,698,157, forward strand.
TCATTTTTTTTTCAATTTTCTAATTAAATAGCTCGTTTTCTAAGTGTATTGGGTATATCCTCCTCCTTCCAGTATTGGGTTTTTTACTTACAGGGAATCCCTGAGTGCAAGTTAGACTTTAGTACTGCCGTTCATGAACGTTTATGCAGTTCGGCAGAACGGAGTATCACTCTTTTTTTTTTAGTTTGCTACATTTCTGCGAAATACATTAGGATTTTTACGAGCCTCTATTTTGGGTATGGTTTTTATGGACAATGAATTACTTAGAGGAATCAGTTCTATTTAACCGAACATAACTAATGAAGACCTGGAGGAAATTACTTACTTGACCGCATTTCTTGGACGTTTCTTGTGATTTGTTAACTGTTATTATTATATAAATCGGTATTATATACGTTATTTTTTTACATAAATAATGTCTCAGTTGTCTTAATAATAACCAAGTATATATAATAATTACCCTGATTATTGAAATAATATTTAATAATATTCTTTGCTTCAATAAAGCGTGAATAAAACAAATATAGTGAGAGAAATCAAGGCAAACCGACGCAAATCTTAATGAATCGAAATAAGTCGAACCAAATATTGACGAATCGAGGTAAATCGAAGCTAATCTTGAAGAATCGATGTAAATCAAAGCAAATCTTGACGAATCGAATCAAACCGTACTCGCCAGATAAAATGATACTCGCCCTTCTCAATAAGAGGAATTAGGAACCCAGTAGGAATAAAATATTTTCTGCTCAATATTGCAAAAATCTAGTAGTGACTAGAGGCGAAAGGGTTTGTCGAATCCTGATGACGAGAATGCACGGAAATTATCCCAGAATATTTTATTTTAGCAGGATTTCAATCTTCTGTCAAATAATCGAATATATAATGGAACGTGTTCTATAATATATGGCATTTATATGACATCAGATGTAGTCAGGGGTGATTGTAAGTCCAAACCAAATTCCCTAAACATACCAGTAAATTCCCTGAAAAGTTGAAAAGTTACGTAATATTTTTGGTAAAGACACTGATTTACAAAGGAATGTAAAAAATTATAAGAAAGGAAACGGAATTTTCGCAATTTTTTAAAATAAATCCCGGAAGAATCACGCTGAAATTCCCGAAATTTACGGAGATTACGGAACAAAATCACCCCTGAATGTAGCGTATATTCCACTGGACGTACATTATATTATGTGAATAATAAAAAACTTCGTTATCTTTGACAGTGATTGATAGGATGCATTCACGAAGACTTTCACGGCGTCTATTAATATACATTATAGAGCTTTGCGGGATATTCCACCACGTCTGTTTATTAAAAACACTTTACGTTTCATTCCGTGCTATGCTGAGCTTCCTCAGAAGTAATACCGACCAACATTCCCTTTGCAAAATGCAAGACTTTCACTAGATTGCTCGGCAAAAAGTGAGTGATTAGAAATATGAGACGTATTTATAGTACTATTTCCGCCGTTACGGCGCCATTGGTTCACCAATATACAACCTGGCAAAATTCTTAGCAAACAACTTAGCACCTATGTCGTAAACTCGAATCACTATGTATGTGATTCAGGCTATTTCATTCAACTTTTGGACAATCTCATTCTTGTGCCCACTGAGTTGCTAATCAGTTTTGATGTGGTTTCTCTTTTTTACACAAGTACCCGTCGCGACCACTATTGCCTTATTGGAAGAAGTGTTTCCCTCGGATTTGGTCCACCTTTTTGGACTTTGTCTCACTTCCGGCTATTTCGTTTATGATAATAACTTTTATAAACAAACTGACAGTGTGGCAATGGGTGACCCAGTTAGCCCGGTTAATGCAAACTTTCACATGGAACATTTTGAAGACAGTGTCCTAGTGTCGGTGAAACACAAACCAAAAATATGACGTAGATATGTCGATGACACGTGTGTGGTGTGACCACAGGGTGAAGAGGCATTGCAAAAATTCTTATAACATCTTAACAACATTCAGTTTACCATGGAGGTTGAAATGCAAAATAAAATTCCCTTCCTTGATGTTCTTGTTACTAGAAAGGATGATGGGTCTCTTACCACATCTGTGTATCGTAAGCCAATCCATACCAATAGATATTTAAATGCTAGCTCCCATCATTACCCTGAGCAAAAACAATCCGTTTTAAACACCCTTGTACATCGTGCTTGTAAGGTTTGTGATGCTGATAACCTGAAGTCCGAGTTACCTTTTCTGTTCAAAACATATCTCATGAACGGCTACTCTAAAAGCGCTATCAATCAGGCCATGAGAAAACAAAATGGCGCCGTTTTCACTACCTTGGCACCAGTGGTATCCAATAAAACTGAATTTAAATTTGTGGCTTTTTTGCCCTATGTTAAAAATACTACAGACAAAATTGGACTTATTTTGGCCAAACAGGGTATCAGACCTGTCTTTCGTTCCACCAACAAACTCCGTTATATTTCAATAAATCCAAAACAATCCAGAGATCCCCTTAAGACACCCGGCGTTTATAAAATTCCCCGTCAGTACGGTAAAAGTTATATAGGACAAACTGGTCGTTAAATTTGTACTCGACTTAAGGAACATGAACGCCATGTTCGCTTACAACAACCTAACAAGTCAGCGGTCGCTCAACACGCCATTGATTATAAACATCAAATTCTTTTTCACGACACTTCGGTTATCGCAAAAACTAGATCATTGTGGCCATGCTTATACATGGAAGTCTTGGCCATTAAAAACTGTCCTAATAATTCCAATAGAGAAGACTCTGTTAATGTTCCATCAATTTGGAATTCTTGCCTAAAAATTCACAAAATCGGGCCTCTTTCAGTCAATCTAAACTCGCCACCCTCTGGGTCAATGAGAGACAACCTTCATCCAACAACCAATAAATCAGCCAATCAGGGGACAGCCAGGGAAATAGTACTACAAATACGTCTCATATTTTTTACTCACTCATTTTCTGCCAAGCAACCAAGCGAAAGTCTTGCATTTTGCAGAGGGAAACTTGGCCGGCAATTACTTCTGAGGATGCTTAGCATAGCACGGAGTGAAACGTTAAGTGTTTTTAATAAACAAACGCGGCGGAATATCCAGAAAAGCTCTATAATGTATATTGATAAGATGCTTTTTTCTCTTCCACAAAATGGCTATATTTTGCGTTCTGGTAATAAATTGACCCATCTCATCTTTAGTCATAAAAGTAACTCATCTAAATCTAGGTTTTATTCAATGTCGGTAGGTTTTGACAAGAATATCTTCTCGTTCTTCCTGCAAAGCAGCTGAAAATTGAAATTTTACAGGAAGTCGATGTTGCCCCGATATCATAGCCTTCGCTTCCAGTTCCCCAAAGTTGTTCAATTGAGTTTATACCAAAACATCGAGCGTACTGATCCAACATTTCAATCTCATTTCAACAAGCCACGTCTCCACGTACTACGCTGTACGACGAGGGAGTTTGTTGTATTGGAAGAGACAACAACCAATTCCATAATATATCACAATATAGGAAGCGAGAAATTGTCCAGGGTATCTAGATACGTATCCGAATTCATGCTTCTCTGATTCAACAACCAGCGGAACGAATACTCTATCTAGGTAAAACAAGTGACATCACGAGGGAACCACCTAGGTATGTACAACAGTAGTATCGTATTAAAATACTTCTGACAGTATAGCGTACGTTGAATCCTGTTATAATTAGGGGAAAATCCTATTTACTATTGTAATTAAAATCGTATTTACAATCACGAAAAGAAGTTTAGCTTTTTAAATTCATATTGTCCAAGATATTAAACTTCCCTAAAGACGTATATCAGGAAACAAAAACACACACATGCCAAGAATGGCTTAAGAAAGTCGGGGTTTAGGAGTCTCAAGCCTCTCTCATTGGATATCGAAGCGCATTTTTCCATTTAACGCCGAATCACTTACGCTATTTGAGCGTCTTGTCTAGGATTACGGCGCCGCCTCCGACGGCCATCCTTCTCATCAAAATCCTTGCACACTACCTACCTACCTACCAACGCCGAATCACGTAGTGTTCTTAAAAGCTATTTCATCCCTTCCCCAAGTAACATATAAGTTGATATGTCTCTCTCTACATAGATATATAAAATATAATATATCCGTATCAATACTTAATGCTTTGTGTGACAAAACGTGAGGGCACTCTGAAACCGTCAATCAATTTTGTTAATTTTTCAAAAAAATTTCCATATTTCTTTTATTGCATAATATATTTCGCTTTTTTAATAATAGTAATATATTTCAGTTGTTTCAGACCATATATTATATGTACATACCAAAAGTATACATCGTATATTTACACCTGCTTAAATATGATTAACATCATTTACATATATATTTATCTAGTAAGAACAAATGAGACTGGAGGAATGACGAACACTATGCACATTTAATTAGGATGGTAAATACATAACGTTTTTAGCGTTAGTTACTAATTTACAATATGATTCGACGCACGTTTCGAGAAAACAAGATCTTCCCTCGTTTGGAAATAACATGAAATAAAAAACGTTGAAATATTGCCAACACACAGTGGTTGATACGTTGCCGTAAGCGATTAGTGAAAATTTTTAAAGGAGTACAGAATTATTTCCAGTGGCCAACTTTCAAAGCAGTAAATTTGCTACTCCTCACCAATAAAATAATTCTCAAATATATCTAAATACACTCCTCTTCCACGCTTTCATAGATCTATAGATATTTTAATACTCTTCTAAATTGCATTTTATATAGTTTTATTTCTGTGATCATTTTTTAATATAAATTTTATTTTCTTTGCAGCGATCATAAGAATGATACTGAGTAAGTATAAACAGTTCATGACCCTAAACATTTCCCCTGAGTATTTACCATCGATAATGCTCTCGAGCATCTTCATCTAGTAACTTTCCCTTTATTCTTTTTTTGAATAATTTACTATTGTTCAACCTTTTTCTTCTTCTATTGCTAAAGCAGTTTTCACATTTTAGCTCCCCTTATAACTAACGTTGATCTTTCAAGCTCTGTTCGTATCTTTGGTAAGTATAATTCGTTGTATTTTATAGTTCCGTTCCTTTCGTGTTCGTTCTCTTGTATTTTTATTAACCAAACATGTCGGTTTTCCTTTATTTTTCGTACATTTTGTTCAGAATACAATAATTATAAATTTTCTTTATTTTGAAAAGTTTATGTTTTATTGCAAAAGTTCCGCAACATAATTTATTATTCCTATTTATTAATTTCATGGTTTTTTTTTGTTTTTGTTTTTGTTTTGTATAATATTCAAGATCTGTGTGCGTTCCTTATTCCGAGATTTCTCCAAATGATAATCATAATATATCGTGAGACTGCATCTCGATGAATTATATAATTCAATTTTTATTCTTTTCAGTAAAACATTTTCAAAACCTCTCAACGCTCCAATTCTTTTATTTATTTTATTAACCATTTCATTTATGTAAGTATTCTTTAATTTAGTTCAATATTTAGTGATGTATGCAAAAATTCCATTTTATTCCACAATTCCTGTTTCTTTTTCATCTTAATCTCTACGTTTTCTACATCTCTGTCGATATTTTTATTTTTATTCATAAATTATATTATTTTTGTTTTATTTACTTTCATCTTCATCTTATCTATATATTAAACCATTTCTCATATTTTATCATTTCTTCCGAACACTAATTTATTGCTTCTTTTTTATCTTTATCTGCTATTCAATAACACAAGTATCATTTGCAAATGTTTTTTGAAGCATTAAATATATCATTCACGTAAATGGAATATAATAACGAATCAGTATTTGATCCCTGTGGGGTTCTATGTTTATTTCTTGATTTTTCTTCTTTCAATATGCATAACTTTTTTCTTTATTTATAAGATGGTTTCTTATAATGTTATTTATTTTACTTCCTTTTTAATAATACTTTAAGTTTTCTTTGTTACGCTAATGACATTACTGAGAAAAAATATACCATTTCCAATTTCCTTGTTTTCGAATATCTCCTGTAGTACTTTCATAGTTCTCAACAGGTCTCTCTCTTCATAAATTTAATCCCTTAGAAACCATTATGATGTTCACGTAATATATTAAATATTTTATTATTTGCAATATCATGTTTTATAATAAAGTTTTCAAATATTTATATGTCATATTAATATGTCCGAAACATATAGAATTTTAATTTTAATAAATTCTCTTTATTCATTAGAGTCTTCCGAGATATACTTTTGCTTGTTATTTTACGTGAAACCTGTGAATCAAAATTTAAGGAAATAAAGATAACGGTTTAAAACTGTTTCAAGATAAACATAGGCAAATTGGGGTGTATATACTTTTTCTAAAAATATATTTTATTGTTTTATCCTTTCCTTTGAAAGCCGCTCTTTATAAAATTTCGCATATTGAATTCTCTAAGTATAATAATTTTGTATATTATATATCCCAAATGTATATAATTTTCAGTAACACTAAAATAAACTATTTTCTTTATTTGCTAAATTATTTACGAATATTAAAAATTGTTACCAATCGCAAAGTAATATCAGCATATATTTAAATGCAATATCTCGCATTTTAACACATTTTATATATTGTTATATTTTAGTAAATTTGTATATATATATATAAAACTTAAATTTCGATATATCGTTAATAAGTACATTTTAGTTTCGTTAAATAAGGAATTGTACAAAATTAATGTTAGATTCGTTGGTAATTATAATATCCCCTTTTTGAGTCAAAATCCCCGTAAATGAAATTTTCTACATTATTTTTAATAATAGTATTGACAAAATGTAAACATTTCTAGTTTAAAAATCGTCAAAAATAGGTAAATTTTGAGCAAATAGTAATCAAGGAAATTTTCTAGTCACCATGTGTAACTAATTTAAACTACTTTTCACGTATATCCATTTAAGTTACGAAAGCTAAATCATGACTGCCGACAGTGTGAATTCAAATATCACATTACCAAGCGTTAGCTATGGTAGTTAACGGTCTGTAATCTCTGGTGGTAGTGCAATTACCTCCAGGCCTTGTCCAAATTATGGAAATAGAATTAGTACAACGAAATTGTTTGCGTCAACACCTAACGACAAAATAATAATTTAATTTCGAGAAAACAGATAAGAAATCGTAGATTTCTCATTTCTGCTGATTTCTTTAATCAAATTCTTTTGCTTTTCGAGATATGCCATAACTGAATAAAAGAAATTGCCTTAGGCCATGTAAAATGATAATGTTATTAGCCATAAGAAAATCAATTATAAATTCCAGTTTTTATTTTCATTTTTTTACTCGTCGGCTTCTTATGGGTTTTTCGTTTTAAAGCGTTGATAAAATGATCTGTTTTCTCAATATTATCACAACATGCGATCATTTTTAATTTATTTTTGTACCGATATAAAGCAACTAAAATTATTCTCCATAATTATTATCGCAATTAAATATTTTTCTCATGTAATAAAGTAATAAGTTTTATCAGAAAACTGCTAAATAAATGCACCAATCAGTTAGTTACACAATATCGTTTCTTAGGATGATGTAATAAAATTTTAAAAATATGTAAGATAGTATTATGAATGTTAAAACAGTATGAGAAGCCTATAATAAATAGTATAAATATGAAATAAATTTACAATATAATAATGCAAAATCCTGCATACAACTTCAACAGCTCAACGATATGTTGATGACATCCTGCAGCCGTTTGCGTTACCCTTCATGACACGATAGCCTAGGGACATTTTTCAACACGATAATGCCAGGCCCCATAGGGCTCACGTATCTGTGGTTTGCCTTCGTGCGTTTGATACTCTTCCTTGGCAAGCAAGGTCACCAGACCTTTCGCCAATCGAACATGTATGGGACATGGTAGGCTGCTGGATTTGGGCACCGCAAAATGTCGCAGAGCTGGTGCAACAAGTAAGGACTGCCCGGAAGAATATGTCGCAGGATGACATTAGGAACCTTTATCACTCCTCACCCATATAGGAACCTACATCGCCGCCAGGTGGAGTCTGACCAACTATTAATTTGAACATTCAATGTACAATTCCTAGCCATTGATGGGTCCTACGGCCTTGAATATTTTTATCATTTACATGTTCCCTATGTTGCCACTGCTCTTTCCATAACTCTCATATTTTTATCGAAATTTTAGGGACTTTCCTGCCTTATTCTACACTTTACTATATCCAAACTAAATATGAAGGGCACAGCATGCACAAAAGATTAATATTTGTACCAAAATATAGTTTTATAGAAGTAGTTCCATGCATTTTATCATCCAACAAAAAAAAGCTTCTTCTATATTCATTTGTAAATTGAAAACATTCGACTTTGGGTGTAAATTTAAAATGAGCTACTGCGAAAAAAGCAAAGGACACCATCAAAAAATTTCATCACCAAATTGCAGAGACGTGCCTCAAGAAAGAAAGAATCGAACCCAGAGATTTTATTTCTCAAACGCCGAATCTTTGTGTTTAAACCAGGAGCAATGCTTTTGTATTTACTTCCAAATCTATTATTGAGAATCGGATCCATAGATGCACACAAACAAAAACAGAACCAGGACACTGATAATGGAATATCGAATAACGGCTTTTGGGGGATGCGGAAGTTTGCTATGTGATACATCCATCCATTAATTCCTAGTCCCGGAAATAATAAAATGACCATTCAGAGGATGGAACTTATCTTTTGTATCATTAGTTGTATGTGAGGTAAAAGTAACACAGTGTATTAGCATCTGTTAATGTAAGAGGCAAAACCAGAGAAAATTTTTAAAGTTTAAATTCAGAAAAGCTACTCAAAGGTTTCAAAAAAGGGATTAAAAATATTTTACCAATATTATCGAATTCTGTTTGTTGTTTTTTTCAAGAGAAGATAAATTAATTCTTTAATGGTGTTCTCAAGTTTTCTTTGAAGAACCTTTAGTTTATACTTAATATTATTGTCGTAAATAATCATTTATAATATGTTATTACAAAACTGGTTGGCACACGAAACTACCGAGGTACTTTTTTTAATTTTTGCAGGAATTTTTAATTTTTTTTTTTACTTTTTTAATAGTTTTTCTTAAGTTATTAATAAAATTGTTAGTTATAGATAATCATGTATTATCAAATATGAATTGTCGCCAAATTTGCATTTTTAGATTAATCTTTATCTGCATAATGTTTATCGTATTGAGCCTGCAGTACTTAGTCACTTTAATTGTACACCTCCAATGTTTTAATCAGTGCACTTACAACTTCAAGGAATATACGTACTGCTCATTGGAAGTGATTTATTATATTTAATCATTTAGCAGAATATCTGGACAGTAACGTGAAGGCCTCTGATTTGAGTCCAGCCTGGGACGTAGTTATTTCTTTTTCTTTTCTTGGCTCCCATGAATTAAAATAAGATTGTCCAACATACAGCTTGAGGACCATTATCTGGCCCTATAGCAGTGCTAATCCGACCCAGCCAACAATTGTTCGTAATAAAACAAATTGCAGGATTTTAAAATAAAAGCTTTAGATTTTTTCTAGAAATAGTGAAAAACAGCGGGCTTAGCATGAAAAAAATATGAATTCTGTAGGAATTTTCAGTATCGGTATATGGTCCATTACTCGCTGATGATACCCTGCCCCTTGAGGATCCGTGAAAACTATTCAAGTGGCCTACTGTTCAAAAAACGTTGGAGAACCCTGAGATGAAAGATCTCTTGTTTGGGTCAAACGTCCTCACAAATGAATCATAATAAAATAAGTATTTCATGTTTAAACCAAGAATAATAGATATACCGAAATTAGACATTTTTTTAGTTTAATCCTTCCAGAACCTCTTCAGCAATGAGAAGTGCTCTTTTGACAAATATGAAGAAGACCATGCATGGCTGATGTCAGTTGCTCAATGTCTCAATAACCTGAAGGTCGCTTATTCGAATCCAGGTTAAGACATTATCACTTACTTATGTGACTATAGCATATTATAGGTTAAGTCAATTCACTTTACAAGAAATCTTAACGATCTAATACCATAGTGTTCACGAACGAAACTTGGACTCTCGCTCATCTGTTGCTTTGGCCCTAGGGTGTGGGATCTTCTTCCTAACTCACTTAAATCTATTTATTCCTTTGCTCAATATAAAAAACTCATCCGCAGACATCTATTGGATAGAGAAATATAATATCACTACATCTTTCTCTATTTATACCTTCCATACTTTTGCTAATCAACCAAGTCTTTTATCTTATTGTATTTAGTTATTTATTGCTTCCACCTATTATATCCAATCCTGGGCAGCGGGGGCTTTGTCAGACCCTAAAGTCTTTACCCTTTGCTGCCTAGACGGATTAACCTAACTGATAAATTGTAAATAATTATCACATTATGTAAAAAAAAATGGAATCCGTCTGAATAAAGTTTGATTTGAAAATAAACGGTCCCAGTCGAAGTCTTAAATCATAGATAATCAAAACTAGCACTCCAAAATTCAATGGTGACTAGCGTATCTAATGTATTTATTGAACTAACTGACATTATTTGCAAATGCATCCTAGTTCACATATCCCATCAAGCAGACGGTCCCGCCGTCAATCTAGTTTCAAATTTCATGGACGTGAAAATACAAAAAGAAAACATCATCGAAAATATGTTATTTCTGGTAAATGAATATGTTAAAGGCAAAAATAGAATCATTAAATGCAGATATTTAAAAAGTATGAAATTCATTGTTTCTGGAGAGCATCATGAATTTAATTGCCTTTGCATTTGTTTAAGTTTGGGTCGTTTAAAAGCATGCTTATAAACTACGAAAAACTTAAAAATGTACTTTTATAATTATGTATCATATTCACTTCCTACAAATAAGCAATTTTCAAAACCAATGTTCGAGGAAAATTTTTTTTTTCTTTACGAGTAATTTAACCTCTATTATTACCACATCATCGGCTAATGTGAAAAAACTGTTGCTTTAATAATATTAAAATCTAGTTCGTCATATCAGACATTCTTCTTCTTTAACTTGTCGCTTTGGCAACGGTAGTCACAGTACTGCCACACCAATAGCGAACTTGTCCATGCAAAGTTATATATATATACTCGTAAGGGAGAGAGTGGTTGCGCCTGTAGCTTAGTAGGTAGAGCACCTGACCGGCAATCAGGAGGTCGTGGGTTCGGGTCCCACCAGGCGCCGGAAAATCATTCTTTTCTTTACGAGTAATTTAACAAATATTTAACTTGACCAAAATACCTTACAATGAAAATTAAATGGGTTAAAAACTCTAGGGTGAAGTAAAAAGTAACGCATTCGTTTACCGTAATATAAATAAATGCGGATTTGACACAGAGCTAATGCTTTTTTAATAGTAATCCATATTTTGAGGTTTGATTATTTAGAACAAAGGCTCGGTCACCTTAGAAAACTGTAGGGCATGATTTTCTGAAGTAATCACCGTAGACATTGTCTGAGCTATCCTTCATCAAAAACACAACCAAGTAATATAAATTAATTATTAATTCCAAAATTATCGATCAATGCACTAATACAGGTATATACAGTGGAACCTGTCTAAAGTGACCACCTTTGGAAGTGACTACAATGGTCATTATAGACAGTTGATCACTATACACCACCGACTTTGGTATAGGCAAAGCTAAGTCCCTACCAGTTCTATTTTATAAAAAGTGGCCCATTTATTCAGGTGATAAATTATCCAAGATGGTCACTTAAGCAAATTCGACTGTACGTATCTCTTAAAAGCATTAACCCTGGAGCCCAGGACTGTATTAAACTGTCCTTATTCTTATTATCATTTTAATTAGAATTCTTCAGAATTACGTTAATAAATTTAACTTTTTTTATATTCCGATGAAGCTGAAAGCGGTGTAGAAATTTTTGAATAAAAATTTGGTTTCTTGTGTTTGTTTCGATGCTTTTCAGAACAAATTGCATGTCTCTTCTGCTTTCTGTAATAATATATAATCGGTGTTTATTTAATTCTCTTAGCAAGCAAAAATGCTCTTTAACTTTTCACCCCAGTCCCTCTGATAATACATAAGGAATCTGAGACCTTATAAGGTTAATAGAAATCTTGACTATTTTGCACATGCTTGTAATAATATGTGATATGGAAAGATTCCAGGAACTTGACGATATTGACAACGTTCTTTAATGTCTGAGAAAACCCTATTCCAGTAAATGTAATTGGCTACCCCTAAAAGAAATTGCCGGGTGGAAACAGGCAGTTTCATGTAAATTGTCAAGCATTATTGACTTCGCTGGGTTTCGCTTTCAGTACACACCGCACAAAGTAAGGATATTCACTCGTCCGATAATTTTCTATTTCTATTCATGCCCCGAAGAGCCACATTACCTAAGTTCACTAGTCAAAAAGCTTTGCGTCAGGAATCGATAGTGAGTTTGGAGATATTTTAGATGACGTTTTATCAATACAAAACCTAAATGGATGATAGGGACTTCGGTCGCCATTTCCTTCCTGCCATTGCACCAAAGACTGCTATTTTGGGGGAAAAGGGGGAAAATGGAAATGAACATATCTGTCCATTTTAGACGAACGGAAATCATTTTTTCCCCCTTTCAGTGTCATTTCAAAACTGAATGGAAGAGTCTGCAAATCGTAATCAGTTCTCTCTGGATCTTCAACTATCTATCCTAACTTTATCTGCACAGACCAACGATATCATTCATTATTTTGATCAGCCAAATTCCCAATTTCATTTAATTCACACATATGTTTTGTTATGTCCTAGTATTTAAAAATGATATTTCCAAAATAGGTGCAATGGCAGAATTCTTTCAAGGGGGTGCGATTTGTTTTCGATTCTTATTTTTAACCAAGTGTTCGCTATTTTTCATTTCGTATTCCATGCTATAATCCCGGTTAAGAGGGGGGGGGGCGATCGATCGCCCCATCGCCACCCAGTATCCATCAGTGCTTAAGTGTAGCATGTAAATAAAACGCATATTCCTTATGCTATGCTAGAAAAATATTTTATACGAATTAAATGTTTTCCGTCGATAAAAGGAGCAACATAAAAAATAAAATAATTTCAAACTATCAAACGATAACGCATTTCGAAAAGTTTGCTTTGAAATGTATTTCAAAGTGCACTTGCATCCAGTAATACTTCGATACTTTTAACTTGTAGTCAGACATAACATGAAATGTATGCATTCAGTTGCATGTTATTTGAACGCAGTTTTACCCAAATTTATCATTATAATGATATAAATTTTATATATTTTATTTTACATTTTTTCCAAAACGATACGAGTGGCTCAATGGGGGAATTTCTGAACAATAAGCGTACTTAACACCCACCCTGCTTCTATGAATAAATCCTTACGCAATGTAAAGATACGTTAATGATTTTACTACCACAATAGCCTATTGAAAGTGAATGGATAAAATAACAAAACATAATGGAACAAAGAAGGAAAACGTACACTAAATGCACGTGGGAGGTGCTTAGACTGATATGATATATTGAAGAGATAATTACTGTATATAATATACACTACAAAATATACAATAATAATTAATTTTGTGATAAATAATAAAATACACAAAGATAATAATTTTATTCTAATTGGCACTTATTTATTCGCTTGTTGAGCCATAGAAAATTTTTAAAAATAAATTGTTTGTCTTGAGTAAATTGTTATGTATAGTTGAGAATGAAAAACAGCACTTAAACTATACATTAATTTTTAGTATTTATATTTTACGTGTCTTCATTTGACTAACCAAACTGCAGGTAGAGATTTTTTTCATTTAGCCCTTCAATATCTTCTTAAATTGGCTCATGTGATTAAAACAATAAAATAAATAATTAATACCTTTCTATTGATAATCCTTGTAAATATTTCTTTAGTCAGAAAGGTTGCACATTAAATTTTATTACAGCCAACTAACAACTTGGGAATATCTTTGCGGAAGCATGTCAGATTATTGTACATTTTTGTCCGGTGGACTTGTACATTGTTAATCGCCCATTTCAACCATCGCATTTATGTAACTGACCATATGTAATTATGTCTGTCAAGTTTTCTCGTATTTGCCCAAGAAACTGACAACCATTATGAAAAGAAAAAAACAATATTTATTAGACTCCGCCTATATTGGGGCCCAGATGTTCGTCCACTAATACCTATAATTACCGAATGAGGCAACCTCATTACACCGTATGCTTAATGTCAAGATTAGAAATACCCCAAGCCGTAAATATCATGAATCTTGGATTGTAATTCGACCTATTGAATTACTTTGGCTGTAAATTCGCTTCATTGTGTGTCCCCATTAGAAATATATCCCTATACAGACATGAAAGCTACTAAAACTTTTACACATAATTTATTCCAAGATAATAATGTACATCATAGTGAAACAATATACAATATTATACAAATGAATTAATTTTAATTCAATGCTTATTTATTTGTTTATTAAACCACTGGAAAAAATTAAAAGTAAGTGATTATTTTGAGCTTATTTTGGGTGAACCGTAATTAAATTGTGGTTGTATTTGGAGCTTTTTTTTAAATAAATTAATAATAAATTTCTTTATTTTGGGAAAATTTACACATGACACATATATAGCCTATTACCTAATGATATTATGGCAATTTTGCCCTAGCAGCAACTTTCACTTCTGACTAAGCTCATGAAACCCAACTTCTCCACCAGCGATTCAAAACAGATCAACAATAATCCATGCACAATTATAAGAAAAATATGGAAAGGAATGTAAGTAAACAAATTAATAAATAAGATATAATAAAAATACAAACTCATAAATTATTTAGCAAATCAAGCAATCGTATTTTAAATGAAAGAAGTGAGCTGAGTTGTCTCAGCTCATTTGGAAGAGAGTTGCACACGCGAGGGCCTAGAAATCCGATATGACAAGCCAAAATTTGTTCGTGCAAAATTTAGTCTAAAAGTAGAATCCATACGGGTATCATATCCGTGCCCCGGCTGACATGGTAGAGAGATATCCATATTGTTTCCAAATTTAATAAATCCAAGTATAATAATTACCTCAACGTTCTAATTACTTCGATAAAATAAAATACATTTTCAAAAATTCAGGCTTTGAAAGGAAATCATTAAAAAATATCTAAGCTTCAATATAAATTAACAAAGAAACAGAGCCTTTAACGAAATTAAACGTCCATGAAATAATCGAGTAAACAAAATAAGTTGTCTATGAAATCATCCCAACTATGAAATAACTCGTCATCCAGACCATTCATATAACGTAGTCCATTTTCAGCGAAATATCTCTTACAACAAAGTGAATTGTCAACGAAAAGAAAAAGTCGACAAGGTGATCTGTCAACGAAAACGCTCTGTCGAAAAAATGAATTGTCAACGAAAAGAAAAAAAAATCAACGATGTGAACTGTAAACGAAAAAACTCTATCGACAAAATGAATTATTACAACAGCAGTTCTTTCAAAAATGTGGTGCTTTCAGTAAACTGCCAATAAAGCAATGTTGAAGAGATATGGCTTATTAAAGAGAATGTCAATGAAGTAAATTCACTCTGACAGCTTTGCTTAAAAAATAAATGACTTTGGAACCCTCTGAGAATGTTGAGGATATTTTCTCAATTCAATGCTTGTAAAATCCGTTAAGTATTTATCAAACTACCAATCTTCACTTGAAAATCTATCCGTTTAGACCTGTAGGCTAACTCATTGGTGGGTAATTGCTAACCACTTTTGTGGCTATGGTACTGATCCTGGGAAGGTAATGGTGTCCTAATTCGAACGCAAAGGTTCTCTGGTATATATACTTGGTGGTATACTCTGGTATCATACTTGTGATATACTCTGGCATAAAACTTGTGGTGTATTATGATATAAACTTGATGGTATACTCTGGTATAAAACTTGTTGCTATACTCTGGTATAAAACTTGGTTGTGTATTATGGTATAAAACTTGGTGGTATACTCTGGTATTAAACTTTGTGATATACTCTGGATAAAACTTGGTGGTGTATTATAATATACAACTGATGTTATACTTGGTATAAACTTGTTGTTGTACTCTGTATAAAACTTAGTGGTATACTCTGGTATAAAACTTGGTGGTGTATTCTGGTATAAAACTTGGTGGTGTATTCTGGTATAAAACTTAGTGTTATACTCTGGTATTAAACTTGGTGGTATACTCTGGTATAAAACTTGGTGGTGTATTATAGTATACAACTTGATGGTATACTCTGGTAAAAAACTTGGTGGTATACTCTGGTATAAAACTTTGTGGTGTATTCTGGTATAAAACTGGGTGGTATACTCTGGTATTAAACTTTGTGATATACTCTGGTATAAAACTTGGTGTATTATAGTATACAACTTGATGGTATACTCTGGTATAAAACT
Organism: Dysdera silvatica; assembly: GCA_006491805.2. NCBI lineage: Eukaryota > Metazoa > Arthropoda > Arachnida > Araneae > Dysderidae > Dysdera > Dysdera silvatica. The sequence goes on from QLNU02015003.1 coordinate 150,714,558, forward strand.
TTGGTGGTATACTCTGGTATAAAATTTAGTGTATACTCTGGTTATAAAACTTGGTGATATACTTTGCGTATAAAACTTGGTTAGCTGAAATATAATTTCAACCGAATTTTTTTATATATGCTCTTAATTTACAAATCCAAGTTTACTATGCGTCGTCATCTAATATGCATCTCGAAATATTACTAGGTTAATGTAATGAAATACGTCACTTACAAATATGCACATTTCATTTATTGTTTTAATTTTCCTGACCAAGTTTAGTCTACAACGGCGCAATCGCATTTTTTCAATTTTTTCTTCTCCACATTGATCTGTTAATGTCTTCATAAGTTTGAATTAACGTTAGATATTTGTAACAACATAATTAATTGTAGTTTTTTGATGTTTAACTTCCATGATGTTTAAGGTTCAGCGTTTCCACGAATTTTTATGCAAATGCTGTCCCCCGTCGAGGGTTGACTGGAGTATTATACCCCTATCAAACCCGGTGCTTCCATCCAAAACTACTATTAATTGTCGATAGCCAGTAGCGGTTCTAGATAAAAAAAATTGGGGCACAAAATTTTGCCTATATTCACGGACGCCCGTGTATATATATAATAAAATCTTGTTGATTTTAGGGGCCATGGCCCCAGCCCTAACTGAGAACCGCCGCTGTGATGCAGTGCCTCTAAACAGGTATAAAATGGTTTAGAATTTCAAAATTGAAGAAAAATCCAAAAATGAATCGGTATTAATGTGGAGAATTTGTTAAGCCTTCCAAACATTGTTGAACCCAAGAATCGATTTGTTGTCATTCTCAAGATTTATTGGCGTAGTGATACCAGCGCCGATGTTATGGCGTGATTAGATGGTGAAACGTTCGGAAGAAAATAAATATTTCTGCGTTCAGTGGGACCTGAACCCACGACCTCTACTCACTGAGGCAGCTCAGTGGGTAGAGCCTCCGCCCGGCAAGTGGAAGGTCGTGGGTTCAGGTCCCACCGAAGGCAGAAATATTTATTTTCTTTCGAACGTTTCACCATCTAATCACGCCATACCATCGGCGTTGGTATCACTACGCCAATAAACGTTGATTGATTGACATTGTTGTTTGATTTAATCTGCGTAGTGTTCGATTTATATAAAATAAATTATCAAGATTGTTTATTTTTCAAAAATATAAATGCTTCTAAAATATCTGACTCCAAATGTGACAGATCGGTAGACAATGGAAGCCTCCGAAATGTTGAAATTATGATGATTCTCCCAGCAATGGACTGCAATGGAAAGTTTTTGAAATTGAAATTTCCGAGAGAATAATCATAATTTTAAGTTTCTGAAGCTTTCTATTTTCTATCAACCTAGGTTGCCTTGGAAGTTAAACATTTTCAAATCTTTTGTATTTATGAACAGTCAAGAGCCTTGTTAATGACCACAAGTACTCTTTTAAGTTCAGCAAAGCCAAGAAGACTCTATCAAACTATTCATATTACTATCCCTAACTCCTTTGCAAGTTTTCCTGAACTTTGCATTTCCAAACTATTTTTTGCCTTTCAGAAGAACTGTCGCCGACAACTAATAGTAGCTTACTGTAGAGACGCATTCTGCGTTTACTGGAAGTTCCCTCCAGTCTATTTCTGATGAAATCGTCTGTCTTAAATGCGTCGAAACGTTTGATCGAATATTAAAAACTGCGATTAATTACGTTTTTACAATTCTTTAATATACTATCGGTAGTGCTACCTCAATTTTTTACGCTAAATTAGTATTATCTGTAAATACCTTTATAGTACATGTAATCCTTTTCCTCCTCGATTCCTGTTTATCATGCACTCTGCTCTTTAGTTTAGCTCTCTTTGAATTGTCCTTCACATTTTTGAGCCATACTAGTCTTCTTTTCTCAATGTTCCTTTGTAGCTTTCCCCTTCCATTTATTTTTTTCAAATGTTCCTTATTTACTCTCTCATTTTACTCCATTCTCCAGTTCCTGTAACACCACATTTTAAACATCCCTGAACCTTGTTTCGTCCTCTTTATTCAGGTTTCATGTAATGTTTTCATAAAGGGCCTAATAGCTGTACATAAGCATTTGAAATATGTTTATCGAAGTGTACCGTAATAAGTCTTGATTATAAATGCATTTGGTTTATTTATGATTTTTTTTTCTGTTTTAATTCTAAACTTCATCCCAATTTTTTTATCTGCCGTAATATTTTGTCCTGGGTAAGACGGCTCCATATATGTTTTAAAAATGCTATGTGGAAACAAAAAATAGCGGTTCTTGAAAAGTTATCTAATTATATCCTTCGTTCAAAAAATTAAATATTTCGCACAAATCTCCGCGACTTTTAATACATCACCAGAAAACAAATTAAAACTGCCTCCAAAGCCAGTGAACTAATTTAGTAAAGTGACATTCCAGCCTTGGAAACACAAATTAGTGTAGCCCTTGGAAACAAACTTTCCTGGAATACCCGTTCTAAAGTGCCATTACGAAAAGGCAAAGTACCACTTCAAAAGCTGCTTTTTTTAACGCACGTTTCATGCAAGAAACTAATTTGTGATCTTGAATTTTTGCCCAAAACTTTTATCATAAAAGAGTGATTTCGTTAAGAATTTTGAAATCAAAACAATACAGATTTCTCTACAATATCTTTCACTTGTTGATTAATACTTAAGAAACTATTTTTGTTAAATTTGTTTGTTTTTCATAACAAATACATTAATTTTTTCTTTCAAAGGTACAAATTATTAGAGAATGGCACTGCTTCTGAACGAAAAGGTGATAGCTCAAAAATATACGGTTTTGAGACACACACACACACACATTTCATCCGATGCAGGAGAAGTTTTGCATCTAATGCACTTAAATAATATTTTAAAATAGTGATTTATCAACGTGTTTTGAAATATACGATTTGAGATATATTTTAAGATATAGGTTTTGAACATAAAGTTGGATTGAAAAGTCTTTTATCCACCCCGTATTATTTCACATATTATTATACATATTGCATTTTATAACTTGTTTTATGACAGACTACCCACGTCAAAAAAAAAATCCAGAATGGACACGATAAAAAAGTAAAATATTAAACTTATCAACTAATAGTTCTTTTTCTCTTTAAAGTAAACCACTCCAACATTTCTGAATGTCTTTATAGCAGACTGAGAATGTCTCCTCTGGTGTACTTCCTAGCTCGTCCATCGCGGCCTTTTAGATGGTTTCTGTGTTGGTTATGTAGCTTTGCTTTCGGCATTTTTTCAGCTGGAAAAACAGAAAGAACTCCCATGGAAGCATATGAAGGGAAAATGGAGGATGTGAAAACCTGCCATTTTGAATTTTACAAGAATTTTTTTAACCAACAGAGCAGTGTGTGTTTTTGCATTATCATGCAATAATAAATATTGTCCAGATGCCTAGATCAAGTTAATGGCAACTAATTTTTCCTGATGTGATCAACACGATCAGCGGTATGTGTCGTTGGCGGTCTTCCAGGCCTTGGATCATATTTCACCGACAGTCTATCTTTACCAAACATCCTTTACCATTCAAAACGTACAGCCTCTTAATGAGGTTCGGTAACCTATTGGAAAAGATTGAGTGTTTCAACGGTTGCCCTCCCCAACTTTACACAAAACTTAATGTTCACTCGCTGTTCAAATTCTACATCCATTTTTACCACTACACATTCTGCCTCTAAGACAAAGAGTACGTTACTATACGCCACCCTGCCGCCTGGCGGAATTTCGTGGAACTACTTTCATGGCCATGTACATGCAAGATGCATATCCCATGTTTGAATATAGGATACCTAAAAGCTGTGTCCCATTTTTTTTTTTTTAATATAGTTTGCCCTGTGGAACTTTCATGACAAAGTATACAAAGTACAAACGTATATTATAGAACTACAAAGCATTTAAAATAATGGCTTTACAGTACCTCAATATAAGATATCGAAATAATATACGGCCATTAGAACAATTTTATACCATCGTGACAGAATATGCATAGGGACCCGAAATAGAAATAACTATCTGTTTAAACTTGAAATGCCTGAAAACATAACAAAGCAATATTTTTGTCTATTGTATTCAAATAATTTCCCTAAAACTTATTCATAAAATATTAAAAGAACATAAATATCCAAAATAGGCATAATTTTTCCGTATGTAACTAAAATACGCTACAGAAAAAATGCTTCTAATAAAGCTGAGAAAGTACTAAAATTTTCAAAAATATGAATGTACTTATTCTCTAAATGAAAATGCAGAAAATATTGAATTTTCCAGTTTGATAAATTGTACGAAGAGAAAAAATTCTCTTCCATCAGGGGTCGTAATTGAAAGCTGTTTGTCTTCCTGTCTAATGACATCATTAGAAAAGGATAACCAAAAATTTCATGGATTTCCTCGTGGGATAAATGAGAGAAAATATTACTCTGTGTGATGTTCTCTGGCGTATCTTTGGAAGTTCAAAAGATTATAATTATTAAGAAATAAGCTGATTATGTTATTAAGTAAAAATTTCGTCCTGGAATTAAATTTTTGAAAATAAATACTTTTTTTAAAAAATTAACAGAGATTTAAAATTAATTATTTTCTGAACACATGCTTCTAATACACGACACTTCAGCAACATATTTTATAATATATATATATAATATATACAATACATATATACAATATATATTTGCTTTGAGTCATATGATATGAATACTTACAGTTATAATGATTAAAAGAAAGAAATAATCTACAAAATCGGCCAGGCTAAAACAAAATGGAATGAAATGCGAAAAGTTCCGTACAAGAGGATATTAAATCTACAACTTAGAATCTTAATTCCAAAATGCTACATTTGGCTTATTCTACTACGTAATTGCCAAACCTCACAATGGAACAAGACGCCAGGGACTAAATCGAGGCTTTCGAAATGTGGACTTTTAGAAATTTATTGGAAATTAATTGGACTAACAAGATATATATCCAAGAATTCTTGAACAAATCCAGTGAAAAAAGAGGTATAGTGGCTACGATTCCAAATGAAAACTTGGCATATTGCGGACACAAAGTGAGAGCAGGAACATGAAAGATAACCCAATTTAGTACTAGAGGGGGGGATTATCATAGGAAAGAGGTCTAGAAGTAGAAAAAGAAGGTAATGGATGGGCGATTAAAAGCTTGTACTGGACTAAGCACAAAGGGCATTATCCGTGTGAGAAGAAGCACCGAAATGTCGTTCATATTAGCAGCCAACCTCTGAATCGGAGAAAGCACTTGGTGATGATGATGATGACTTACAATCAGGGCCTGATCGCTGTAAAGGCGTCCAAAGCCCGGGCTTTAGGACTAGACTCTAGTGGGAGTGGGAACTGCACGGTGAACAATCCTTCTGCGCATGTGCGTGGTCCACGCACATGCTCAGAATATAATCTATTCTCAAAGCTCGGGCTTTGGACGCCTTTACGGTGATCCGGCTCTGCTTAAAGTCGCATAAAATCACACACGTTTCCAAATAATATCGACAGCAGCCAACAGTATGCATATAGTATTCATTCTATTAAGTTAGGTCTCTAACTTATACTGTGTCGGCAGTTCAGCATAAATACATAATTGATGTTTTACTGAAAAAGGATTAAATTTCTTGGATGTTTCTTGAATGTAAATTGATGATTATGATGTTAATTATGATGGTAATGTTTCTTGAATGGAAAACTGGCATAGCACTTCGCAAAATACATTAAATGGTGGTATCAACGTAAAGGCACATAGCTTTTGATGTTGGCTATGATGTATCATCATCTGTCCATCCGAAAGCGTCAATAAGTTACACGCACTATCCAAAACTACGCTCTTTATCGTTGAGACAATAATGTTCAATATTTTTAGATTATAAAATATCACAAAAGCGCTCAAGTTCCCCTATTTTCACATCATTAAAAATAATGTTCTGTTGGTTAGAACTATCGATAGTTGCAGTGGCATTTTGTTTTATATAATTGCGTTTTATATAAACCTATAGATCTCAAAGTTTCGGTTATCTTTACAAATAGAAATAGTTTTTATTTACATGCAAACGATATACTTGTATATTAGTACAATCATTTGTATGAAAGATTACAAGTCAAAAACTTTTTGGGTTAATAATTCTTTCAACCTACGAGGGCAAATCAGAAAGTCTTTGCCCCTATTTTTTTTAGCCAAATTACGGCTGTAAATGCGAAGTCAACATATCCATTCCCAGCGGTGGATCTTACTTGGACCGGCCCAGCCTTATCTGCCGGTAGCTCCGTGGCACTGCGCTGCTGTCAGTTGTTGAAGATGGCGGTTGTGCTTCACACGTCCACGGTGTACGAGCAACGAAGCGTGATTCGTTTTCTATGGACATGCTAAAAGGCAAGCGAAGGATTGCTTCACTGAATCATCTACAACGGTATGCCGAGGACGGTGGAAGTTTCCTGGACAGTAATGTTACTGGCGATAAAACGCAGATACTGCATTTCATGCCGGAACCAAAGCAGCAGAGCATAGCGTGGAAACATCTGGGTTCGCCTGCGACAAAAAAATTCCGTTCAGTGCCATCTGTTGGGAAAGTGATGTTAACGGTCTTCTGGGATCGCCCTGAACCGATCCTGCTGGATTTCATGCCACAAGGTGCAACCATTAATGCCGACAGTTATGGTTCCACACTGTCACGTCTACGGGCTGCCATCAGGCGAAAGCGCCGAAGGATTCTTGATGTAGACAATGACACGGTTATCCTCCACGACAATGCGAGGCCACATGTGGCAATCAGAACCGCCGACAAGCTCCGGTCATTTCACTGGGAGAGTCTGGACCACCCACCATACAGTCCGGACCTCGCCCCTAGTGATTTCCACGTTTTCGGTCCGCTGAAGAAGTTCCTGGCAGGACAGCGATTCACGTGCAACGATGAAGCCAAGACAGCAGTCCGACGGTGGTTCCACAGTCAGCCGGACGAATTCTACCACAGGGGCATCTCAAATTTAGTGCTGCGATGGGACAAATGTCTGAACCGGTGTGGGGACTATGTGGAAAAATAGTGTAAGGTACGTAGAATAGTACGTATATTTGTAATTACCTGTATGTACCTTATTTTGGCTAATAAAAAATAGGAGCAAAGACTTTCTGATTCGCCCTCGTAGTTTGTTGGCCTTTAAATTTGATTTTCTATTAAATTTTTGTTTGGATTTAGAGTATTTTAGTTCAATTAGTAATTCATTCCATATTTCTAAAGCATAGTAATTTATGTTATCTTTTCCGTAATTAGTTCTTATTGTTTTAGTTTTAAGATATTTTTTGTTTCTTGAGTTATAGTTGTAGTTTTGTTTTGCTATTTCAATTATTTCTGTATGTTTTTCTTCATGTATTCGTTCATAAATAAATTGAGATACTTTAAAATTGTGAATATTGTCAATGCCTAATATCTGTTCTTTTTTTTTTAATTGTTTAATTGAAACTGAGTTTTCTTTAATTTTTTTAAATGAGCTATTTAGTATATTATTTAATTTAGTTAGACGTGTTTTAGATAATTCACCCCATACTATATTCCCGTATAGTATATTACTATAGATCTAATAATAATAGATATCTATTTTAAAGGAAGTTGTTAATGAATTGTTTAATGTTGTTAATGTTTCGTTAATTCTTCTTATTTTTTTAATTGATGTTTCCATGTCATTATTCCATAGTAAATTCCCTTGTAAGTTTATTCCTAAAAATTTTCATGTTTTAATTTTTCAATCTTTTTGTTATTAAATATTATTTGGTTTTCTGGATTGTTTATTTTTTTATTTCATAAATATAAATATTAAAGTGGGAGGATTTTCTATGAAACTGAAAACTCTTATGGATTTAAAATTGGTTCTATAGATTCTTATGCTTTAGTTGTGTATGTGTGCATATAAGCCACTTCGTTAAAATTCATTTTTAACGAAAAGAGTTTCAAGAGCGAAATCATAATATATTAATTACAGCAAATTGAGGTATTGAGTTATCTGAAATCGGTAAATCTTCCATAATAAATTGTTATATTTATGAGAACGAAGGAAACTTCTTTTGGATAAAGAATAATAAGAGTTAGCCCCAATTCATTATGTTGTTATGGCTTACTTGACAACAGCAGTACATAATCAGTATTCATAATATATATATAGTGGATGCGGAAATAATAATGAATAATAATAATAATAATAAGTAATTCTCTTTATTTATCTTTATTTATCTCTTTATTAATCTTAATTTATAAAATTGAATTAATAGTAATTTTCTCTGACGAACTAATTTAAAATAAATTGAATTAATAATCTTAAATATTTCATTTATTAATAACAACTTGTTAATGAAAGTGAGATTTTGAAAATAAAATTAGAAAAATGATATATATACATTTAGTAGTTATTAGTTAGTTTTAGTTTTCAAGTATATTAAAATCTTGCTTTTTTAAATGTGATTAAAACTTAATACTTGGGAGAATGCTAAAGTTATGAGTGAGCATTTTAATTAATAAAATCTCACTTGTCTAAAAAAACAGGCTTTTTTAATTTTTTAATTCTGAAATCATTAAGTGATGTTTAAAGTCAGCTTAAATAATTCCTGTTTTTTAAAAAAAATCTTCAAAATACTTGCAGTTATTTATCACTAGACCAGAGCTCACCTCTAAAGCTCTTAAATTAAAATTTTCAAAATATTTAATCCAAATAAGCGAATATAAATGTGTTTAAGCATAATAGACCAACAACTGTTTTGGTTGTACTTCTTTAACCGTCCTCAAGTTCTTCAAGGATTTAGCACTGAACGGAAACCCACTTCTAAAGCTCTTAAATGAACATTTTCAAAGTATTGATCACGAGTATGCGTATATAAAAGTACAGTCGAAACCGCATATATAAAGTTCACTTCCAAAGCTCTTAAATAAAGATTTTCAAGATATTTATCCCAAGTAGGCGTATATAAAGGTGCTAAAGGATAATACACTAACAGCTGTTTCAGTTCATCTTTTCTAACACCATCCTCTGGAATAAAGACCGGAATTTTCACTTTGGTTTAACTTGGAGTTCCTGGATCCTGAAAAGGGTAAAATAACTACACAGATCATTTGTTGGTTTATTGTTCTTCAGCAAATATGTCCAAGCTTATAGACCTGTCTTTTCGTGAACGTACATTCCTAAATTATATAATACTACATCACTATTACTCTAGTTTAAAGGTATATGCAATACTCTTTATTCTCTCTGTTGACTACCATGATATCTTAGTCCAAGTTGTTCCACGTTATAATAATGCTTTATTTATTCTTCTTTATACAGTCGTTGCGACAATACATGACCACACAAAGGAAGACCCTACAATGAATATAACAAGCTTGAGGACCTCAGATTGAATCCGCAAATCACACAAGCAATGTTTTCAGCCATCAGGCTGATCCCGCTGATCATGCTGATGGTTTCCACATATTTCAACACCCCACACACTTATAAAAACCACCTGGAAATCCATAAAAACTAATACAGTTTTCTTTAGAAACTGCTAGTTTATATCAATTAGTTTTGCACAAGACGCTAGCGGAACTATACCAGTTGTGCTCTATGGTTGTAACTATAGCCATAATACTATGCCACTTACCAGACATGAGTTGACACTTAACCCGAAAGCTTAGTGATTGGAACTTGGCGCAGCCAATTCAGAATGTATATAGTTGCGAAATATCTCTTGAAACTGGCAAACAATCCAATACATGTGATCGAAACCTCCAATATTCAATCCAGAGGCTTCTTAACGCATTTAAAAGATCTAAACTCAATGGGTCTTTTTTTGGGGCCCTTTGTTTCACTAACTTTAAATTTCTAATTGTTTGCAATGAGAAAAATATGTATTTCTAAGATTCCGTTCACGGTGGAGCCCTGAAAATGAGCCGAACTCACTCACTCGCCAAGACACTACTAACTCAACCATATGCATCCACTTCAATTAACCGCGCAGTCTTGGTCGTATTTTTTCTAGCTTGTGTCTTGATAATACTGGAGATGAATTAGTTTCTGTTCACCTCCTAACTCACTCAAAACTCTTTTTCACACGTAAGTGTTGGATTAGTGCTGAATAATATTTATTTATATATAAAGGAAGTCCTGTCTTTCTTCCTCTGAATAATCTGGACTCCAGATTATCAACTATCATTGATTGAAAGATGAATACACCAAGCTGCGTACAATATGCTCAGTCGCACACTTTACGGCCCTGCGGTGGCGCAGTGTGGTAACGCGTTCTCCTATTGCGCGGCTAATCCGGGTTCGACTCCCAGCAGTGCAAAAAGAACGCTTACTCAGAGATCTCATAAAGATCGCACTGCTCACTGTAGTCCGGGGTTTGGTTCCCTAGGCCTTAAGAGGTTCGGATTCCTCGGAAAACAGTAGGTCCCGGCGCAGCATGACCACTGTAGTCTTTGAGCCGTAAAACCAAACAGACAAAAGAAAGCGCACACTTTACATTAAATTAACTGGAATGTAAAGGGTCGCCATTTAATACATGTGTATATGCCACTTAGCTATTAATCTTTTCCGTGTGCTATTAAAACAATTTTGAGGATAGCTTCATCCTTAAAGTTAATAGCGTTTGATAATTAGATGAGATGTCTAAAAGATAGGACTCTATACCTGTATGAAAGGTAGACTTAGTTATTCGAAAGGTAAAATTTTATCTCGAGAAAGTAAGATTAAATAAAATAAGATTATATAAACTTGTGGTTTAGATATATTTAAAGTAACGATTTTATAAATATTTAAAAGCAATATGTAACGTTTGTTCATATTTATATAATTTTAAATTTGTAATATTAGTAGTAAAAATCTATATTGTTAATATTATAAGTTGCATTTGTAGTAGCATACATTATTTTCATTAGCAATATTAGTAGTAAAACAAGAGGGAGAGATTCGCAATTTTACTTTTGTTCATAGATTTACTCTTAAATACTCTTAAATAAATTGATTACTATGAACAAGCAAATAATTTTTAATTATATTTCATCTTTAAATTTTAATAATGAGTTCACTGTTTCAAAACATATTGCCGTAGCATTGCTTATTTTGATTTCTTGTCAGAAATTACTTTATCAGGCATGATAAATGGAAAAAGTTCGAATATGTGTAGATAAGTTATATCTCAGAAAATGATGAATCGGTTTTCTAAACGTGAGTCCCAAAATTTAAAAGAAAATATTTTAAATAAAATTATAACCTAATCGTTGCAATCTTCAAATATTTACATCATGATAATCTACAAATTATGAACGAATAGGGAGTTGCATACACATTACTGTTATTTTAGCGAGGAAGCAAATTAAAAATAGATCTTAAGTTTAGAAAAAAAAAGAGAGCCTATCTGAAAATCTCGCCAAGACAATCGCCAAATCAGGACAAACCAGGATCATGCAGCGCCTCATCCCTCAGATCCCATTTGGTATTCCAGGAAGTAGGCTGCAACTTCATAAAGTTCCCCTTCTGAAGTTTTCGAACTTTTGTATCGGAGCTGATAAAACTTACCGGATATTCCTGTGGACCTCCGCTGAAGATACATTCCATAAACGACAAAAGTAAACTTTTGCAAAGTATGGATTTTGATGAATATGGTGTGTGACAGAATGTACTCGGATTAGCTCATTCTTGAGAAAGAGAAACAATATAACACTCATTTTCTAATTTTATTTTCATTGGCGCCTCGTAATCGGATTAGTTGCTTTTCGTGGAAAAATTTCTCAGGAAATTATGTCTTTTTTTGGTAAGCTTCTGAAGATATTTATCATTTTAATTACTATTTAACATCCATTATTTTCACTGTAGTATGTTTGATCCTATATTAAATTTTCCATTAACGAACGAAAACAGGTGACTCTTACCGTACATTTCTATATTTTGTTATTAGTTTTATATTTTATATTATATCAAATAATTGCAATATGAAACTATAACTTTTGGGAATTAAATATGAAGATAAATAGCTCTGAAGTATTAAATCTCTTTGGCGATTTCATATTCTCACCATTTTTCAATGACCCCTTCTTTCTTTTATTTTGATTTTAGACAAATTATATCGTGTCTTTTAAAATTCATGCTTGCGTCTTTACATTCCAAGTTTGTGCGATGAATTATATGGTATGATTCTAAATTCTTTATATAATATAACCTAATCAAATTATGTTTACCTGCAATCAAGCAAGCCCGTGGTAAGAGTTAAAGGGAAAGTGTTTTATGAAAAAGGGGGAAGGTTTCTATGAAAACAGAGTTTTCTCTCACAAGAAACTGTATTTTACAACTCATAATGCTGTTGAAATGAAGGATTTAACCCCCTAAATCTGCCTCTTTTTTACACAGCCCTGCTATCAAGCTTTCTTGATACCAACTCAGAAGGCAAATCTTTTAATCATATTCATATAATATTGCCAACCATTATTTTAATATTTTTTTTATTTTAATTTTTATGACATAATGGTTAATTACCTTGAATCATACTCAATAACTTCAGAAATATTTCATTATTATATCGATACTTTTAAAATTATATCCAGTAGAAACTGGTGAACTGACCGCCTTGGTAAATTGATCATCTGAATAAAATTACTACTTTTTATAAGAGATAACTGGTAAAAACTTATTTAAGCCAATACCAAATTCTGTCGTGTATAGTGATCACCTGCCTATGCGGACTATTGTAGTCCAGTCCCTAATGTGGTCACTTTTGGCAGGTTCTACTATATATATTTATAGAGGAACCTGGTAAAATAAACACCTTGTTAAATTAATCACCTGAATAAAGTGACCACCTATCTATGGTAACCATTGCAATCCATTCTCAAAAGCAGTAAGTGGTCGCTTTAAACAGGTTTTATTGTATATAGTAATCGCTCCCATTAAAGACATTTAAGGGATGGAGGACAAAGTCCTTAAATGGGAAAAGGTGGTAATGAGAATATGTAAATCTCTGAAGTATTTGCCGAGACGGAAAAATACTGAAAAATATCATTTAATTGGAATAATCGCTAACTGGAGTAACATTACGGAGAGAGTTTACTGTATATTACATCTGCAAAGTAAAATGTATAATCTAATGATAAAAGTAAAACTGATGTAATACAGTAACCGCATATAATACAAATTGCAGTGAAAATTGTTTATGGTAACTTAAATAAACACCACACAAATTCTGTCTTTATAACCGATAAAAGCGATTTGTTTTTAATTATAGTGTTCTATTTCACAATAATTTTCAACACCTACGTATAAACAAGCTCAAACTAGAGCTATTTTTGTTTAGGAGAAAAAGAGACGCCTTTCTCATCCTGGATTCCCACCGAGTTTCCTCCATTGAGCCCGGAGTGCTTTTACCACTAGACGAACGAGGTTTAAATGGTGTTTAAATACAAGGAATATAATAATGGCTTTTGAAGTTGCAAATAATTCTGATCCGCTGTCGTTGCTACAGCACATTATAAACTCGTTATACCAAACGAACTCGTCCTTATACAAAAAGATACAGGTGTTATATATGATACACGGAGCCATTATAGGCCATATGTTTAACGTGTAATGGAATAGGAAACCAAATTTCTTGTAGCGATTCCATAGCATTATATATAGTTGGTCGTTAGAAAGAATTTTCATTGTATTATGAAATTGTTCTGTATCATGGATTAAATTCAATTTTAATAGATATTGGCATGTAGTTTTAGAACTGCTGTCAATGGCTTTTCCCAAAATTACATGCATGGAACTTTTTCTGAAGCATGTTATGCAATATACTTTTTCATGAACAAATTACACAGTCAACAACATACCAATATCGGGGTCTTGGGTATGTAAAATATGAAGGGCTTGATTAAATCAGAAATTGTTATCTCAATGTCGTCAACCTTTATTTTTGCTTTCTCTGTAAAATTCTTGAACCTTAGTATGATTTTTGAAAGCAGGGCCCGTGTAACACGGTAAGAAAGGTCAGCGTGGCAGGGAGAGGGGCGCCACATCAAAGGGAGGCTCGATGCGCTTTAAATCCAGAAAAAAATTAATCTAAAAACGATGTATGCAATAATTTTCGACACCCACATTTAAATAAGTGCCGTGGGTGTCCCTTATTGGGAGGTAAGGCTGTAATAAATTAATATAAAAAGACAGACAGCACATTGCTATCATTACAGGTATTGATTACGATTAGCTTGCTGTAAGGGATTTTCATGGGGAGGGAAATTACAAAATTTGAGGGTTTTCTTAAAAATTTTGGCAAACTCCTGGAGAATCGTTGTGCAACATCAAGTTTCTCCAGAAAGCACATTAAAAACACTGTTGTAGATAATATCGATCCGTGAAATACATAAGCAGCATTTTTAATTGGGATCTAACTAAAGCTTTTTTTTTGTTTTGTTTAGGAGAAAAAGAGACGCCTTCCCCATCTTGGATTCGAACCAGGGTCCCTCCGTCTTGTCCGGAGTGTCCTAGACCGCTAGACGAACGAGGATAGGAAACAACGCTCTCTTTCTCCGTATATAAGGATGTAAGATATTATTACCCTTCACAGGGAACCCCCCACCTTTCCAGTGCTGTACCCTTCTCAGTCGAAAATTATTGTATAATAAATTTCCCCACGAAAACAACAAAAACTCGCCCCGGTGGCTTTGTGGGTTGACCATTGTTGGCAATTGTGTTGTCCCTGGGGGTAATAATATCTTATATCATATATACGAAGAAATGTTGTGTCCTTGTTCGTTCGGCGATCAAGAAACTCAGGCTCAAGGAGGAACCCTGGCTCAAACAGGATGGGGACGGCTCTCTTTTCTCCCAAACAAAAACTCGAATCAGAGCTTATTTACACGTGGGTGTCGAAAATTATTGTATAATAAATTCCCCCACGAAAACTCACAAAAAACTTTCCTTGGTGGCTTTGTGTGTTGACCATTATTTGGCAATTGTGTTATCCCTGAGAAGGGTAATAATATCTTACATCCTTATGCATACGGAGAAAGAGAGCGTTGTTTCGTTCCTCGTTCGTCTAGCGATCAAGACACTACGGGCTCAAAGAAAAAACCCTGGTTCGAACCCAGGACCGAGGCGCGTCTCTTCTTCTCCTAAACAAAAAAAGCTCTAGTTAGAGATTATTTAAACGTGGGTGTTGAAAATTATTGTATAAAAATTTTCTTTTTCTCTGGCCCTGATTTTACAATGGGCACTGATGTTGAAGTTTTTTGTGAAAGAAGTGAAATGATCTGCAAATCCATCTGTCAAACGACGAAAAAAGCAATATAAATTTTATTGAACTCATCGATGAACTTTTCGCTTTTAAAGATTTATTTGCATCTGATCTTTGTCAATTTCGCAATCCTCACGAAACCTTGAACTTCATTCACATAAATAACCTATCATTCCCAAACTTTAGCGTCGCATTCTGAGTTTCACTGACCCTTCCAGTGAGCGTGGCAAGTAGTGAAAGACTTTTCTCCAGGTTAAAAATAATTAACGATTATTTATGATCAACTATATTCGCAAGATAGGCTTGTAAACTTAGCAATAATTTCAATCAAAAATTATGTATTTTCAAAATTAAATATCAGTGAGCTAATCCATAGATTCGCAAATGTGAAAGCGCACAAGAGAAAGTTTGTGTAATCAATTATGTATTATTATAATTTGTAATTATTTTTATTTCATTTTTTTGGCTAAATAAAAGCAATAAAAAAGGTACCTATTTTTATTTTATTATTTGCACTAAACATCTCGTTTATTCATAATGTATTTTTCACTTACTCTTATATTTTTAATAATAGTTGAATTGAAAGATGAATAAAACTTAAATGGCAGGGGTAAGAAGTGGAAATTTTAGGCCGGGTTCAGGGAGGCTTTCCTCCCTTCCCGCAATATAACATATTTTTTAAAAATTACAATGGCTATATTATTATTCAAGAACAAACGCATGTGCGCATTTTTGCCCCCAATTTTTTTTAGAACTGCCATTAAGGAAGTGGGCCCCAATTTACAATTTACACGAGGGCGCTAAACATACCAACACCGGCTCTGTTTGTAAGCTAAATTTGAGTCCAACATTTCTACTTCGAGTCGAGAGCTCTCCACCATTCCTTGAAGTTTTAAAAGGTCTATTGAAAACTTGCAATATGATCAGCAAAACACAGGTGATCTAAATATTTTCCATTCATTCTCATTCTTTACGGTTGCAGTTTATTAGCAGAGAAATCTTTTATACGACTGAGGTAACATATTTTGGAGGTATTATATTGCCCCATTCTTTTATCTGTTTGATTCTTTTAGCAGTCCCGTTATATAGTGAAATCTCTTTATAATGATAATCTGGTCATATCGATTATTCATTTATAAAGGAGTATTTGCCCTTCCGGTTCCGAGAGATATAAAATATAAATATATAAGGTTTAACCTTATCTATAACGATAGATTGTCTATAGCAGTGGTTCTCAACCTGGAGGTCGCCACAACTATTTTTAGTTGCAATTATTTTTATAAGGAATTTTATACCAAATGTTTCCAACGCTTTTATATTTCAACATGGCTACACACATTGCAATATTTTACTAATGGTTGTTAACTTTATATCTGTAATATAAATTAGTATATATATATAATTAATATAATTTACATAATTAATGTAATATATATAATTCTATATTTAATGTGTTTTCTTTACTCTGTTAAAAATACTTTTATTATGTAAACGTGGCAGCGGCAGACAAAGGGGAGATCGCGGATCTTTTGGTTACTATAAAAGTGAGTCGCGGCTTAAAAAAGGTTGAAAACTACTGGTATATGGCGTTAACTTTTCCCAGCACTTAAAGAATCCTTATGTACAATTTCACTGCATTTAATATCCTTACGCGACCGATTATAATGCACTCTAATTTTATAAAAAAAATTTAAATTTCGGTCTGCACAAAAATTACCAAAAAAAGATCCATATACTGAACCTCTGGTTTAGACAAGGGAGGTTGATGGGGATAAGAATTTCCATTACGATACAATTTTGTATATACACATATGAATTTTTAGCTTTGTAACCCCCTTATAGCCCTGTAACCTCCCCCCTTATGAACTTTTTACGTAGGCTAATATACTGAATGTAAATGGTGATATTTATAACCCACCTGGCCAGTAACCTAGTGACTTAACCCAAGTGGTACAATCCGAGCTTTTTCCTTATGAAGCAAATTTTTATTTGAGTTAGGAAAAGAAAAAGCCGAAAGGGGAAACTGATGAACCTACCAACCCATCTGACCAACATAGTGAGCTTATGGCCAATTATTCCGATATGTTTTTGCATACATATAATATGTTATGTAATACAATTTTATACATAATTTGCATTATATGACTGCTAGAACCTCAATTGCATTATTATGTATTTTAGCTTATTTGCAACTGTGATACATTTATAAACACTGTGGTACCAAAATTCACAGGAGTTATAACCTATTCTTAATATATTGTATAATATCAAAAATATATAACATGTAAAACCTAAAAGGTTATTATTTGTCGCTCCTTGGATATAAAAATGTAAGCGCAGTTGTACATCCTGTATGTGATACCACTGTTTATCTAGTCCCCAGTATATGCATGTATTGACACATATACCTCCGAAGAAGAAGGGAAAAAATGACCAGTGCCGTGGGTGTCCCTTATTGGGAGGTAAGGCTGTAATAGATTAATATAAAAAGACAGGTAACACATTCCTATCATTACAGGGTACTGATTACGATTAGCTTGCTGTAGGGGATTTTCATGGGGGGGGAATTACAAAATTTGAGGGTTTTCTTGAAAATTTTGGCAAACTCCTGGAGAATCGTTGTGCAACATCAAGTTTCTCCAGAAAGCAGATTAAAAACACTGTTGTGGATAACATCGATCCATGAAACACATGAGCAGAATTTTTAATTGGGAAGAAAAAAAAAGTGAACTAAAGGTCAGCATTGCTGAAAACTAATTACGATTCATGGAGGAGATGGTATACCCGATGGTGTTTTTGCTATAAAGACACTGCAGGAGAAGCACAAAGAATACAAACGCTATTTAGATATGGCGTTCTCTACCCTAGACACATACGATCGTATTCTGATGAATGAGGTTTGAAAAAGTTTAAAAGCAATATCTGTACCTAAAACCTATTCTAATTTTATTTGAAATATTTGCCAAATTTTTAAGACAAAATCAGAATTTTTTAGTTGAATTACGCAAATAATTCCGCTTTTAGTTTGATTTATAGCAAGATTTAATTTTTATTGCGATCATGTTAACACGAAATACTCAAAGAAAACCACAATTAGAATTCAGTCTTACTAAAGATATCCTGGTGTGTAGTGTTGCAAAAGGAAAATTTTTTTTATTATAAAGGCACAATAAAAAAATCAATGAGTGAAAATAACTAGTGGAAACAAAATAGAATGGGCAAAGTGCACTGCATAAGAACACCATCAAAAATACATATACAGTTGAACCTGTCTAAAGCGACCACCTTTAGGACTGGACTGCATTGGTCACCATATATAGGCTGTCGCTATACACGACACTTTAGTTTAGATATAACTAAGTCTTTACCATTTCTATCTTGTAAAAAGTGGTCGTTTTATTCAGGCGGTCACTTTACCAAGTTTCATTGTATATATCTGTTAGGGACTTTAAGAAAATATAAATTTTCATGTGCCTATTATTTATGCCTAAAGAAGGATAAGGCCGCAAAAAGGAAATAGGAAGCATAATTCAGTCAATATTAAGTAAATAGAGCCATATGTATTGGGAACGTAAGGGGACAAAAAGCAAAATACGTTAAGCAAATTATCATGACGTTATGGTACTCTGTTGGTTATGTGTTGGTAATCTGTTGGTTATGGCCACCATGTTTAGGTCCGCTGGACCTTCGAGCAAGTTTGGTTGCAGATATCTGTACGATGACTTGAAGTCACGTTAAATCTTCGGTCCCATCCCAAATGATTTATAGTGCAGCTTATGAACTCAAAATATACGAACATAGAACTCTGAATTACAAATTAGAGAAACTGAACTAACATTAAAGAAATGAAGGTGCTTCACTTAACAAAAATTCTAGTCTAACAAAAATGTTTAAGAATGAGTCAAAGAAAGAGAAAACATAATGCAATCATACAAATAGAAACGTAAACGTAGAGCGTGATAGAAATGATCAGAGAGAGAGAGAATGGAGAAGATATGAATGATAGACTGTCATGAGAAGGAAAAGTCATCTTCCGTTCCGTAAAAAGTAAAGACGGAATGGTCAATTTAGTAAAGAATAATAGACAAAATAAAGATCAAGTTAACAATTGAAATGAGTTTTTAAAGGTATGGAGAAACTTGTCTTAACATTCGATTATATCGATTATTTTACATTATATGATTATTACACGATTATTATATGATTATTACACGATTATTGTACGATTAGTACGCGATTATTACACAATTACTACACGATTATTTTACATCATATGATTTTAAAGATTATTATGCATTATATAATTTTAACGATTATTCTAAATTATATGATTTTAATGATTATTATGCATTATATTATTTTAACGATTATTCTATATTATATGATTTTAAAGATTATTATATGATTTTAAAGATTATTATACTTTATACAATTTTAGCTATTATTATACGATTATAAAGCCGTATTCCTAAGGCAGAAGGCAAAGAAAATATCGATGGCGTCAAGTAGGAGCAAATCCGTCTAAATTCATTTAGAGCCATGGATTCGATCATATTTTGGACCTTTTTAATACTGTCTTTCAAATTTTTAAGTTTTTGAAATGAGAGCTATAAAATATATAATAAATGAATTTTACCAATTTGGGGCCCGTGTTTGAGCCGAAGCTCTGGTCTCTGGCCCAGATAACACTGAGTAGGAGAAAGTAAGGAGGAAATAGAAAATTGTTTAAGTTGTGATCATAAAATAACGTTTAATGTGCGGAGAAATACTGCAGTTCCACAAATATCTAACGAAAATCCAAGCTTACCGTCCATAGAACAATAATAAGGCATTGTGGTTTTATAGTGAGCGTAGACATGGACGACCAGAGGTAAAGAATTTCTGAGAGAATGAAAAAGAAAATTTCTTCGGATAATATACACGCACAGTAAATAAAAACGGTGAATATCAAAAAATTAACGATATATATATCCTCAACATGAACACTTATAGTTTGTGACAGAAATAAAGAAACGGAATTTGGATGGCACGGGCGTATAAAAAACATGAAAAAGCTAGTTTAACAAGGAAATGATAACCAACCAAAAGAACGAATTCTTGTGGGGTGTGCCAAGAAAAATGGCTGAATGGAGCGGAAAAATAGCTGAATGGAGTGGAAAAATGGCTGAATGGAGAGGAAAAATGGCTCAGGATAATGATAGTAAAAAAATAAGGAGCAAAGAGCTTTGTACAGAGGAAAATGTGTGACGATTGTTAAGGGGGGCCCAAGTTCCTCAGCGAAGAGCTGACAAACAGAGTCAAGAAGAAGACTGCGTAAAAAATGCAAAAAAAATGTTTATTTTATTATATTAAAACAAGTGTTAATTAATGATTTTTAAAAAATTAAAGCTCACACTATTGATTAATGACCAAATTCTAAAGAAGTTGAAGGATGCAGAATTAACTTTGTTTATGTTAAATTGGTCGTAAAGAAAAATTATTTTCCGGCGTCTGTTAAGACACGAATCTACAACTTTGCTTCACGAGCAATCATAGACGTGGAGTTACGATATATATAGGCTCGGAGCCTATATATATTATCGTATATATATCGTCTATATATCGCCTATATATATATAGCGATCCAGACACCCGGTGTCTGATCGCTACAGGACATGGAACAGCGCTCTTCTCCGTATATAGGATGTAAGATATTATTACCCCTTCAGGGATAACACACCGTTACATGGTCAACGCACAAAGCCACCGGGGCGAGATTTTTGTGAGTTTTTCGTGGGGGATTTTTTATTACTAATAAATTTGACATCCTGGTTTAAAGTCTCTAGAATGAGAGTTCAATAGAACCTCGTTAAGACGAACACGCTTAAGACGAATTATTTTTAATACGAACCGTTTTCTGAAGTTCCGTCAGAGTGTATAACATACTACCCTTTCCGGATAAGACGAATTGCTGTTAATAGGAACAGATTTTCTGTTCCCCTTGGTGTTCGTCTTAACGAGGTTCGACTGAATATATTATATTATATATTTATAAGAAAAATGTCTGAAGCAAATTAAAGAATCAGTTTTGTTAAAATTGTCAAAAGTAACATCGAATATGTCAGACCTTACTGTAAGCTATACACACATTAAGCTAAAAGTTAGAAAATCTTATCTATATTTTTTAGATTTTAACGTTTAAGAAAATATGAAAAAAGTATTCTGAATCATAATTGTATTATGTAACAGATTTTTTTTTTAATAGGTAATAAAATAAACACTTGAAATAGAGGTACATTTCACTAAGTAAAACAGCGCTAAATCGCCAAGCTCTGATTCCCTTAAATCAAATTTACTTCATTCCCCCCATTGTACTTTTCTTCCTACTTTCTACGCAAGTGGGACAGTTTTTGATGTACGCATCTGGAATATTTTGATACACGCATCTGGGATGTACGCATATTACGTATAATCCTTGCGTTCATTAAAGAAAAAATCATAAAATGGTAGTAAATATAGCAAAAATAAAGTACGTACTATAAAACAATCAAGCGGTTCTGTACTACGTTATCTAATTTATTTGGTAACACAAATATATAGTATTTTAGAACTTCAGTTTGTAGCCATTTTAACTCTGAAAATGTGAGGTTTTATTTGAAAAGGATACAAAAGGACTTGCAAAGCTCTAATCTCGCAAAGCTCCTTAATCTTAAAACTGGACATTTTTTGTAGCTGCCAAAACTTCGTTTTAACTACGTCAGAGCTAGTAAAGCTATTATTGCGTGTGCAATAAGAAAGCCAGAAAACAAACTTCTTTGGAAAGGAATGTTCGCGCCTGAAAGCTTTTATTAGTCGACAAGGGGTCGTGTAAAAAGTTTTCCTTCAACAATAAGATTTTAAGACCACACTATTTTTCAACAAAAAATTATAACTGAAAAATTGTTAACCCAGTTAAAAGTACTTTTATTTCTACTTCGCTATCGCCAAATATTTTCAATTCAATAAAAATTGCTGCCCATCCTGAAAATCTTAACAATAATGAACTTATTTGACGTGAAAAAAATTATTTCTTTACTAAAATGCATTTACAGCGCTTCCTCCCTACATCTTAATATACTATATATATATATATATATATATATATATATATATATAAAAGTTTTAATCGCCCATTCTTGGCGGAAACAGGCTTTGGGACGGGCAGAGCGCCATGTTCCCAAGCCTCTTTTTACATCACTTCTTAATGTGCCATGTCTAGAAACTTCCTGACAATGTGACACGTGTTTAGGATTGTGGCTTTTTGTATTTCAATGTAGGTGTTTGGGTCAATGTTGAGTATCTCCAAATTCGTCGCAAGCGTTTTTGGTACTATCCCTGTTGCTGAGATGACTAACGGGATGATGAAGATCTTTTCCATACCCCATATATCTCGTACTTCATGTCTGAGATCTTGGTACTTGGTGATTTTCGTTGTGTAGGTTGTCTGTATGTTATTGGTGTTGGGTACTGCTATGTCGATTAAGTACGTGGTCTTACTCGATTTATCGACGAGGGTTATGTCAGGACGGTTATGTGGGACTGTCTTGTCTGTTATGATTGCTCTATCCCAGTAAAGCTTGTGTGTTTCGTTCTCATGCACGGTCTCTGGCTCATATTTGTAGTACGGGCATTTTTCTGTCAGAAAGCCAGCATTCGCTGCCAATTTCTGGTGGACTATTTTCGCTACTTGATCGTGTCTATGTTTGTAGTCTGACTGCGCAAGGATCTTGCATCCTGCCATCACGTGTTGGATTGTCTCCGATGCCGCATGACAGTGTCTGCATTTGTCGCTTTCTATATCTTTTCTCTGGATGAATTTCATTCTTGTTGGCATCATTTGGTCTTGCCAGACTTGATGCCTGTCAACGTGCGGTTGCTGTAGGTCATTGTAGTGCCTGCCATGTAATGGTTTTCCCGCCCAAGTTCTCAGTTTCTGTTCGTTGGCTGTTTCGAGGACACGCTCTTCGGTACTACACAGGTTTAGTGGCGTGTAATTTGCATCTGCTTGTATTATGGCTTGGATGAGTGGCGATCAGTGACTCTTCAACTGGAAGTATTGCCTCATGCTCTGGATCTGCTTGTCATGTAAGTCTTTGAGGTCCGCTTGTCCGCGTCCTCCTTCTTCCCGGGGTAGTGTTTGCCGTTCAATTGCCGTTGCAGGGTGTAGTTGTCCGGCTCTTCTCTGGATGGTTCTCATTTTCCGCTGGAGTTGTTCTAGTTCAGTGTTGGTCCATTTGATGATCCCGAAGGAGTAGGTGAGCACTGGTACCGCATATGCGTTAATTGCTTGCGTGGTGTTCTTGCCGCTCAGTTTCGTCTTCACAATGCTTCTAAGTCTTTCTTGGAATGCTTGCGTGAGCTGGACCTTGACTTTCTTGTGCTCCTGCTGCCGTTTTTGCATTATCCCTAGGTATTTGTAGGTTTCGCCCTCGTCCAAGGTCTTCAGTAGTCTCCCGTCTTCGAGTTCGATGCCTGGTAAATCTTCTTTGCTATTCTTCTGTATTTTGCACTTATCGAGGCCGAATTCCATTCCTATGTCCTTGGAGAATGTCTCTGTTATACTGATGAGTTGTCGGAGTTGGGTGATTGTTGGCGCGTATAGCTTGATGTCATCTACGTACATGAGGTGGGAGACTTTATGTAGGTTTCTCTTGTCTTTCTTCAGCATGTATCCGTATTTACTTGTGTTCAGCATCCTTGACAAGGGGTTTAACGCCAAGCAGAACCACTGGGGGCTTAGTGCGTCTCCTTGAAAGATTCCGCGCCGGATGGGGATCTCGGCCGATTCTATTTTACTGTCTGGCGTGTTTAGCTGTAACCTGGTTCTCCATTGTTTCATGCTGCTCTGTAGGAATCGGATGATTGAGGGATGCACTTTGTATATGCTGAGTATTTCAAGGAGCCACGAGTGCGGAACAGAGTCGAAAGCCTTCTTGTAGTCTATGTATGCGGTGTTGAGTTTTCGCTTTTGTTTTCTTGCTTGTTCCAGGATAACTGAGTCGATGGTAAGCTGCTCTTTACATCCCAGAGTCCCTTTCTGGCATCCCTTTTGTTCTTCCGTCATTAAGTTGTTGCTTTCGCTGTGCCGGCTTATTTTTTCAGAGATGCACCCCGTGAGTATCTTGTACAGGGTGTTAAGGCACGTAATGGGTCGGTATTTCGCTGGGTTACTGGTATCCTGGTCCTTCGGTAGGAGGTAAGTTATTCCCTTGCAGAGGAATTCAGGCATTTTGCTGGGGTCTTCAATTATCGCCGTAAGTTCCTTGGCTAATGGGCCATGGGCGCTGGTAAATTTCTTGTACCAGAAGTTGTGTATGCCGTCAATACCGGGTGCTTTCCAGTTGTGCGTACGTTGGATTACCTGCTGGAGTTCCTCTATCGTGATGCCCGTGTACTCCATCTCCTCTATTCCTCTCGTAGCCTCCATTTCTTGCTGAATCCAGGGGGCGCTTTTGTGCTGTACTTCATTGGACCATAGTGTCTTCCAGAAGGTCTCTATTTCTGCTGGCTTTGGGGCTTCGTACTTGTCTTTGTTCGCTGGGGTCTCTCGAAGCTTCCTGTAGAAGGCCTTCTGGTTTGCTTGGAATTGCATGTTCTGTTGTTTTTTGTTGGTACAGTCTTTGTATCTTCGGAGTCTTCTGGCGTATACACCCAGTTTTTGTTTGAGGGTATCCAGATATTCGCTGATGTGTTTATTGGGCTCTTCGTGTCTTGTATGAATCCTATTTCTCTTAAGGGCCATCTTCACTTTCCTCACTAATTTCTTACTCCTATTTCCCTGCATGTACTGGGTTATTCGCCCTATGCTGCTGCGGAGCTCTTCTATTCTTTTTTGCAGTCTCACTTGCCATGGTGGTTGGGCTTTGTTTCCTCTGTTACTTCGGCCTTCGTTCCTTACTTCGTACCCATTGGCGCGTGATGCCGCTACTGCTGCACAGTATATGGCGGTGTGTATTTCCTGTAGGGAGTTGTGGTTCTGTAGGTGTAGTGGCAGGGTATGTTCATTGAGGATCTTGGTTGCTTTGCAGAGTTTCCAAGATGCCGGTTGGCGTGGTATTCTTGGCCTTGTTGCGGCATCCGAGCCTTCATATTCCGCCAGGGCACATTGGAAACCTTCTTCCATTTTCTCCACGTCCCTCCTCTCTTCTTCTTCTATGCTTGGTTGGAGCGGTTCTCTTGCGCTACTAGCTGGTGCTTCAGGGTTGGCCACACTGGTTGAAGTGTTTGCCAGGTCATTGGCGACTTCATCTCTTAACCTTTGTAGTATGGGCTCTGCTAAGAGATTTCTGGTTATTATGTTCCTGCGTTGGGTTGTTATCCTTTCTATACTGATGTCCAGGTGTGGGTACTGTTGTGCGAATTTGGCGTGAAGTGTGGGTCTGTAATTTGTCATGTCTGTTTCTAGCTTTGTAATCGTATAGTAGGTGCGCATGATGTAGGTGTTCATATCTATTGTCCATGACATGCGCTGGCGTGGTCTTTCAGCCCTAGTGGTTGTACCTATACTAGGCTGCAAAGCACTTTGGGCTGTGTTGGTTCTAGTAGCCGTACAGTTGGAGGCGCCGCTACAACCGCCGACACCTCCAAGGAGAGACTGTTGCATATTTTTCGAACGAGCCCCTCTGCTTAAAGCCCGAACGCGGTTCTGATTTAAGAGCGCGACAACCGATGCTCCATTCATATTTTCATTATGGTTCATATCATCAGAGTCTGAGATAGCCTTTTTCACGTCGCTGGGTTACCGATAGTTATCCCAACGGCGTTCCGGATGCTGGCATGTCGTCAGCAGGCT
>QLNU02015003.1:150758836-150783449 GCA_006491805.2 Dysdera silvatica
CGAAATTGCCTTCGAATACAAATCGTGCTGGATTTCAATTAAGTGCATGTGCATTTAATTATGTACTAATTCTATATTTAATGAAATTGTCGAAGTCTTCCAAGCAGTCAATAGCGAACGTTGTAGTTCCTGATTAATAATTATATGTAATAGAATAATGTAAAAATTAATTTGCGAAAATTTTATTAAAACCTTTTTTCACATATCGTTATATTGGCTGGGCCGCAAAAATATTCGTTGCGGGCTAAATGCAGCCCGCGTGCTGCAAATTTAACATGGTTGTTGTGCCTCGTGGTGCAATATGACTTCTACTGTCATTTTACGGTAAAACACAAAAACAAATTGCCTAAAATAACATTTATGTTTTAATGTAGCTTTCATTTTTTTTAAAGTAATATATTGTTCACGTTATATTTTTTCAGTCTTAAATATTAAACTAATATTGATCGAAGATAAATACGTATATGTGCTGAGCAAAGGCCGGCCCAGGGAATGCGCAAGGAGCGACGTCCTTCCAAAAGTAACAAACTTACACTCATTCTCCTAGGAGTAGGTCTACTTTGTCTTTCAAGCTTTACACCCCCGAAAATATTTTCTGGAACTGCCCTTGATCCCCCTGAGATCGAAGTTCGGTACCTTCTAGAATATCGGACAAAGGTATTTGAATTCTACTAAGAACAAATGCTTTTGTCAACTCACTTTTGGCTAGAAGTATTTCGGAAGTCGAAGCACAATATAGGAAATTGAATTTTCTTTTAGTTTGAGCTTTGGAACTTTGGGTCGGAGCCAATTACTCCACTAGCTGTCTCCTCCCTTAACGCATCCGTGGGAAACATACGTACACAAGGCGTGTTCGCAATCGTTAAAATATAAAAATAAAGAAAACAGCATGGTTTCTAATGGCACTGGTTCAATAACAATATACTCATATGCCAGAAAACTGGGAAACATAGCTAGTAATACATAAATCCTCCTTTCGATAGGATTTCCGCAACAACACGGCAATGTATGGACTCGTGCATTCTCTGAAATATTGCGAAAATAATATGCACCATACCCCTCAAGAAATCGTACGCAATTTCTTAATATTCTTCAGTGGTTGAGCTCTGCCATTAAGGACGCATTGAAATGCATCCATATGTTCTATTGGGCACGAATCCAGTAAAGCAATGTATGGAGTCTGTGCACTCTCTAAAGTACTGTGAAAATAATATGCACCATACCCCTCAAAAACTGTACACAATTTCTTAATATTCGTCAGTGATTGAGCTCTGCCATTAAGGACACACTGAAGTGCATCCGTGTATTTTATTGGGCACGAATCCAGTAATCAACAAAGTTTATTCGTGGTGCTAAATTCGAAAGAATACTTCTGCAGCCATAATTTGATGATTATAGACGTGTTGTGACGCATTGATTTGCTGAAAGAGCCCACTCCCCTCTAAGTAAATGTGAGACGAACGGTGAAAATGATTCACAAGGATGCTTTTACGTAAGCTGTTATGGCTACAAATCAATCAGCGATCCTAACGTACATTAGCTAAAAATACTGCACACCATAAGAAAACCACCACCAGACGCTACAGATTTCTTATTGGCATGTGGAGTTCATTGCTTTGTGGAGCTTTTGCCACACACACGCAAACTCCACATCTATTGTCTAGCATCATCGTCTGCCACATCTGTCGTCTATCTGCTCGAAACAATTAGCACTTCGACTGAGTGTTCCAAGCTACAAGCTTCCAGTCAACTTGCATCCAGTGGCGATGTCCACGAGCCCAGTGCTGTCCAGTCAGCACTGGAATCCGAGTAGGTCGTCGGCTCCTGTACCACATTAAAAAACACGTTACACTGTCTGAACACTGATGCGGTTTGCTGCTCCAGCATTGAAATTTGCGATCATCTGGGGCAATGTGGCACGTCAGACGAACGTGTCAACATGTGCCAGAAGCCTCTGTCCAGAATCGTTAAAAGTGTTTTGTCAGCCGCAAAAGTATCGCTCACGAGGTTATCTTCCCAGATATTATGTAGTTACGGCACACATTTCAAATTGTTGAGCATAAAAATCCAAATTTCGTGTCAAATTCGGGGATAGAGTGACACATCTCTCGCTTGCACCAACTATCAAGCCTCGTTCGAAGTGGCTTAAATATTGGTTTTGCATCGTTACTTTAACAATAATTTCTAAATTTAAATATTAATAACTGAAAATCATCTTATATAAAGTTAATTTTTAATTTAGTGTTTAAAAAAATTAAATATAATTAAGTTTGGGTTTATATTAAGTATTACATTTTAGATTCATTATTATAAGTTTTGTTATATCGATTTTGCCTTGCTGATGATTTACTAAACATTTCTTTACTGTACATCTGCTTAAAAGTGAAATCTTACATGCGTTACTAGAAACAAAAAAAAATATAGTTGAATTATTATAACCATATGGAAGAATTTCACGGCTGTATTACGAGTTATATATAAACTGCGTCTGTATTACGAATTATAGGTATTACAAAATGTATTACAAGATGTCTACATTGTCCTCAATTACGTATTCTTCAATACCTGCTAGAAACTTTTCTACAATAACATACTATCGCACAGATATTTCCCTTCAAAGATAATACTGATAAGTTTTTAAATCTTCAAAAGATATTTTTAATAAAAACTGAAACGGAAAACCGGTTAAACAGTTAATAATCTTCTCTATACGCGAGCTCTTTATTTCCTTTAAATGCTGGTTTAATCTACCCTCATTCTCTAGCAATAGTTAAGAAAATTAATTTTCCAAAAAAAGTTTTGTCCGCACTTTTATTTAATTATTTATCCTGTTTTTGACAGAATAATAATACAAAAAGCAGTTTAATTACAAGATTTAAAATACCGAATAAAGATGGTTTAATTAATAAATTTCAATGCATGCTTCAAATTTGTATTGCAAACAAAAAACAGATCTGAATAGTAATTAACTAAAGCTCTTGTTATATTAAAGAACTTTTTTGGGGCTTGTGCACCGAGGAAACGCATTTTAATAATTGTTCAAGTGGCATCACATAATGAATTAATTATGCACTGATCTTCTTCGGTTCATCATGTTTTTATTAAGTTGCTGTTTTTCATAAACTTTCTTCAGAATTCACGATTTCGGACCCAATCCAAGCTTGGTTTTTGTTGTTGTTGTTGTTGTTGTTTTTGGTTGTTGTTTTTGTTTTCTTAGATCTTCATTTACTAGTTTTCCTGGCTCTTCTTTAGTTCCTCCCTCTTGTGCTGTCCATCAATATCCACATCGATCGCTAGTTTTCCTGCATGATTCTTCTCTCTTCCCATGACACATCCACACTATCTCAGTATTGACTCTTGTAATTTTCTTGATACCTCTCTTATCTTTGTTGTCTCTCTTATTTATGCACTTCCGATTCCTTTCTTTCCACTCCACACATCTATCTCATAATTCTTATCTTCGTAACTCTCACCCTGTTAGCATTGGATTATCTGAGTGGTAGTGTTTCAACCCCATATATTGGCTCCAGATTGATCTTTCAGACCTAACTGAGTGCCTTTTTGTTATAGAACACTCCAGACATCCTTTTTAATTCCTGCAACCAGCCTGCAATCGACAATTCATTTTTCTTTCTACTTCTCTGTTATTGTCTACTACTAATCAATGGTAGCTGAAATAGTCAACATTCTTAATTTTGTCACCATTGATTATGCAATCCTGTTCCTTGTCGTTTTTTATCCGTTGACATATACTACGTTTTACATTTTCAATAATTGCACACTGATATATGTTGTAATTAGCTAATGTTGGAAATTTGAAAATGGAATTAAAAACTATGGGTGCTGACCATTGATATTTTCTTCTTATCTTTTTATATTCAAAAGTAAATACAGTTTTTGCTATGTTTGCATTCCGTGAACAATGATTTAAGGCGCTGTGGCAACTAAGTACAAATTTGTGTTGATGCATTCTCTCTGCAATATCGCTCATATAAGGAAATTATACCTACACTCAGGAAGACACTGCTATAAACAGAAAATCCACGAAACTGTGGTAAAAGGAATAAGTTTGTAAGCGGATATCACAGGGGAAATGGAAGTGCCGCTGCAAAAATTTTATTCAACTCAAGTCAGCGTGAGAAAAGGAATAGTAGAGTTGCAATTCTAAGGTACAAGTCGAAATAAAGCTTCTGAAAAGGAAAATTTACCATGGGAGTAAACCGAGCGATTTCATGAATTTAAAGCAGCAGAAGAACCCAACTGAGTAGACTAAAACCTCTCTGAAATCTCTCGTACAAACTTAATTTTCAGTAAAGTGCAAAAGTGAAAAAATTTTAAATGCGTCCTTTTTTTTCCCGAAGACTAGCACTAAAAAACTTCAATAATTACAAAACAGCCTCCAAATTCTTTGTCCAAGAACCAACTTTAAAAGATTTTAAATATTTTCTTCCTTTGATTCATACTGTACATTCGTATAAGGATAAGTTCTTTGACTTATCTGTGGGCAATATTTTTCTTGCGTTTTGGATGCTCGTACATATTGGTGCAAAATACGCATTTAGACATTGACTTATTCATATTTTAAGATCAAGTGCTTATCTTTAAGAAATATTTTGCATATTCAAAATTTTGATTGATTTCGCAACATTATACGGATTAATAGTGCAATAAAAGTGTCTGTATGCAGCACCTCAAATATCCTCAGAGCGCCTATCCTCAGAGGCAACGAGAGTGGAAGACAGCAGGGACTGCCTCCACTCTCGTCAATGTGGGCTCTCGGCGCCCCTGCCTTTCCTTCCAGTTTGTGGAATGAAATTCCATTTATTTACTGCTACCAATCCGAAAATACCTAATAGAAATTTCAAACTCAAAGAGAGAGAGAAAATTATTTTTAAATCAATAAAGGATGAGTAGTCTATATTCGTTAAAGCTATACACCGAAAAGCCAAATCATTATAGTCACCCCACAGTTAAACAAATGAAAGCATCTGCAAGCAAGCGGCGGCATATGACAAGATTATAAAGCGGCATAAGCTTCTCCAGAGTCCTATTAATGAGTTCGTTAGTCAACTGTGCTTGTTCCTCCTAAAACAAAGTATAGCAAGGTCCTAAATAATTCCGACAAACTACAGATTTTAATAACCAGACTCATGGATCGGTTTGGTCAAGTTTTTTCAACTATTTGGCGTCAGGACACACCGCCAAGATGGTTCTTCATTGATGAGGCGCTGTAAAACAACGGATGCTCGCTCTCTTATGACTTCTTTACTGCATTTTAATTTATTGTGGTTATCAGCTGGTTGCCGAGTTAATATTTTGTTAAGGTGTTAAATGTGCGCCTGTACCGCTTGTCATATTAAACCACTGTTGTTGTTTGTAATGAACTTTGGTCCTACTTTTTATTAGCATATTATTTGCGGATGTTTACTTCAATGGACACGCTGCATGACGTGCGGGAACAGATTTCTTTAACCCACATTGGCATAAAACCACAGCTATGAATTCGTCATATCCCTGTTCGTTATAATCGAATTCCACTGTATTTCTAATTTTTTTTTTATTTTAATAACGTTCGAAAAATAACATCCAATGTGATATTATATACAATGACCAAATACGTCGGGCCTTGCATTTTCGATTAAAAGAGCATGAGGTGTACGTTCGTAAACAAGAACTTCACAAATCTGCGCTGGCAAAACATTTATGGGAAGCTGGCTACAAATTTATTTTTTTCCAAAGCATAGTTAATTAAAAAAAGTCTCCCCAAACTTCAGACCTCAATTTCTTCGAAATTTATCACATCTTTAGTCCGGGGTTTGGTTCTCCAGGCCTTAAGAGGTTCAGATTCCTCGGAAAACAGTAGGTCCCGGCGCAGCATGACCATTGTAGCTTTTGAGTCGTAAAACCACAAACAAACGAATTTTACTAATGCAGTCAATTCCGTGAATGATAAGCTCCCTTTCAATATGTTTGGTCGACGTGGAAAAATTTTTTCCCTTTCCACAGCAAGAGACGCCACCCCTAACGTAAAACTTGTAAATACCTCTCAGTTTGTGATTTGTGATCACGATGTTGGCAACACTTCACGCCCACATGTATAAAGAGTGTCATAACTGGTCTTAGGATGGTGCCGGATAATCCTCCGAAATAGCTATCAACAGCGTTTTTAAATAATTTGAACTACAATAATTTTTTGTTTTTACTTGCTCTTTCATAACATCAGTATTTTCAAATTTATTGAAATTTATATGCAGTACACGAATATCGCGTACATTTACGTTATTTGTACATCACGTGTTCAATGACATGGTACTCTGTATTAAATATGTTTCTAAAAATAAAATATTGATTAGGACATATTAACCCACACTTCATTTAAACTTGCGCTTTGAAATTTTTTCATCCTTTGACTCATTTAAGATCTATGTAAAATGAGTATTAATAAATAAATAATTGTTATAAAAATATGTTCAGAAATTTATATAGCTCTATGAGGAAACTCACATGTATATTAATTTATGAATCAGTGAAAATCCTAACCCATGGTAATCCTTATTTATAAAAATCATCATCCGTGGACATCATAATCCAGGGACTCATCATCTAGGGGCAATATATAATCCTTGGGAATCATAACCCATGAAGATGATATAATCCTGTAACTCAATGTCTATGAATGTAAGAGTCCTGGAAATCATTGTTTATGAATATAAGACTCTGGAAATTATTGTCTATGGAAAGTATATTTCATGAAAAATTATTGTCTATGGAAAGTACATTTCATGAAACATTATTGTCTATGAAACCCAATCCAGAAAATTATTATCTATGTAACTTGCACAATTTATGAAAATTATGTTGTGCATGATACTCATGGAAATCATAATCTAGGGAAAATATATAATCCTTGAGAATCGTAACCCATGAAGATGATGATATAATCCTGGAACTCATTGTCTAGAATATGATGATATAATCCTGGAACTCATTGTCTATGAATATGATGATATAATCCTGGAACTCATTGTCTATGAATATGATGATATAATCCTGGAACTCATTGTCTATGAATATGATGATATAATCCTGGAATTCATTGTCTATGAATATGAGTTCTGGAAATCATTGTTTATGAATATAAGAGTCTGTAAATCATTGTTTATGAACATAAGAGTCTGAAAATCATTATCTATGGAAGGTACAGTTCCTGGAAATTATTGTCCATGAAACTTACAATCCATAAAATTATTGTCTATGTAACTTACAATTTATGAAAATAATATTGTCTATGATACTCATAGAAATCATAATCCATTGAAATAATATCCCTTTTCTTCAAATTCTATGGAAGACCAAAAATGGAATTAGGTTGTCGGTACCGTTTCACGAAATGCAAAATGACATTTTTTGTCCTCGTTATTTTTCAAAACCCTATTTCGCACAGAAAAGCAATTAGGCGCGGATGAAAAGAGAGATTTCTCATGGATCAGAGAAATATTTCCCATGCATGCCTAGAAGAAATGAGAAAAGTTTAATCAAAATAACGTAAAAGAAACAGAGAGATTTCCCTGCTCAGCTTCCCCTGAACAATTAAACCGATGTGCAGTAAAATTGCTCGAAATTCGATATCGAGGAACGTAGTCATTAGAAGAAAATAATGCACTAACACACATAATTGTTTTTGCCAACCTTTTGATTACGTTGCTGGCAAATCATCCAAAAGTAATTACGCAGCATCGTGCAATTTGCTTGAAATTTACATGCTTCTCTTATTTTGTTTTTTTCGGAGGATCTTGGTCTCAATTTCGGAATAGTAATTAGAAAGTTCTCATCCCCGTTTCATTAACCTCTGATCGATTATGATAAATTAACTAGTTTTTACAAGTGAATGAAAAAGATGACGAAGGAACCTTAGTTTATCGGGATGAAACGACGTCGAAGTAACCAAAGAATTCGAAGAATTTCGGTATTTTTCAAAAAATGAAATATTTTGATAAATTCGGACAAAATCAAACTAAAGAAACATCTTCGTTTATGCGTAAATTCCAATTACTAATCGAAGTTTTCTTCGTCCAAACAACAACAAAACACTTTTATTCCCACTTCCCAATCCGAATTTGTATTCGGGTGGTAGTTATCATTTTCGTAATTAGTTTTCCTGGTGATTCTTTTCCTGGTTTTAACTTTGGTAATTACACA
This sequence comes from Dysdera silvatica, assembly GCA_006491805.2. Taxonomy (NCBI): domain Eukaryota; kingdom Metazoa; phylum Arthropoda; class Arachnida; order Araneae; family Dysderidae; genus Dysdera; species Dysdera silvatica. The sequence goes on from QLNU02015003.1 coordinate 150,767,036, forward strand.
AATTAAATTATGTGGAACGAAAGAAGGTCTGTAAGTCAGGATGAAGGGACAATTGGGGCAAGGCAAAAGACCTAGGGCTCTCCGAGGGGGTGCAAGAGGTGCACTTGCGCCCCTTGGTTTATGAAAAAAGGGGGAAAAAAGGACTGAATCCACAAGAAACTATAGTCCAACAACATTATTCAATTGGAATTTTTCCTGGATGCACCCCCCTGCATATAATTCTGTAGGCGCCCATGCAAAGGACATATGGGGCATAGGGCACCATGGGTATAAAATAATTGCCAGGAACGGCGGAGGATTAAGACATTATGCTCACTGTAAACCAAAATAAATTTGACTCCTTAAATGGCTTTTTTTTTAGTTTATTGCAATTACGAATACTGTAATATTGGCATATATATAAAGGATAGTATTTACATTTTATGAAGAAGGGAAATTGGGTTTGAGAGGAAAATTTTTGCCCATGGCTCTCTTATGTCCAGGCCTAGTGGCCCTATTTGAATATTCGTAACTCTCCATGGGAAAAGTGAAATGTTTATTCAAACTTAGCTTATTATTAGTGTATTATTAGAAATACGTCGTATTTCTTTCATACAGTGAAATGTTAGTTCTGAATGTCACAAGCCGTTTTTTGTATTGTACTAAAGTATAAATCTTTTACATTCACGAAGACTTTCACGGCGTCTATTAATATACATTATAGAGCTTTGCGGGATATTCCACCACGTCTGTTTATTAAAAACACTTAACGTTTCAGTCCCTGCTGTATGGAGCATCCTCAGAAGCAACAGCTGACCAAGTTTCCCTCTGCAAAAATGCAAGACTTTCACTTGAATACTCGGCACAAAATGAACCCATTTTCTACTCCGCTTGGCACGGAGTGAAACGCTATGTGTTTTAATAAACAGAAGCAACGGAATATCCTGCAAAACTCTATAATGTATATGTAAATCTTTTGCTTGCATTAAAAACATTATACGAGTATGACGTAATGATATAACAATCCTTAGAATATATCCATGCACTCCAATTTATTTCTAGCTCACGAACAAAATTAAAACAGTAAGACGTAGCTGGTCTGGTGCCCAGACCGTCCAAAATTTTCTTGACAGATCGCGTCATGGGCTGGGATTTTCTATTTTATTTTTAAAAATGACTATAATATTAATTTTCACAGTGGATTTTAAATGCATAGTAGATAAGGAACACCTTATGGAACCAACAGATGAAAATGCGACAATTTTTCAAAAAATTCCCAGAAAAGTATCTAGCAAATCCATAATCTGTTAATGAAGAGTTCAGGTAGCCAACATCGTCTTTAAACAGATTGTGTTCATTAATTGATTACCCACTGTATAAGCTTAATTTCACCGGATTTTTTCCGACATACAGAATATTTACACTCTGCATTTTTTTTTCCTAAATACTCTTTCCATTTAATTTGAATTATCACTGTCCCTTTATTTAACTCAAAGGACATTTATTTCTTCACAGCACATTTTAATTTGAACTATTATACCTAAAACTTTAATTTTAGTAAAACTGCAGACGCATTGATGTGAGAACAAACATTTTTATAAATTCATCCATGTCTAGACCTTTTCAAATTTTACGTTCTTAATAGTAAAATAAGATTGTCTCCTCACTGAACGTCCATGGGGTGCCATAGAAATGAGACGGATCCAGCCAGAGCATGGGAGCTAGTGACCGGGTCCGAAACGGACTCGAGCTCTAAATTTCCTGTTGTTTTCGGGCTTGTGCGGGCTCAGGCTTATCGGACGGACACAACTGCAGCCGAAACCTGACATTTCAACATCGAAATTATCCAAGAAATACAATTATGTGATTCGTTTTCGAGGATTGTAGAAATATGTCCATATGAAAAGTTCGAAGGAAATTAAATGGTGCAGTTCAAAAATTTTTTTAAAATTTAAATCGTATCTCAAAGAATTAAAGTTATATTTGAAATGTCGAGCTTCGGCGGGTTCGAGCTGGCTCGGACCTCAAAAAATGTGCTCGAATTCATCTCTAGGGTGCATGTACGATTTCATCTTCTAGGTGCATGTATACGATTTATCTCTAGGTGCATGTATCGATTTCATCTCTAGGGTGCATGTATACGATTTCATCTCTAGGGTGCATGTATACGATGGAGGGTAGAGAAGATATTCTCATATTCAACCATTGATGTTCCAATGGTTGCTGCGCCTGCGCGTACGGGGAATAAATATTAGGAAAGGCTGAAGACAAGATCGAACAAAACTAAGCTGGAGACAAGGCGGAATAGGACTAAACTGAAAACAAGCTATAAATGATTTATATAAATTCACTAATTGTATGTATGTTTCATACTACGTATGTACATAAAGTTGAATAAAATATTATTATTATTACTAGAAATCTCCCGAAAGAACCGTCGAAACAAATGAGGATTAAATATGCACAAGTTGCGCGTGTTTATGGTGGAGCAGCCAATCACATTTGTCGTTTCCTTTTTTTTTCAGATACCTCCTTAGGTTATCGGTTTTCTACATGCTTATGATGGTCAAGAGGTTCATCAGTAAACTAATGCAGGGCACTTTGATGTTTGGATACATTTACAGACTGGACATTACTATGTTCGTGCGGTACTGGACAAGAGCATGACCGTCTATCTACAGGTGACTCTTGTCGAACATGTGTAAGTTCGAAAAGAAACACCCCTGTGAAAACGGTAAACATTTTATTAAATTGCGTCACTGTGAATTTTATAATAAAATAACTGCTTCAAAAACTCATGTGTTAGAAAGCCTTTTTCTGTGAACCATATTAGAGATTTTTTTTTAACAAAGTTTCCCCTAACTCCTACGGAGAATAATTTTTTCATGCGCTTTGTATAATCGTATGTATCCATGGGCGGATTTACCATTTTGCCACCCCTAGTTTACTTTTTTTTGTCGCCCCTTCCTACCCGTCCGCCCCCATACCCCGACAAGTGGTAGGAACATAAAACTATTATATTCAATATACGCCAAAAAATTTTGTATTGACGGTAAAAATGTTGAAAAACAAACTCATAAATTGAAACATAAACATTAAATAATAATATTAACTTATATTGAAGTATTATCTCTTCTTGGTATATAATAAATCAAATTCAATTTTATTGAAATAAATTTTAATTTTAGCAAAAAATAAAAGCCTATCGAATACTGGTATTTAAATGGAAAGCATGATGTCTATCTTTCTTCTCGGCAAAACATCTGATTATATCATCGTATGGTATTAATTTTGTTATATTAGACTCAATACACAAAATTGCTAACGAAATCAATCTTTTAGACATGGTTGATCGCAGGTAGATTTTAATTTTCTTAAGGCAAGAAAATGATCGTTCTGCAGAACAGTTTGTGACTGCCACACTTTTGAATACTCTAAGTACAATATCAGCGTTAGGATATGCATCGTACAGGCCGTTTTCTTTTTACCAGCTGTATAACATACGTGTTGTTACAGACGAATTTTCCTGGCCTTGTCAGCTGGAAGTTTGAAAGGGCTTTCTAATGCTGAAGGCTGTCACTAGGCCCAGGGCCGGCCCGTGGTTTTTGCGGCCCCAGGCAAAACGATAAAATGCTGGCCCAAACAAATAAATATTTATTTATTTTCGTTTTAGAAAATATTCCGGCAAAAAAAAAGTTTTATGACTTGACACCGCCTTCCATATTTTACCGCAAAAGTCTATAGCCTAGTATAGCCTATTGGGAAATGCGGCACTGCATATATCCTGCTAATTATACGTTTAATGTCGTTCCTAAAGGCTATGTAATTTTTATAAAATTCTGGGCATTCTAATGGCTAGAACAACATCAAAGTTAAAGTCTCAAAAATATCTCAAATTCGTAGTTTTGTTGAATTCTAACTATTTTGATAAAGTTTGTAAATCCTTCCTGAACATCTGCTGCCAAAACTTTAAGAACCTTATTCTTCAGTTTTGAAACAGTTCGGCTTAGAAGTTAATTGAAGCCGTCTTATTCTCTTTACGAATACTAAAAATAATATATGTATATAAAAAAAAGATATCACTTGTTACATAAAGCTAAATAAATTGGACATTTTAGTAAAGTATACATATTTAATTAGCGAAACTGTTTCTCATTAATACAACGTCTTGCTCGTTAACATTTTCATTAACTACTGAAACTGTAGAAATAAAGTTTTATGCGTCCAAAAAAAATACTAGAGCCACATATGGACGAGTAGGCCTTAACAACTTGGCTGTTTTTTTAAATAGAGAAAAACACTCTTTAAATATGACAGGTACTCGGAAATTTTCTCCTGGAAACGTAATACTCCAGTTCGTACAACTGGTAAGAAGAACGGAATTCATATACAAGTGAAATATTCAAAAGTGTAGTGTTAAAATCCCAGTCCTCATAATTATTTGATGCCGTGTTTTAGCAATGTTATGAACCTAAAATATAAATAAACTACATAAATCTCTTGAAAACTGAAAAATTCTGATATACGTAAACAACAAATAAAATTTCTTAATATATATTCCACTTGTGATTTCCTGTTGCTGTGCACGGATGCAAATTGTATCCAAACTGTATCCAAATGTTTCCCCCTTGTGTGTCTATATAAACCTTATTGAGAATGAAAGTGAACGTAGACCATAGTTGAATTGGTAGAACAAATCAGGGCTTAAATAGGGCAGAAGCCCACCGGACCCCGCTCCCTGTAATTCTTCACTTTCGGCAATTATTTAAATATTAGCCAGAACCCCTAAATAGACACTGTCATGAAAAAGTAATGAATTTGTGATTAAGGTCATGCATTTTGTTGTCCAGAAAAATGGACATAAACAATTGATATGATTTATCGATTCTTTTGCAGCCATTCAATTTTTTAATCGATTTATCATAATATTAGGGCTCCTGCACTTTTTTTTTGTTAGAAATTAAGCCCTGAAACAAATATACATATAATAGAAAGGTGGCAAAAGTTTGTGTCTCTGTGCTCTTTCTTTTCATGTTTGTACTTGTGTTTTTCAAATTTATACGTAGATATATATATATATCCATCCAAGACCAAGTGATCGCAAAAAGGAACAATCAGAAATTCATCCAGAGAAAAGACATAAAAGCGACAAATGCAGACACTGTCATGCGGCATCGGAGACAATCCAACACGTGATGGCAGGATGCAAGATCCTTGCGCAGTCAGACCACAAACATAGACACGATCAAGTAGCGAAAATAGTCCACCAGAAATTGGCAGCGAATGCTGGCTTTCTGACTGAAAAATGCCCGTACTACAAATATGAGCCAGAGACCGTGCATGAGAACGAAACACAAGCTTTACTGGGATAGAGCAATCATAACAGACAAGACAGTCCCACATAACCGTCCTGACATAACCCTCGTCGATAAATCGAATAAGACCACATACTTAATCAACGTAGCAGTACCCAACACCAATAACAGACAGCAACCTACACAACGAAAATCACCAAGTACCAAGACCTTAGACATGAAGTACGAGACATGTGGGGTATGGAAAAGATCTTTGTTATCCCGTTAGTCATCTTAGCAACAGGGATAGTACCAAAAACGCTTGGAATGAGTTTGGAGATACTCAACATTGACCCAAACACCTACATTGAAATACAAAAAGCCACAATCCTAAATACGTGTCACATTGTCAGGAAGTTTCTAGACATGGCACATTAAGAAGTGATGTAAAAAAGAGGCTTGGGAACATGGCGCTCTGCCCGTCCCAAAGCCTGTTTCCGCCAAGAATGGGCGAGGAAAACTTTATATATATATATATATATATATCCACTGCTGGATGAAGGTCTCTCCAAATGCTTTCCACACAAGTCTATCCTGGGCCATTCGTTTCCACGTCACCCCAACCTCTTTTCTTATTTCATCCACCCATCTAGTTTGAGGACGTTTTCTAGGTCTTCGGTGGTCTCTTGGAATCCAGTTCAGAATTTCTGTTGTCCATCGTTGATCAGTTCTTCTTGCAATATGCCCAGCCCATCGCCATTTCAGTCCTTTTACTTTAACAATGATGTCCTCTACTCTAGTTTGCTCTCTCACCCAAGTGTTTCTTTTTCGATCTCTCCTAGTTATTCCAAGCATGCACCTCTCCATGCTCCTTTGCGTTGTCTGTAACTTTCGTATTGCTCCAACTGTTAGACTCCATGTCTCTGATCCATAAGAGAGGACTGGCAATACACACTGGTTGAAGACTTTTCTTTTTAGACATAAAGGCAATTTCCCCTTCAGGATAAAACTGTTTCTTCCAAATGCACTCCAGCCAAGTTTAATACGTCTGTTGAGTTCTTTCATAATGTTGCCATCCATTGAAATCAGCTGGCCAAGGTAAATATATGAATCAGCAATTTCTAGCTCAGTGTTGTCAACTTGTATTTTTGTTTCCTCTACAAAATTATTGAACATGATCTTAGTTTTTTGTAGGTTCATCTTGAGTCCAACTTCTTTACTTCTAGTTGAGAGCTCTTGTACCATGTCTTTGAGTTCTGATGGCTTCGTTGAAAAAATAACGATGTCATCAGCAAACCGCAAATGATTTAAATATTCACCATTTATTTTTATTCCCTTGTTATTCCAATTTATCTGCTGAAAAATCATCTGTAAAGCTGAAGTAAAAAGTTTTGGAGAAATGGTATCTCCCTGCCTCACACCTTTACCAATTTTGATAGTTTTGGTATCTTTATGTAACCGAAATTTTGCACTTGCATTTTTATACACACGTTTCACCATGTCAATGTACACATCCTCAATGTCTGTTGATCTTAAAGAGTTGATGACTGCTGATGTTTTAATAGAGTCAAAGGCCTTCTCATAGTCAATAAATGCAACACACAATGGAAGTTCATATTCATGTGTTCTTTCAATTAATTCTCTTAATACTTGAATATGGTCCACTGTACTGAATCCACTTCGAAATCCAGCTTGTTCTCTTGGTTGAGCTGCATCTAATTTTTTCTGCAGGCGATGTGTTAGCACTTTTGTGAAGATTTTATAAATAGCAGGTAACAAGCTAATTGGTCGGTAATTTTTCAAATCCTCTTTATCACCTTTTTTATGCAAAAGAATTACTGTTGCAGAATCCCATTGGTTTGGTATGTTACCGCTGTTAAGACATTTGGTAAAGAATTTTGCAAGTATGTCTTCTACATATTCTCCAGCTTCTTTTAGGATATCTAATGTAATACCATCATCGCCAGGGGCTCTTCCTTTCTTCATACTTTTTATTGCAAATGAAACTTCTTCTTTTAAGATTTTAGGAGCTGTTCCTTCGACTATTTCAGTGTCTTCGTTTAATCCACTGTTACTTTCATATAGTTTTTTGTAGAATTCTTCAACTCTTCTAAGTATTTCTTCCCTATTTCTTGTTACGGTGCCATCCTCTCCTTTTAATGCAATGATGTGTTTCTTCCCAACAGATAAACTTCCTTTAACAACCCTAAGGCTCTTGTTATTTTCAATGGCCTTCCTTACTAACTCACAATTGAATTTTCTTATGTCTTCTTTCATGCTTTTGCGCAGAGTTTTACAAAGTTCTATGTACTCAATCCTGGAACTGGTATTTCGATTGTCCACCTTCATATCTCTTCGCCTTTTCATGAGCTGTTTCGTCTTCTCAGATAATTTGCTATTGTGCTTTTTACAGGTTACACCACCAATTTCCCCAGCAGTTTCAACTATTGTCTTAACAATGTTTTCATTTGCTTCTGAGATATCACTTTCATCAATAAGTCCTTCCAGTGCAGAAAAGCGATTTTTTAATTCCAACTTGAATGCCTCGGTATTTTCTTTTAATTTCTTTAAATCCACCCTCTTACTTACTTGTTTCCTAATGAGCTTCTGTCGTTCTAATTTAGTATTTAAGTGCACTTTACATCTCACCATTCGATGATCACTTCCAGTATTAAATCTGTTCAGTACACTGCAATCTTCAATAATTGATTTCTTGTTTGCCAGGATATAGTCAATTTCACTAGTTCCCCCATTTGGGTGTTTCCATGTCCATTTTCTTTGCGGTTTCTTCTTAAAAAATGAATTCATGATGCTAAGGTTTTCAGCTTCTGCAAATTCGATGAGTTGATCGCCACGTTCATTCCTTTCCCCATATCCGTATTTACCAACCGATGTCTCTCCTTGTTCCTGTTGTCCAATTCTTGCATTGAAATCCCCCATGATGAGCTTGATATGTTGTTTCCCTTTGGTGTGTAACTCTTTGATTTCTTCATAAAATTCTTCAACCTCTTCGTCGGTATGGCTTGATGTTGGTGCATATACCTGTACTATTTGAAGTTGGTATCGCTGGGTTAGTTGAACAACGAGCCTCGCTGCTCGATCTGATGTACTTTCAACTTCCAGAAGACAGTCTTTAATTCTTTTGTTGATTAAGAAGCCAACACCACTTGTTCTTCCAGTTTCCGTTCCTCTATAATAAAACAAATGTCCACTTTTAAGTTCCACCAACTCTTCACCTTTTCTTCTAACTTCACTGAGTCCTACAATGTCCCATTTGATCTTGTCAAGTTCTTCTTCCAATTCCTGAAGTTTTGCTTCAGAAGCAAGGGATCGTCCATTAAACGTAGCCAAGGTCAATAACAAACGGCAGCCTGGGCCATTCCAGTGATTCTTAGCACCCCCTGCTTTCATGCCACACTGACCGCTGCCTTGATCAGGAGCACTCCAGCACCTGGAGACTAGGGGCCATGGTTTCTGGTGTGTCAACATAATGGAGGAATTAGCCATAATTTCACCACGCTGGCTAGACGGGTTGGTGAATTAGCCCTCCCCTTCCGCCTTTCTATCCGTGCAGCAAATATTAATTTGCCACATAAATAGAAAGCTCAGCCTGCACCACTTGAAGGCGGGGTAGGACACTAGGTTACTGGCCTGGCCGGTTCCACACATCGTCACATACGTTCAGCGTGTGGGTCTCCTTCCAGTTAGATACCAGCAACCCTTTTGCAGGCCATATATATATATATATATATATATTATAAATCTATTTTTTTACTCTATAAGCTTTTTAAAATAAGCTTTAAATAGCTTATAGAGAACAATCTGGAAAGAATGAACGCTACTGCTTTCTTGAAATCAGTAAAAGTTTGCAGAAGCTCATTTCACCTTGGATGACCCTTTTCCTGAGTATAGGCAACGTACTTTTGGGTGGCTTAAAGAATTTCGTAGATTATTTTTAACTATGCGATATACCGTGGAAAATCGCGATGACAAGTAAAATTTCTTTAAAAACGAAATATGCAAATGCTCTTGACTAATAAAATTTCATTGAACAAAAAAACTTGCAGCCAAACCACAAATACATTGTTGAGTAGAAGAACTTCTGGTATCTTAAGTTTGAGAGCCAAGAATTAATCTTTCTTTGAATGAAAATTAAAGTCCTGTATACGGTTTAAGGGACTGGAAATTAATATTGGTCCTTTGCACAATTAAGCAAGGTTATCTATTTTAGTATAATTTTCACATTCCTTAATTTAGTTTCATATTGAAATTTTGATGAGAAGGGGTATTTTCAGGCTAATTTAATAAAACACAAATGGTAGAGAGGGAGTCATTATAAGAACTTTTAAAGAACTCGTACTAATTTCATTTTTTAAAAAATATTTAATACGAATAGGATAAGAATATATTTATTCAACCGAATTACAATTGTTGTGACACGTTCTTTCATATGATATTTTTGATGTTACATTTATATTTTTAACTTTGAGGAGAATAAGTTTAGAAATTTAGAACAGAAGGCTATAGCTTATTACATGGCTCTCCTCCAAATAGATAACGAGTGATTAAATGATCAGATTGTATGTAAACTTTAATGCATCGTTATTAGGCCATTTGGCATCTTCCTCGAATCAACTTAATAAATAAATCGTGAATAATTATGACCTAATAATTGCGTCTGTCTGAATGTTTGATTGATGTATTTAACTATTTTTCTATTAACTCCTGAATAGAGTTGGTATTAATGGATTGGTAATGAAAAGGCAGACAAATCTGTGAAATAGCTTTACACTTTTGGTGTTTTCTTTTGTCAGCTAGTTTGTACATATATTGCTCATCTTTTATTATTTTCATGTATTTTGTCAAATAAATTGACTCATCGATAAATTAAAAAAGTTTTTATAAACCAATTCACTTGAAACAAACCGTGTAATAAATCGAATGAAACTCTGGAAATCGCAAACAAAATTTAGAATTGCAGAAAAAATTTCATGGCAGAATGAAATTCAGGGATTAGAACGGAAAAATATAGTGAAATTAAAATAAAATTCGAAATTTCAGATTATTTACGTGGTAGAGGAAGTTTTAACGCAGGCGTGTGTCTGACCTGTAAAATTTATAGGTGTGACTAATTATTGTTTTAAAAATGCTTAAGATGTTTAAAATAAAGATTTAAATAATGATAGTTTGAAATTTTGATAATGCAGATACAGTGTACGAGTCTGCATTATTTTTTTTTTATATTCTGAAACATATTAAAGGAAAAACAAGTATTAAGCTCTATAAGCACGCATAGTTGTCAATATTATTGGGATCCTAAAACACTGGAAAGATAATGTACTAGTCGCGTGCATGCAGATCGATAGAAGTCGCTTATTTTTAATAGCCTATAATGAAAAAGTTGTTATCAACAGCGAAGATCATTATAAAAGTCCTGAAACAGACTTTCGTTTTTATGGCTATTTTTTATGATAACAAACAAATATTAGATTAAGAGTAAACCGTCTGACGAGCACATTCCTTTAAATGTAAACACATATCAACTTTACACGCAAGGACGTTCAAAGCCAATTTCTTCTCAGTCACGCACTGAATTTCCTCCTTTAGCTATTCTGTATTTTGGGCACAAGTCCTATAATGTTTGTAATCTATAATTTCTTCTATAATGGTATAATTTCATATACATAAATCCTAATAGTACAACTAACCTGTTAATTAACATCTGTTGTACTAACATTTTAATATTTTTTTATCAAAATTTCTGATTACACATGCTTACCCGCGGATATCCTTCTGGCTAGAATTCTGATAAACAGATAACTTTACAAATTGTATCTAGGTATGTACTGTAATGTTCTCAAATGAGATTATAAGGTTTCCACGTATCTCTGCCAAAAATATATAACAACGGAACTCTTTAAAATAAGCATAATTCAGAACAATAAAAATTCACAATCGAAATCAGTTGATCTATTGTTCGAGGGCGCCTTATTGCGGTCGGACAAAAAACTAGGACTTGTGAAGAAACAGTTTTTAACCACAAAAATGAAACAAAAGCTGTATAGATGGGTAAAAGAGTATGAGGAATGGAAAAAAGGCAAATGGAGAAAAGTCCTCTTCACCGCACGAAGAAAGCCACTTCTTTTTACAGGGTCAACGAAGTCAGCATATTCGAAGGCCACAGTGAGAGGAGCTTCGTTATTTCCATATCAATCAGTGTGTCAAGTATCCACAAAAGAATATGTTTTGGGGATGTTTAAGTTGTTATGGCGTTGGAAGCCTGCAGACAATAGAAGGAATGATACGCTCGTCAAAAATATAATGAGACTCAACGAAAAATAGTTATTCCAGAGCTGGAAGTGCATACGATACCCTATTTTCGACAACGATGAACATATTCTTCGCTGTTTTTCAGTTACTACATGTACAGATTTATTTCATCGCATATGGTTTCACTTACTGGAAAAAGCCTAAAATTTCTACAAAAAGGAAGAAAAACGTATGAATTTCTGAGATTGGCTTCATGAGCTTGAAATCCTGGATGGTATGAAACTTGAACTCCTGGCTAAAAACGATTGTTTTTCAGTAATTCTCGGCTACTGTATCTTCTGCCTTTGTGTTATCGCCTCATTTACAAGATAAAAACTAAATAAAAACAATTATATGGAGTTAAGACAAACCTACAAAAAACTAAAGTTATGTTCAGCGATTTCGTCGAAAATGCAAAAACACATATTGACAACATTGAGATATTAATTTCTGATTCATATATTTATAATAATACACTAATACTCTATTCCTTTTTTGTACAGTTATTGTGCCATTTCACAAGGCTACGGTATTGCAAATTTGACAAGATCACATTAATTGACAACTTCACTATACAAAGAAAGGTTTCGAGGAAATATAAAGATGATAAACAAGCTTAGGATCGTACGCTGAATAAATAAAAGGAACAATAATTTATACAAATATGTGTAGCCATAAAGTCATTTCAACGTACCACTTCCCTACTCTCTCTCTCTCTCAGCAATATATTAGGTAAATTGTTTCAATAATTTTTCAAGTATTAATTGTCACTATAAAATATCAGTTTTTTGTTACTTATATTTCTTTTAATATTTCATTTTAGGGGTTAAATATTTTATTAATTTGTTTTAAACATATTCATACCATTGAAGTTTTTTTAGTTTTCCAAGTAATCCCTTCCAGAGTATAGGTCCTTTATATTAATTTTAATTCTTCCCATCTCTGTTTCTATTTTTGGTAGAATCAGTTCATTGAAATTTCGTGTTTTTCTCTCTTTTCTATTTGTTAATATTTTTATCACATCAGTATGTTGTCTTCTTTCATTATTTCAAATATCGTGCTCAAAATAAAGTACTCATGAATGTTTTCGAATGGCGAATTATCTATCCATCTGTTGATCGGGGAGGTACTAATAATGAATGAAAAATGTCGACTGGGCCATTAAAACCGGATTTGTAGCCTGCTGACGTCACGACAGCCTCGGAACGCCATTGGGATACCTCTCAGTGGCTTAGCGACGAAAAGGCTATCTCAGACTATGATGATATGAACCGTAATCAAAATATGAATGGAGCATCGGTTGTCGCTCTTAAATCAGAACCGCGTTCGAGTTTTAAGCCGAGGAGCTCGTTCGAAAAATATGCAACAGTCTCTCCTTGGAGGTGCCGGCGGTTGTAGCGGCGCCTCCAACTGTACGGCTACTAGAACCAACACAGCCCAAAGTGCTTTGCAGCCTAGTATAGGTGCAACCACTAGGGCTGAAAGAGCACGCCAGCGCATGTCATGGACAATAGATATGAACACCTACATCATGCGCACCTACTATACTATTACAAAGCTGGAAACAGACATGACAAATTACAGACCCACACTTCACGCCAAATTCGCACAACAGTACCCACACCTGGACATCAGTATAGGAAGGATAACAACCCAACGCAGGAGCATAATAACCAGAAACCTCTAAAGGCCCATGCACTAAAAGGTTAAGGGATGAAGTCGCCAATGACCCACAACAAACGTCAATAATGCGGCCAGCCCAGAAGCACCAGCTGAAAGCGCAAAGAGAACCGCTCCAATGAAGCACAAGAAGAATAAAGTGGAAAATGGAAGAAGGTTCAATATTGCCCTGGCGGAATATGAAGGCTCGGATGCCGCAGCAAGGCCAAGAATACCACGCCAACCGGAATATTGGAAACTCTGCGCAGCAACCAAGATCCTCAATGAACATACTCTACCACTACACCTACTGAACCACAACTCCCTGCATGAAATACACACCGCCGTATACTGTGCCGCCATAGCGGCCACACGCGCCCATGGGGACGCAGTTAGGAACGCAGGCCGAAATAATAGTCGTAACAAAGCCCAACCACCATGGCAAGTGAGACTGGAGAAAAGAATAGAAGAGCTCCGCAGCAGCATAGGGCGAATAACCCAGTACATGCAGGGAAATAGGGGTAAGAAATTAGTGAGGAAAGTGAAGATGGCCCTTAAGAGAAATAGGATTCATACAAGACACGAAGAGCCCAATGCCGGTGAATCTGGGATGTAAAGAGCAGCTTACCATCGACTCAGTTATCCTGGAACAAGCAAGAAAACAAAAGCGAAAACTCAACACCGCATACATAGACTACAAGAAGGCTTTCGACTCTGTTCCGCACTCGTGGCTCCTTGAAATACTCAGCATATACAAAGTGCATCCCTCAATCATCCGATTCCTACAGAGCAGCATGTACCAATGGAGAACCCGGTTACAGCTAAACACGCCAGACAGCAAAATAGAAACGGCCGAGATCCCCATCCGCCGCGAAATCTTTCAGGGAGACGCACTAAGCCCCCAGTGGTTCTGCTTGGCGTTGAACCCCTTGTCAAGGATGCTGAACGCAAGTAAATACGGATACATGCTGAAGAAAGGAGAAACCTACATAAAGTCTCCCACCTCATGTACGTAGATGACATCAAGCTATACGCGCCAACCATCACCCAACTCCGACAACTCATCAGTATAACAGAGACATTCTCCAAGGACATAGGAATGGAATTCGGCCTCGATAAGTGCAAAATACAGAAGAATAGCAAAGAAGATTTGCCAGGCATCGAACTCGAAGACGGGAGACTACTGAAGACCTTGGACGAGGGCGAAACCTACAAATACCTAGGGATAATGCAAAAACGGCAACAGGAGCACAAGAAAGTCAAAGTCCAGCTCACGCAAGCATTCCAAGAAAGACTTAGAAGCATTGTGAAGACGAAACTGAGCGGGAAGAACACCACGCAAGCCATTAACGCATATGCGGTACCAGTGCTCACCTACTCCTTCGGGATCATCAAATAGACCAACACTGAACTAGAACAATTCCAGTGAAAAATGAGAACCATCCAAAGAAGAGCCGGACAACTACACCCTGCAACGGCAATTGAACGGCAAACACTACCCCGGGAAGGAGGAGGACGCGGACAAGCGGACCTCAAAGTCTTACATGATCCAGAGCATGAGGCAATACTTCCAGTTGAAGAGTCCCCGATCGCCACTCATCCAAGCCATAATACAAGCAGATGCAAATTACACGCCACTAAACCTGTGTAGTACCGAAGAGCGTGTCCTGGAAACAGCCAACGAACAGAAACTGAGAACTTGGGCCGGAAAACCATTACATGGCAGGCACTACAATGACCTGCAACAACCACACGTTGACAAAAAGGCATCAAATTCTTGGCTGGCCAAAGGCACTCTCCAGCCAGAGACAGAAGGATTCATGCTAGCCATCCAAGACCAAGTGATCGCAACAAGGAACAATCAGAAATTCATCCAGAGAAAAGACATAGAAAGCGACAAATGCAGACACTGTCATGCGGCATCGGAGACAATCCAACACGTGATGGCAGGATGCAAGATCCTTGCGCAGTCAGACTACAAACATAGACACGATCAAGTAGCGAAAATAGTCCACCAGAAATTGGCAGCGAATGCTGGCTTTCTGACAGAAAAATGCCCGTACTACAAATATGAGCCAGAGACCGTGCATGAGAACGAAACACACAAGCTTTACTGGGATAGAGCAATCATAACAGACAAGACAGTCCCACATAACCGTCCTGACATAACCCTCGTCGATAAATCGAATAAGACCACGTACTTAATCGACATAGCAGTACCCAACACCAATAACATACAGACAACCTACACAACGAAAATCACCAAGTACCAAGATCTCAGACATGAAGTACGAGATATATGGGGTATGGAAAAGATCCTCATCATCCCGTTAGTCATCTCAGCAACAGGGATAGTACCAAAAACGCTTGCGACGAATTTGGAGATACTCAACATTGACCCAAACACCTACATTGAAATACAAAAAGCCACAATCCTAAACACGTGTCACATTGTCAGGAAGTTTCTAGACATGGCACATTAAGAAGTGATGTAAAAAGAGGCTTGGGAACATGGCGCTCTGCCCGTCCCAAAGCCTGTTTCCGCCAAGAATGGGCGAGGAAAACCTTATATATATATATAAAGATGTTGAATAACGATAATAGATGTGATGCAGTAATCTTTCGCTCTATAACGTCGTTATAATTAATTATTTCCGTAAAAAGACGATATTTTGCTGTCACGGCAAATACTTTGTAAAATTATACATGTTCCGATAAATATATCTTTCTGTTTAAGGACGATTTTTCTCCCCATCCGCTTTGAAAATCGTTAATGGGGGAAAATACTGTAGCATGACCAATCAGTACCTCTAATATTCTTTCAGTTTGGGGGGGGATTGATAAGAACCAGTGCTGCAGTCCTAACAGAAGTATCCTTACGCTCTTCGAAATCAGAGATAGATCCTCAGGGGGGGAATCAAAGAATCCTCAACCAGCCAATAGCCTATTAATCTGATAAGGGCAGAAGTCATCATTATGTATAGATTGTTCACCTGGAATTGTCAGACATCTCCCCCACAAATGCCCCTCTGGATCCGACACTGCCTACAGCATATAGCTTCGGGTCATATAAGCATAAAATAATAATGTAATACAAGCGCATGAGCCCAAGCCGAACTAAACCAGGAATGACCTCTGAAGTGAGATAATAAAATAAAGTTTGTTTTTTGATT
>QLNU02015003.1:150783546-150794595 GCA_006491805.2 Dysdera silvatica
GTGCAAAATTTCGGTTACATAAAGATACCAAAACTATCAAACTTGGCAAAGGGGTGAGGCAGGGAGATACCATTTCTCCAAAACTTTTTACTTCAGCTTTACAGATGATTTTTCAGCTGATAAATTGGAATAACAAGGGAATAAAAATAAATGGTGAATATTTAAATCATTTGCGGTTTGCTGATGACATTGTTATTTTTTCAACGAACCCATTAGAACTCCAAGACATGGTACAGGAGCTCTCAACTAGAAGTAAAGAAGTTGGACTCAAGATGAACCTACAAAAAACTAAGATCATGTTCAATAATTTCGTAGAGGAAACAAAAATACAAGTTGACAACATTGAGCTAGAAATTGCTGATTCATATATTTACCTTGGCCAGCTGATTTCAATGGATGGCAACATTATGAAAGAACTCAACAGACGTATTAAACTTGGCTGGAGTGCATTTGGAAGAAACAGTTTTATCCTGAAGGGGAAATTGCCTTTGTGTCTAAAAAGAAAGGTCTTCAACCAGTGTGTATTGCCAGTCCTCTCTTATGGATCAGAGACATGGAGTCTAACAGTTGGAGCAATACGAAAGTTACAGACAACGCAAAGGAGCATGGAGAGGTGCATGCTTGGAATAACTAGGAGAGATCGAAAAAGAAACACTTGGGTGAGAGAGCAAACTAGAGTAGAGGACATCATTGTTAAAGTAAAAGGGCTGAAATGGCGATGGGCTGGGCATATTGCAAGAAGAACTGATCAACGATGGACAACAGAAATTCTGAACTGGATTCCAAGAGACCACCGAAGACCTAGAAAACGTCCTCAAACTAGATGGGTGGATGAAATAAGAAAACAGGTTGGGGTGACGTGGAAGCGAATTGCTCAGGATAGACTTGTGTGGAAAGCATTTGGAGAGACCTTCATCCAGCAGTGGATAGATAATGGTTGAATATGATGATGATGATGATGATGATGTATATATATAGCTCGGTGGGGGAACTGAGGCCAGGCCCCTGATGGCTCCAGCTTGGCTACAGGCCTGATGTTAGTGATAATTGAAATCGAACCAATCACAACAAAACTTAACCACCCTTTCCTTGGTAAAAATCACTTATAAACCCAATCACTAGCCTCTCCTTTTACAGTATAAAGCGAGTTTTATAGTGAACAAATAAATTGCTTTTTCAAGAACAACCGACTTTTGTCGAGAAAGCTGAAATAGTGTCCTCACACATATTACGTTTTCTTAAGTAAATTTAATACGAACTGACACACTTTACAATTTTTCCTATACGGACCAAACTAGCTAATTTTAGGAAACTTTAAAAAACATTATTCTGAATGGTATAATTTTAATGGCAACGCTTGATCTTCGTGCGTTTTAATATTTTAGAGGTTAGATTTTAAATCTATTAACTTCGAAAGTGCGTCCACTTGTGAAAAAATATTATATGAGACTATTATTGAAAAGTATTTTGTACAAAGACAATGTTCCAATGTACGCATGATGTTTGGGGGTATTTTAATTATATATAGAGTATTTATTATATATTTATTATATTGCTTAACATTTTATTTATTATATTGCTTAATGTTTTATTTATTATGTTACTTTAAATTATATTTATCATGTTGCTTAATATCATATTAATTATATTCCTTAACGTTATAATTATTATATTACTTAATATCATATTTACTATATTGCTTATTAATAATAATGATTTTAAATATTTTTTCTGCATGCGCAAAATATTTTAATGCCCCTAGTAACTACATTTAAACGTCTCTCAGGTACAGCTGATCTAATATATTTATAATAATCCTGAATAATACAACTTCTGCATACAACATTTCAACTCAAAGACGCTTAAAGATAATTAACAAATACAATTATAACCACAAATGCATGTCGTATTTGGGAAAATTTTAACTGGTTGCAGAATGTTTATAATTGGTTTAAACATCATATAATAATAACACCTATAGCCTTAAAGCCTGTATTGTATAATTTTCTTCCCCACAGCCATTAAACACTACGTAATGTGATCGTAGAGAAAATACTACGGTATAACCAACTCCAGACCCCATTACATCTTCCAGTCTTTTCCCGTCTCTCCCACTCTTCAACTTTATTTATGTCAATATGTCATTTAATTCGCTTTTAAATTATTTCTAGTTATTTATCCTTGCCCAAATACAAATACGGTAGAACCTGGTAAAGTGACCTCCTTATTCAGAAGGTCACTTTAGTGACAACTTCACACTGGTAGGGACTTAGTCATTGCCTATACCAAAGTCTGTCGTGTATAGTGACCACCTGTCTATGGTGACCATTGCAGTCCAGTCCCAAAGGTGGTCACTTTAGACAGGTTCCACTGTATACTACACGAGTTATTGTACTTTATTTCTCAGACATCTTTCGTATTATGCAACAAAAAATGAAGATACTGTATGTTACTACACAATATATTTTTGTTAATATATAGGTCACTATTGTTCGCTCTGGACTAAGAGTTTTGGAAGAAGACTGTTTTATAGGAACAAGCGTCGCCTCACTGCATCTCATGAACAATGAACTGAAGTTGCTTGTTCCTGGCGCTTTCCATGGTCTTGAATCTTTGCTCACAACTCTTGACCTCAGTCATAATAAACTGCAAGAATTTCCAATCGATTCCTTGAGACATCTTCGCCAATTGAGATGGCTAAACTTGCATTCAAACGAGATAGCAGACATCCACTCTTCAAAATGGTCTCACCTGGGGTCAAAAGCTACAATTCAAAGCTTATTTTTGGGGAGTAACCACCTGACAGCCATTCCTGATACAGCATTTTCAAAACTGATTAATTTGAACGTGTTAGACCTTGATGGAAACGTCATCCACGACTTAGGAAGCAGACCTTTCCCAACATCGCTGACTACATTGACTCTGTCCAACAACCTTTTAGAAGAAGTGCCCCTTCACGCTCTCTATCATCTCAAAAACTTGCGATGGCTGCACTTGTCCGGAAATCTTTTAGAAGAACTTCCTACCCCGTATTTGCTGCAGACAGCATGGCTAGAGAAACTAGATTTAAGTAATAATCTTTTAAAAACCCTTCCCAGTGGTGTGTTTAATAATACTTTAATTGTACGGGAATTGAATCTGGGGTTCAATTTTTTGATGACGCTTCCTGTCCGCGCTTTCCAAGGTACGCAACTCGAAAGATTGCTTCTAGCCAATAATAGAATTTCCTCTATGAATCCTGATGCTATGGTAGGAATTGAAAATGCACTCAATGTTTTGGACTTGAGTTTTAATCTGCTGGAGCAAATACCTGCTGCCATAGGCAGTTTGAAAGCATTACTACACTTATCACTGCGAAGTAACTTATTATTTCACTTAGACGGAAAAGATCTTTATGGATGCAAAAACACACTGGAAATATTAGACCTATCCGGTAACAAATTAAAGCATGTTCCCAAAAAAGCTTTAAAAACGTTTGATCGTTTAGTTCGCCTCAGCCTTCAGGACAACCGCATTGAAAAAATGTATCGTGATGATTTTGAGGGTTGGGGAGGAAGTCTGAGCACACTTAGTCTAGCCAATAACGGAATGACATTTTTGTCTGGCGGCACTTTTCTTCACACTCCAAAACTCAGAGAGCTGAAGCTTTCCTTTAATAACTTGATGTACTTGGATCAACAAGTATTCTCGCCGGTAAGGAAAACTCTGGAGGTACTTGAATTAAGTGCTGCTTTGTCAGAGTACAATCATCCACCTGAGGTCTTCCTCCGTGATATGGAAAGGTTGGAGTGGCTGCAACTTGACCATAATAACATCTCTCAATTACCACAGGACTGCTTACATTCTCTGAAAAGGTTGTTGCATTTGGACATGGAGGGTAATGATCTTAGTTTTATTCCTGAAGGATTATTTTCCTCGACAACCCACCGCCGCCTCAGTACAATTTACGCCGGCAGCAATCAATTAGAAGTAGTTCATTCCAAAACCTTCAGTAATCTCCATCATGTCTCAAACATTGTCCTTTATAATAATGATATCGCGGTTATTGAAAAAGATGCTTTCCTAAATTGCCCTTTCCTAAATTCCTTAGTGTTGTCGAACAATTTGATCGGCGTTATTGAGACGGCAGCTTTTCGCAATTTAACAAACTTGAGCAACATATACCTTCAGAACAATGTGCTCGAACAATTTTTCTTGGACGTATTCGATGGAAATATAGGTTATTTATATCTGAACCTTTCCAATAACATCCTGAAAACATTGGACATCAGTGAAGGAGAAAATGGTACTTTAGACAGCGTAATAAAAGTTAGAACGTTGGACTTGACCAACAACAAAATACAGTTTGTACCTTTTATCTTTCTTGAAGCTGTGTCTGATGAACTTCTGCATTTATTTCTGTCCCGAAACCAAATATACAATGCGTCTCTTCCCCTTTTACCTAGCTTACAAAATCTGCACTTGTCTTGCAATAAACTGAACGAACTAGGTGAATCCCTTCTTGAGTGCTGCCCATTCCTTCAGCTTTTAAACGTTGACCATAATAACATATCATCCTTGGCAGGAAGAGCCTTTGCCAAAATGAAAAGGCTTAGATTTTTAGATTTAAGTTTCAACAAGATACACTCTATAAACGACAATGCCTTTGTTGGGGCTAAGCTGGAAAGTCTCAACCTCTCTCACAACCATCTAACAATATTACCTTATCAGAGCTTAGTTCCCGTGGCTATCAGTTTGAGACACCTCGACCTTTCTGGAAACCTTATTACAATTCTATCATCTGCAGGATTTGAATTCTTGAGTAGCCTTCAAGCCTTAAATATGTCTTCCAATATGATCTCCTACCTCCACGATCAGTGCTTCTCCGGTCTTCATCTTCTGTTAGAACTCGATCTGTCTCATAATCCTCTAGGCCATACCTTGGATGAAGTGCCATTCATGTCTCTGAAATGGCTCAGATACATCGGATTGCGCAATATAAGCCTCGTTTCGCTCCCAATTTTGCCTTTAGCTCACCTGGTAGAATTGGATATTTCTTCAAATAGCCTTTCCAACATATCTTCACGGTTGTTGCAGTACGTCAACAAGCTCAGAACCATCGATTTATCTGAAAATTTACTCAAGATGCTTTCCTCCCACACTTGGAAATATGTGCCAGACCTCACTTCGCTTGACATTTCACAAAATCATATCGAGATGTTGAGTATGAGTAGCTTAGATGGACTCAACCGCCTGAGACACTTAGGCATGATGGGGCTTCCCTTTCGACGACTAGATCCAAGAGCTCTTCATGGTTTCAGGTAATACTCATTTCATACCGTTTCTAAAGCATAACGTTTAGTTTAATTTAAATGTAACTATTTTCCTACAATTATACTTAGATTAATCTATGAGAAATACTATCGGAAAATCGGCATCCAATATCTAAGACCAGAATACAGAGTCATCAGAACTGGAAATATTCCATAGCAAAGTGAAATAAAGCATTAAAGTTTTAGCATAAAGTAATAAAAGCCAAATAGACTTTTTTAAGAATTGTCAAAAATTCAGCTGTTATAACAACATGTAAGTTTTTACTCTAACGTCTCATATTTTGCTGCAGAATACTTAATACACGCCTAGCTATAACTGTAAAAAAATAATCAATATATATCTATAAGTAATGAATATACTTCTTGTACTTCTTGATATTTGAAAAAGGTCTATAATTTAAAATTAGAAAACTGCTAAAATAAATTTCGAAAGAATAAAGAAGCCTCGTTGCAATTCATTTTATATAAATCGTTATCGCACAAAGCCTAAAGCAAACGCCAAACTGGCTTATCACAATCACATTATATGTGATTTTTCCCATTAATATCCAATATTTTTAGGAAAGGAATCTTGATGTGCTGTTTTCACTTGTAAATAATGATATTGATATATATATAAAATACTTTAGAGATAATTATCTCTCACTTAATACAAAAAAAACCAAATGTATTCTGTTTTCAAATAAACATAACAAAAGCAACTACTTATGTAATACCATAAAAATAGATAACGATATAGTTCCGTTATCGCAGGAGACGAAATTCCTTGGAGTTACTATTCAAGCCAATTTAAAATGGGATACACACATTAACCTATTGTGCTTAAAAATTGGTAGATTTTTGGGAATATTGCGCAACATTAGTATTTATATACCTATAAAATTTTTGATCAATCTATATTATTCTTTTATTTTTTCTCATCTTTTTTATTGTTTATCGGTCTGGGGATACACTTCACAGGCTAACCAAAGTAGAATTTAGTCATTACAAAATAAATTCTTCAATATTATTAACCATAAATTACCACAACCAATGTCGATCCGTGAGGTTCCGCAAAGATTCAATTTATTAACTTTTAATCAACTTTTAAATTATAAAATTTTGTTATTAATGTTTAAAAAAATTAAAAATACTAATCTATTCCAGTTGATTTACAGCAACCTACACATAACTATCCAACAACAAGTAGACATAACTACAGACCTCAATTTTCTCGTCTGGAGCTGGGTTGCCACAGAGTGGGTTCTTCAGGTCCTAAATTGTGGAATCAGCTGCCTTCTAATATAAAAGAGATAAATTCCTATTCTAAGTTTAAGTCTTTAATCCGGATCCTCCTTACTAATTCTATTTAATCAATCGCATACTTAATTTAATTTTCGCTGATGTTTGCGCAGTGATATCCCATGGGGCTGCTTTGGCTATCTGGTATCTCCTGGGTGGTGCAGGCTTTGTCAGACTACGTCTTTACCTGCGCTACCCAGGCAGACATGGACAAAATTTTATTTCACAGTATATTAATTAATGTATTGATATTTTTTTTTTAATTAAATTTGATGTATTTATATTTTTGTAATTAATTTTATGCATCTATATTTTCGTATAATGTTAATGTAGATATGTCTTTGTTCTTATAATTAACTCAAACTAACATTGATTTGTAATCCCAATGTATATTTTTTTGTTGTTCATGTTGCTGCCTAAATAAAGTTGCTAAAAAAAAAAATATCAAGTAGATACAATAGAACCTCTCAATCTAGAAATCTATATAGTCTATTTAGTTCAGTGGTTTCTAACCTGGAGTCGCGACCCTCAAATGGGGTCTCCACAATTATTTTTATAAGGAATTTTATACCAAATGTTTCCAACGCTTTTATATTTCAACATGGCTACATTGCAATGTTCTACTAACGGTTGTTAACTTCATATCTATAATATACATTAATATATTTAATTAATATCATATATATATATTACATGAAGGTAAATGTTGGACTAGACACTTATGATTAATTATGACTTTGAAAAGTGTCTCTCTCTCTCTCTCTCTCTCTCTCTTTCAAAATGCCAAAGTGTAAGGTCATGAACTCGAAGGGTGAGTTCGAACGTAATTTTGTAAGTACATGTACATTTTATTACATCTTTATATATTTGAATATTTCTTGCTAACAGTAATGATCTGTAGGGTGATGTCGGGAACATAATGCCTTTGAGCCGTTTGACATTGGTTTTTAGGGGTTTCATTAAACAGTTACTTGGTATTTCAGAAAATTTATCTAGCAGATCTCATATTTATATATTGTGTTTGGTATGCGTATATAATTGTTCCCTTGAAAGAAATTGTGCATACATATCTTGACTCAATATATTATTGTATAATTTCAATTTTTCACTTTCGTTACTAACGCATTGTTACAAATCTTGAAAAATGTAGTGTGTTATATAATAAAAGCTACTTGTCATATACCTGTATGTACATTTTTATTGTTACACATTTATAGTTTTGTTATATATTCATGTATATTATATTGTACATACATTTATATATGCATTGTATATGAACTTATATACAATGGTATTAGTTCATGAAATTCTGTATATACGTATTTTAATGTAGTGGCCCATATTATTTTATATAATATATAGGTGTGGTTGTGTGGTTATTGGCATTCCAAATGTATCTGCACTTACTTATTAATAATTTTCATTTATTTACTTTTATTTTCCAATCTATTTTTATTTTTTTCTGCACTTTCATTATATATTTTCTTTTTTTACTTATATATATATATATATATATATATATATATATATATAATATATAATTTTATATTTAATGTGTTTTCTTTACTCTGTTAAAAATGCTTTTACCATATACTATAAAAGAGAGGTCACGAATTACTTATTACTATCAAAGCGGATCGGCGGCTTGAAAAGATTTGGAAACCACTGATCTAGATATTAAATAGTCTCTCTACATCCTAGAATCTCGCAATCATGAGAAAAAAGTCGAAATAGTGGATTTTCTATGTACATTGTAGACAATACGCATAGAATTGAAGCATGAAATACATAAAGTTGGAAATGTAGAGGCTTTCTAGACACAGAGGTCTAAGATAAACAGATTCTACTGTATTAGTAAAAATATTAAAATTAGCGAACCTTGGATGAATAATATATAATACACAATAGGCACAGTTTTTGAGAGCAATTTATTTCCAAAAACTGTGCCTATTGTGTATTATATTATCCATCGAGTGTTTAGCACAGTGAGTCGATCTACTATTACATTAGCAAACGTGTTTGTTTTTAAACGTTGTTGTGTTTTTAAACGTTGTAACTGCAGGTAACTGCAATTATTCCAGATGACTCAGTTTTATTCCAGAGACTCGAAATATCTCAATTTTTATAATTATAACAATTCAAAATGATTTCTATTTATTACTATGAACCATTTGATATATTAGTACCGCGTATTGCCAAATGACCTACAAAATAATTGATGAACTAACCTTTTAAAATTTGCGATGTTACACACAGGTTTCTGACCAGCTTGGAGACTGATTCTTACCCTTTGGTAAGATCATTCCGACTTCAGAACTTACTATCGAGGAGCCCCGCCGTCCGAAGTGTGACCATCTGTATTGAGGAATCTACGCTTTCTCATCAGCTACAAGGAGCTTTTGGCACTAAACTTCGTGAGTTGACTGTGACTGGTAAAAATTTGAAGTGGATTCTTCCAGACTCCTTTGCAGGAATGTCATCTACCCACGAATTAACTTTAAAGATTGTAGATACATCAGTAGAAAGATTACCAGACGGTCTGCTTCGCTACTTACCAGATGTCAGATACCTAACAGTCGACGTTAGAGGAAATAAGCTACTGACTTCCATGAGGCCCCAAGTACTTGCATCATCAACGGAAGTTGACAGCCATATTCAGCAGACGCAACATATTACAGGTGCCTCTTGAATTCTTACCTTCACCACATGCAAACCTGGATTTAGGTTGCGACATGCCATAGGCGTAACTTGATGGCAAAAGACAAAAAAAAAATTATATGGGAAAAAGTACGATTTTGCCTGTTTTCAAAAAAAAATGGATGGCAAGTACCCCCCTACTTGCCTGTGCCAGATTACGCCTATGCAATGCGCCCTAGCCACAACTACTTTTTGTGCCCACTCGCTCTCCCCCCCCCTTCCGTCACCCTATATAATCACCCGATCCCCATACAAGAAACAATCACGAAAAGTGCAGAGGGAAAAGGAGCTTGTTTGCTTGGAAATCGTCTGCTAAAAAAATAAGGAGAATTCCATCCATCCGCCCCTCCCAAATATGACTGAAAATTCTAAATAATTTGTGGAGAAATTTATGATTCTCTTATGTGTATAATTATGAAATAAAAGGACGATATTTTTATAAATAAATTTGTTTTATTTGATAATGAATTTTTTTTTGGGGGGACTCTTTCCCAGGGACAGAAAAGCAGCGTAATTCTACTGTATATAGAATACAATTTAAAAAAAATTGCTACAACTTTTAAAAATTTATGACCCCAAAATTTGCCCCCCTAGTCACTCTAGGCCCATTTATAAATCCTAGCTTGACCATATAGGAATAACATACTGTATATAATTCCAATGTATATACTCCAACCCATTAACAAAAAATCAAAAAAGTTAGCTTTAAATTTCATGAAAGAATACGTTGAGTCAGAGCTGTAGCCAGGCTAGGGCTATAGGGGACTGAGCCCCCTCCCCACTGGAAAATGGAAAATACTTTTTCTCAAAATAAAATATTGTAGACTTTTATTTTAAATTTTTTGTTTTGTATTAAATTGTACATGATAATGGAAATTGTTCTTTGACGATAAAAATGTGTTCAAAATAGCTTTCTACGGCAGATTTTGTGTATATAATGCTTTTATATATATATATTAAATTGAAAGACCCATAATGAGGATTATTTAATATATACAAATGAACCCAATTAAGCTAATTACGCAGATCCTGGCGCACAAAGTCTGCCTAAAATCAGCATAAAATATTATATACATTTATCATAACTAAATACATCGTAAGAATCACTATGAAAATATGAAAAGCGAACCTTTTCATGATTATATAACACATTTTACACAGTTTTTAGCAATACGGACATGATTCTTCATCAGGGAACCGTATCACATCCGCATTGCCAAGTTACAAGCCAGTTTTTTCCGAAATGCCCAGAGCAATAATATGTTGTCTCTTTTTTTTTTAATAATGCCGCTTTCTCTGTTCATCCCGGTCCATATAACCGGCTTTTAAATTTTAATTAAAATAAACTTAATTAGTAAAATCTACATTTTACAAACTGTTCGAGCACTCAGAATTAATATAAAAAATATTCTTTTAAACGTTAATTAAATTCACGTGTTGCTAATATTCTGGGTACAACTAATAGTAACATTACGTAAATCAGCAAAACCATATTTGTCAAGCCCCTATTTACAAACTGCTTAAACTTCCAGAATCAACATAGAAACAAGCCTTTAACCTCATGTATTGTTAGCATTCTAGATACGACTAATATCAGAATTATACATCTAGAATCAATATTTACAAAATAAATAAATACAAAATTAATTACAAACTTATTAACAAACTTACCTTAAAGAATTAAATTGGAGCAAACATTACGTGTTGTATACACCCTAGACGCGATTAACAGCAAAATATTTTTTATTCTACCATTGAC